>CM062260.1:34053561-34122459 GCA_031216405.1 Syzygium malaccense
TGTCACGATTCGAATTTATCCATTTAGCTATGTTAAACAAAGAAGCATGAGGAACCTTACCAAAAAAAACAAACAGAGAAGCATGAGGGATGCTGGACGGATTACATAACTAGGTAACGAGAGTGATGATGTATGGGAGTTTGCACCAGGAATCTAGTGATGGAAAGATTATCATGTATAAGATGTTTGAAGATGGAGTTGGTCACCTATATACAAACTGGTCAACAGTTGATGCAGCTCTTTTGATAATGGCCACAACAGTTCGAAATCAATTATCGTGTTGAGTTGAGATGCATGCCTTGCTCGGGACATAAGATACTTGAGTTAAAGGTAGACGTGGTATGGTTGGTCACAATGAGGCACTCCACAATACAAGCCATGAGAACAATCGTTAATAGGGAATGTTGGCCTGATGAATTGGCTCACCAAGTGTCATCCGGTCCCATGAGCAAGGCTACCCAGATCGTGATAAATGGTATCAAAGTGGGTTTTCGAATTGTATGTGCAGATGTCATCCTTTACCATATTGCAACAGAAGTGAAAACCCTTCATCGGTTTTGAGCATGACCGCTAGAAGAGACGAAAGAAGTGTTCCCGTTGGCCATGCATAATCTATTAGTGTAAAGCCTGGGGAGCAGCGGTTATGGTTTGATACACAAGGAACACACGGCGAGTGACGCATTTTAAAGGGCGAGCATCTACCATTCATGTAAGACCTAGGGAGAGGCAATGATAATCAAGAAATGCAAGGAAGCACAGATCAGCTTGCAACGATAGAGTTGCAAAATTTAGCGAGGGAGAATGTACATTACCTATTCCTTGAAAGCATGGAAGAGAGTTACGTTATATTGGGAGAAGCATGAGGGATGCGAGATGGACGGTACAACTGGATAATGACAATGGTGTTAGAGAATTTGACTTAAGAATCTAATAATGAAAGGAATATCACGTGGAAGTTGCATGAAGGCGGGATTGGCCACCAACAAATTGGTTAAGAGCTCATGTCGCTCTCCTGAATATATGGTAGGCGGAAACCAATTGTTATGTCGAGTCGAGGCGTATACCCCGCTTGAGACATTACATACCCGAGTTAGAGGGAGATGTGTTATGGCCGGTCACAATGAGGCACTTCCTGATGCAAACCATTGACTATCTTTAGAAAGGTAAGGCCGATTCAATGAATTAGCTCGCCAAGCGCTGCATGGTCACATGATTAGATCAATCAACCTGGGTAGTGACACTAAGTCTCTAAGCCCATGCTTTTGGATTACGAAAAAAAAAATTATTACCCAAAGTACACAACCCAAATTGACTCGTATAAAGTTGTTTTCCTTCGGTCACAACAGTAGTTTATGGGATAAAATCCATTAAGCTACTTAATTACTAAGCCAAAGCTTAACAATGGATAAAAAAGATTGCTTTTAGGTTCCTCATTATCTATACAGCATAGAAGGACTATGGATGAAGATTATTTTTTCCAATTTGTGCTCCCATTTGGTGCCTTCTTGATCTCAGCTATTGATTGATTTACAGAATTCAATTCTGAAATTTAACGCTCGATCCGTCAAGGTTTGATGATGATTGAGGTGTATGAGAGCACAAATGGGATTACAAGATCTCCCTCCCCCCTTCATTGATGATCCAATGATAATCCTACTGCATTTCAAGGGGTGAAGATCTTTTACTACAAATGGTGCTCTTTTTGGCTTCCCAAGTCCCCACAAATATCTAATCATAGATTAAAGTTTCATTCCTATAAATTAATGATTGAGATTTATTGAGACACCGATAATAACACTATAAATTGTAGAGAATTCACGTTCGCACCGGTAGTAGGACTTCAATTTTACATTGCCAAACACCCAACCTTTTGCTCAAGGATCATTATAGGCTCAAAAGCCTCGTAAAGTGGTTCCGAAATGCACCCACAAATGCTTGGGGACCGAGTATCTAGCCCACCACATGTCAAATTTTTGGCTGGCCTAATTTCACGAAACGGGCCGAGACTCGTATTTGTCATCAATTTGTCACATCATCTTCTATATATATTAGGCGAAAACCGCTCTTTGCACTTTTTCATTTCTTCCAATATTGCCTCAAAAATGAATTAAATTCCAAATTGCCCAATACTAAGAATTGGAAAAACAAAAAAAAAACGATATGATTAATACGTCTCCTACAACTTCCCATTTCACATGCTACCTTTTGGAATTTACCAATTTTCTCACTATAGCAAATTTAGCAATCACCTAACTTCGTGCATGCGCATAACGCGTGCTCCGGCACAGTCCTCATTAATTCTAAGTTTTCATGGAGACATGTATTAAGATCCTGACGCCTTGGGCTGGTCTCACAGTCAAATTCTTGCACTAAGGCCACGATGACCCCATTGGCCTTTTTTTTATGTGACAAGCCATTTTGACTTACATTTGAGCCAGCCATGAAGACAGGCCCAAACGAAAGAGGCCCATAGAGGAATTCAAAATGAACCAAGGTTGTTGGGAGTGAGGTCGGTGGTTTGATGGTGTCCCGTATTCTGTATTCTCGAGATTGGAGAAAAGGATACCATAAGTATCATAATTTTCGTACGGTACTCACTTGTAGTGTCCTTATCACCTCTAAATTGTCATGTTGGGCTTTTCTTTTCTTATTCTTCTTATTTTCCTTTTTTGTTTTAGGATTTGGACGATTCAAGACTGTCCCTAGATCAAGTTATTTCCGTGTCCATCGGAAGAGTGCGTGACGGAGTACAAGTGCATGCCAAGGATTGGCTGCAAAAATAACAAGAATGAATTGAAATTCCATTGCGGAATAAAAAAATTTTGAAGGTCGTAACTCTTGATTTGCTAGCCAGAACGGAGCGTCGTGAAATCCCAAAGTCTTGTGGTGATGTGAGGAATCCTCCTAACACCAAGGCTAAGTTTTGATTGATCATGATGTTTTCTGTGATAACCAAGTGCTTCAAAGAGCATTGGACCTTGCTTTGCTTCTGAACGGGATTGGGTTTTGACAGGTTGTTACGTCTTCCATGGCGGTTCAACCTCGGAGAGCGCATCAACGACACGGACACCTTCCTTTCACCTTAGAGATTCCTTCTTTGCTTCAACTAGTCCTGAAACCTCTCAGGGATAAAGAGTCTCTTTGATTCACCAATGACTTTGGATCATTTGGTTGTGTTTAAGTATCTCTGAGCATAGTTTTATGTCTTGGGTTACCATTCATAACAGGCTATCCATCAAAGATTGAGTGTTGAAGTGGGGATATTCATGTTAACCCTATTTGCATGATTCATAATGCTGCTAACAAATCTAGGTATCGCTTAAACTTTCAGCTGTAAGCTTCTCAATAGAAGTCTAGAAATGGATTTCGGTACTTTCTAGTATCTCCAAGCAAGTAATAACATGGAAGGAAGAACTTCAATGAGCGATCCTTCATTTCAAAGCAATCCGTATCATCTGTTATATTGAAAATTGCTTGGAATGCATAATATTATCATGTTTAGACGGCCGAGAATGACAAGAGTCTGGGGTAGTTCCTCTAGATTTCGCTTTCGAGTCCATTAGTAGAGACGTTAAATTCATATTGTTATTTGTAAGTATTTCAATGAAAATGGTTATCGATTCTCTGAGAATTTATGTATTAGATGGGTCTTGAATTATATCTATCTCGTAGTACTTAGTAACTTGGACTTTGTACAGTTCGCGCATGTAGCAGTACTTGATCCGACAGCGATGTTTTTTTGTGCGTATAAATTCTTTCCCTACCAAAAACCGTACGAAGGAGCTTGCAATCATTGCATGCCCTGAATTTGGCCAAAACACGAGAAAGGACACGTTAGATCGCATGATACGCCAAGAAAATCACTTAGACGTGGGAAAGCACGGACAGATGGCCCATTTGCAGCGAATTGTCGAATGAAAACAAGGCGGGTCAATCGTTCATGAATCAGCTCAATGATACCCACGATTTTGTCGTTTTGCCATGACACAGACAACTTTGATTAGAGGTGATCACTTTTAGATTGGAACGATTTCACCTTGAAATTAGAAATCGGAAATCGGATCATAAGACTAGTTCTCGATTTGTGGAATGGAGAACTGACCACATCTCCCATTTTGAATTAAAAAAAATGTGAATTAGGATTTTGGAATAATAAGAATTAAAAGAAAAAATCGTTCCGATCACGGCGGTCCAGATGAGTGAGCGCACACGCGAAAGCGGGGACCGGACCAATATTTACCGGTTCCAAATTTTAGGAATCGAGAACTGTCCGGTTCTTTCGCTCACCCTTAACCCCGATCCACCTTCCAGATCCAATTTTCTCATTTCATTTGTTTTTGCGCAATCCTCACTCCGAATTGACTTTCGCGAATCGTGCAATCTCCCGGCCTAGGTTAGTCTGTGTAATAATTATAAAACAAAATTATCAATCAACATCATTTTTTCAAGAATAATTGCTGTACCAAGATACATTGAATCGCGGCCAAGATTACGTGACAATTTATGAATGAACGAACTCCTTCGGAGCTCCTACCTATTACATTGACTTTTCGCCCCGCTAATTGCCGCATCCGCCCACACTATGGCCCTACATCGTCGGGTCAACAATCATTAGATGTTCCTTTTTCAATACGTTTCTTGCGAATTCACGATGAATTGGGTGAATGGGGACGGGGACACCTGTGCGGATGTAGATAAGCATGGACATGGACATGGACCAGGACCCCGTCAATAGAAAAATATGTAGCGAGCAGACCGATCGTGCTTTCTAGCCCGCTCCTGTCAATTCACTAACAGAAAAACCTTTGAGCACTTTGTTGGGTGACATAATCTCGACTCTTATTCGTCTTCGCTTTTCATGCGCCATCGCGTCCTCACGTCACCCGATATGAACGGCGTATATTTTTCTACAATTCATGCCCCATGGAAGAAGGGAAAAAGAACGGAAAAGAAACCCCGCCTTTCCACACGATGAAGACGGGCTCGACGCATGCGAGCACGATCCACATTTACCGACCGATGAGGAGCGGTTATCGAGTGGCTTGTTTGCATTTGAGCCCCGCTCACGTCCACTCGTCATGTCAAATAACGAGTCTCGTAGGTTTTACCTAAAATCCGTACCCTATCGTGTTTGGACCAGTTTCTTAATTTATAGAATTTATAACCTACCTTATCAATAAGTTCTAGAGTCTACCCGATAAGCGGTCAATTTTTATTTTTTTTTGTTTCAAGTGGACGCAATAATTCATAAAAGATGAAGACGTAAAACAGAATAAATAATAAAAGGTTTTAAAAAAACGTGACATAAAAAGGTTCCCGGTTCGTTTCTTACCCAGGAACCAGGAACTGAATTGCATAGCACCGATTTTGCTTTTTTTTAGAATCGGGAACCAAACCATTAACCGTGGGAACCTAGAAACGAATCCGGTTTCCAGTTTTACCCTGAATGCATGCTCATCTCTACTTTTATCATATTCAACGGTGCATGCGAGCCCAATAGACATGCACTCGAGATCCCATGCTCGTTCTTCAAACCAAGTGATCCCGGCATGGGCCGCCTCGTAAACTTCTCGCTTGGATTTGAATTCGACATATCGGGTCGGCCGGAGCCTTCGGCCGCCAATTTCGCGGATCTCATAACTCGGCGTCCAAATCCGAATAAGTATCTGCCTCCCAAACTGATCGTAGGTTCACGAATCAAGTGCAGCTGAGAATGTCTTCCCTTTCCTCGGGTCTTCCGGACCAACCCGCACGCCAAGGAAGGTAGAAGATCGATAACGATGAGGAGAGTCTGAAGACGGAAGACGATGGCTGTGCTTCTGCTTTGACTAGCCGTTTGAAGAAACGAGTTCCACGGGGAATTTACACGACTTTTCTTATTGTTAGTTTAACTACGTTATCCATCTCCATTTGTCAAGAAGTCATAGATTTGTTAGGGCCGTACTTCAACTCTTAGTACTACTTTATCTTGGGAAAAATCGCAGACATACCGCAGTTATTCCAATTTAATTATAAATATTTCAATCTGATAGTTTTTTATCGGTCGAAATTTTAAAATTTAGTCATAAATCTTTTTTGACGATTTGCCATTTAGTCCTAGACCTTCTAATTGTGCCATTATAGTCCTAAACTTTTTGAAAATTTATCGATTTAGTTCTAAGCGATTTGTCAATTTAATCATCCTAGCCAATTTTGCCAATAGGGGCGACGGCCTCACCCAAACTAGGCAATGGATCGACGGCCCAAAGTTTATGATTAAATTGACAAATCGTCAAAAGGTGTATGATTAAATTGGCATAATAGAAAGTTTTAGTACAAATTGACAAATCGTCAAAAGATTTATGACTAAATTAGCACAATTGAAAGATTTAGGACTAATTGACAAATTGTCAAAATTTTTAGAATTTCTTTGGTAATTTCTGCCTTTATCTTGTGGGGGGCACATGCTCAAAAATCGAACATATCAGTCCGCTCATTATATTCATGTCATTGATTGTACAAGCGTTTAAAAAGACCTGATTACAATGACAGTTAAGCTAAATGATTATATTAAATTGAACCTGGTTTAATTGGTGGATTACGAGTTATGAACATCAATCACATACAACATTAGCTAAATATTAATGTCGGTAACGCTCGTAAATAGAATCCACCAATGACAAGGGCGGTTCGAGGACACCAATGAAAATTAGTTAAAATTGGAGAATTCGTAACATCGCATATTTTTTGCCATTTTCTACGTACAAAACAACACTGGTAAAATGAGATTACATGTAAAATGAGACTACATTTGTTTTTTTTTTCCATTTTCATGATCAATCAATAATTGTTAAATATTAATTACGCATAAGACAACTAATTTCAGCCTTTTTTCCTTAAAATGCCAGTCCTTACCTGACTTCTTTCAAGAATTAGCTGGAGTGAACAAAGATACTCATCTATTTCCCATCCAGATTAAAGAAATGGAGGCAATGTTCAATTCAAATACTTCCCATGTTCACACCTTTCGGAACACCATTATAATAAATTGCAGACCTTATCTTCATCCTCGAATCATTTAATAAATTAATTGGATTTGCAGCGCAAAAGCACACAAGTTTTGAGAGGGTTTTGATGGCCCAAGCAATTGCGGCTGCCATCATAAAAAGATGTTCATCTTATCCGCAATTAAAATACATAGTTCAAATTAGTCCAAACCCACCTAAAAATACTTATCTCGACTTTCATAATTCCATTATTCGGTATCGTCGAGGCTCACGAATCGCAGAACATGATGTTCGTGTCCACCCACTTCGATCGGAGCCAAATACTATCTGTTTTCGAAAGAAAGTAAAGACGAAAATTATTAATATGGTTAAATAAATAGGGATCCTGTTATTCGAAAGTACTTACAAATTTCTCAAATGTTCAGTACAATTACACAGCAATTACATATGTTCACACAGCAATTACATATGTTTGTTTCTTCCTCTTGCAAGGAAGATTCCAAAAGCATTTCCTCAAGTCAATCTCCACCTATCCGCATAGATAAGCAATTCATTAAAAACATGGATAAAATCTTAGAAGGAGGCAGATAAGAACTTCTCCGCTTCCCTTTAAATTCTCCCCCCAGGAAGCTCTTCCTACCCTCACACCACCCTGGCCCAAGAAAAAACTCCTCCTGAATTCCTGCCTGCCTATCTTGTTCAAACCTTCTCTGCACAAATCTCAATCTGTGAAGATCTTTGCAAGATGGTCTTGTGACAATCTTTAGAATCACAATGAATTTATAGCTCTCTGCGCGTCTCATGAGCTCAATCACCACTTTCTCTCTAAATCTCCTGTCTCATTCAGTCTCGGTTGTGCTGCTATATTGGTTCTATGTGTTTTCCTGAACCTGATCTCTCCTAAACAGGTTGCCTTCCATGTAAATTTGTGTCTCGCCACAATCACCAATTTGTCTTGGCTTTTCACTCGCTACCGGAGTGATTCATTTGACCAAAGAGCCCCACAAAGTAGCGAACCGGAAGGATGATGTCCCTAGCACAAGGTAGCTCAGGGTCCGAAGCAGATGCCAGGTACTTGGGGACGGACGAGAAGAAGAGGCGGCGGATGCAATCGAACCGGGAGTCGGCGAGGCGGTCGAGGATGAGGAAGCAGAAGCACCTCGAGGACCTGACGAGGGAGATCGGCGAGCTGGAGAGAGAGAACCGTGAGATCGTCAAGGCGTACAATGCCAAGGCGCAGGCGCACCTGGGCCTCCGGTCGGAGAATGACGCCCTGCTTGCCGAGAAGGCAGCGCTGATGGATCACCTGAACGGTATGGAATCGGACATTGGCAATTTCAACAAGAACGGGCCGTGCCAAAGGTTCGGTTCCGGAGTCCAAGAGCCGTGGCTGATCCACAGCCCGTCACAACAGGTCACGGCATCTGCTAGCATGTCTAGGATTTAGGTGACGTCTAAGTGGTGTCTGTAACTGCTGCCCGTCCCAGTACAACTCATTGTTAGGCCCACCTTGTCTGTCTGCCTGTCTGTCATTGTTGCTCATTCATTGTTGCTCATTCCTGCATTGCTCTTGATTGTGCGTGTGAATGAAAGATGGGATGGTTTATCTGTGCTAATATTTGACTGCATCGGACGCAGCATGCTGCTTCGTGCTATCTTTCGAGCTAAACTACACGATTCCTCCCCAAGAAACTGACCTAACTGGAAAATGGTTAACGATGACATCCAGTTTCTTGGAGAGCTAAACTATATGCGAATTGATCTTGAATCATTACCAGGTTGACGATTGATGAATTAGCAAACTTCTAATCTGACATTTTGAACCCGTATCCTTCGGCGCCACAAGCACAAACAAGGTACTTCATCGCCAAAGCAATACCAAAATTGATCTAAAATCATCCGCCTGCTTTGTGCACATTCCAGGACTTAATTTCAAGAACCTAGGCTGCCGTTTTTCTTTTTTTTCAACTGAGAAGCAATACCGACCGAAATTTTCTGTGTTTTGATTGTATTATGCGTTCTGTAACTTCTTTCAGGAAGACAGCTCATGCCGATAGACAGTTTCGATTGTCCGAGAGGCAGCAATTCGGTTTTGTACTTCGACTAGCCTTTATAACCGACGATGGTCCAGAGACCTGTTGCAGTCCAGATTATGTAATCGTCCAAATCTGACATCGACGTGTTTAATACGACATTGAGAGTTGACAGAGCAAGTTCAGAAGGACAAATGTCGAGGGTGCTCATAACACTATTACCCCAAATCTCATCTTGTAAATGACACTTGGAACTTTTCTAGAATCCTCCAGGTTCTAGCACAATCTCTTGAGATATTTCAGAATAAGAAATTGCACATAAATAGTCAGTATTATGGCACTTGAAAATGACTGAAGCTCTGAAAGTATAATAGGGTCGGCAAATCTGGCTATGAACTTGTCACAGCTAGAATTACTTTGCTGAACTATGCATCTTCTTGCGAGTATGTGAACCTACTCGCTCAAGCTCAAGTGTGGTTGATGTACATTTCATATAGGATAATACAACGGCTCTCCTGATGGTAAACCTGACCAAAGGAACTTCCTACTAATGCACACTTAAGAGAAGAAACGGATGTTTCAGAGTGAATGGACATGCTGTTGTGTTCCCACAATTTATATACGTCACTGCAGGTCAGTTCGAGTTTAATATTATCGAAAGTCAGAGGAAGCAGAAACAGAACTGCAAACAAATGAGTGGCATATCGCCCTAGTGCATTGCTAATCGTCGTCTGAGATTCTATACCTGCCACCTTGTAAGAACGCTAGTTACATTTGCAGCGACCTATTTCACTTGACACACTGGATCTCAACTGAAAAGGTTTAGTTTAGGATGAATTAGTACAACGAACGTTTTGAAACTAACAAGAACAGCACGAACATTGCTATTCGGTAGCTGATGAAGCCCCACTCTGAAGGAAATCTTCGGCACAGAAGCTAACTGGAAAGTTAATGCATTCAAGCACACAGTTGACTGCAATTCTCATCAGATAAAATAGACATTCTAGTACAGGACTCAAGCCAAAAGGTGATATGCAGCAACCGAATTCCCAGGCGGGATGTACAATTGCGCTGAGTTTGTAAATTCCCAGATCCTGAAATTATTTCCTAACAGCTAGTTTTTTTTTGTTTGTTTTACCCCGATTCACATCATAGGCGTGAATGAAGTGCATCATATCTCAACACAGTAGAAGCACGCCTCAAATAAAGTCTACACAAAATGACAGGACTTTAAGAGGAAGGGATGATGGTTTCATCATCTCTCTTCCCATATTACAAATTTACAATCAATGCCAAGAAAAATCC
Organism: Syzygium malaccense; assembly: GCA_031216405.1. Lineage (NCBI taxonomy): Eukaryota > Viridiplantae > Streptophyta > Magnoliopsida > Myrtales > Myrtaceae > Syzygium > Syzygium malaccense. Next base: position 34,063,886 of record CM062260.1, read on the forward strand.
AATTGGTCTTTTGGACACTAATGAGTGCAAGATTCTGAGAAATGTTCAGATTGGTCCCTCTACAATCAGGTGAACTTCAAGATGGAAAGAGAATGCACCGGTGTGCCCTTCCACCCGACAAGTAGACATTTTCCGTTCATATTGAGCGTGCAGAACCTCCCGCAGCTGAACTTTTTCATGACCAAGTTTGCTTGGTACAAAGATGAACTGCTCAGTTCCACCTCAATCATGCCAAATCGGGCGAAAAAGACCCTCCAAACATCGACCTTCACATGTCGGACCGTCCGTTCCTCACCTTCGGTGGCTAGAATGTTCTTAACCCCTTGGCCAAAGTAAATCGATTCGATGGTCATCCTATCGAAATCTTCCTGACTCATGGAAGCTTCGAGGCAGTCAAAGTATGCACCGTAAGAGAAGAGCGATTCAATGAAACGGTTCGCAAAGTTTGGTGAATTGTGGTTCGCCTCAACTTCGGCAACCACCATTACACGTGGATTGGTCCTTCTAATTACTTTCATCAATAATTCAAGACGGTTGGGCTGCGGTATCAAGGTCCGTAAGTAGTACTGAGAGAAGATGACCACCGCTTCCTCGGTATCAATCTCGAAAAGTTCTTCCTTGAGATCCAGCACATCTCCTACCACAACAGACTTGAAAGTGCAGGGAAAACTCATGCTATGAGCAAAATTTATTAACCTTTCACCGGTCTCGTCAATCAGATGCTTTGAAGAGGTTCCTACAGCGGTTATCTTCAGAAGCTCAATCTGGCGGTCATAACATGATGCCAGCGCTTGCATCAGGATCGTCCACTGGACCCCGGAGCCTATGTTGAGATCAATCACGTGAACGTTCTTTGCATCAGCCACATTTTCCACAATCGCCTGCACTCCTGCGAATTGCATCACCTGCACAAACGGGAGCTTTTGATGATATGCGATCTGGCTCTGCGTTGGGTTCATCGTTTGTGCATGGGAATCAGGTTTCTGTCTCTTTCCACAGGTATTTACTGCGATTCTTCCACTTCCTCGATCGATCCTTTCACGCAGCGCCTCAGCAAAGTAGAAAACTAGCCTTTGGATCGGATTGCCCTTGTTCGAGCACAAGTAGTCGCACTGGTTCAGCAACTTGCTCGCCCGATGGAACTGCTGATAGTACACTTTCTCCGCTGCGAACAGAAGCAGTTCTACTAGCTGTGCGTCCTCCTTCTGCTGATCGGAGAGACCAGAGAAAGATGACCCGTATGGGTGGCTTAAAGTCGCGGGCGGATCGCCCACTGAGGAGGTGGTCTGGATGAATTTAACTCCAGCTAACCTGATAATTTCTTCAGTCGACAGACTTGGCTCTGCGAGTCCGTTCAAAGTGGTATTGCTGCCAGGCTCGACGATCTTCTCCCCATCAAGCTTCTTCAACCTGTGTTCGTAGCTCTTGAGGAGCTCGAGGGAGGCCAGCGAAAAGGGGTGTTGCTTTTCCTTCTCATCTTCACTGTGCTGGACTCCAATTGGCTCCGACCCAAGATTCGCAATCTCCTTCAAGCACGTTTGGAGTGAGGGAGAGTCGAATTCGAGGTTCAAGTCGTCGAGCAGATCATGAGCGGGAAGCGGATATACCTGCTGGTTCTGCTGTCGGTATTTCGAGAAAACGAAGTTCGACTCCAACAAATTGTCCTGATAGAATCCAAAATCAGAGTTGAGAGTCTCACCGAAAGAAGAGTCTCTCCAGTACTCTTCTCTGCAACGATTGTGCTTGCTTCCATTTGTTCCTCCCACAGCATCATCAAACTCATTGTTGGAACCAGGATTTTCTCGGATTCCAACAGGATCGATCGCCCCGAAAGAGAACAAAGTAGACGGCATCTTGAAATGCACAAGCAGTTCAAAGACCTATCTCAAGTATATACTCTAGGGACTATAGGAAGAATAGAAATATCATCGTTGGTTCACACAATTGCAAGAAGATTTTTCTTTTCAACCCGGCAACTCTTTGTGCATTAACTAACTTTTTCCGGCTTATATAACGAAGAAAACGTTCACACCCAGAGACATCAAGTGCGGTCCTTTTGACGTCGGCACGTTGACAAAATCAAAGACCGGCCTGACCCGCGACGCGATGTGGTGTGACAAGTTCAGTGCGCTGCTCGAATTCATGTTCGGCTTTACGAGACCAAGGCAAATATCTTAATACCCCAAAGGACTCAAACATGAACTAGAATCCAAAGGGCGCGTCAAGGACTCCATCAAAACGAAGCATTCCTGGAATAAATAAATCCCCTCAGAAGTTCAGCCAAAAGAGCCAGGACAAACATAGGCCGATGGTCACGAACGATCAACAAATCACTAGAGTTACACTTGGAGGAAGCAACCTGGGAGGTCACAAGCTTACAAGGTTGCCTGCAGATTTCTAAGAGGCTCATCTTCTCCAAAGAAACATTGTGCAGCGCTTGACAGCAACACCCGACACTTCTTGTCCGTTCGCTCCATTGTTTATTCGAACTCACGTCAGGTGATTTGTGAACATGCAGATGAAACGAGGCAGGACCACTTCACCGAAAATGGTGTCTTCTCGTTCGCCCTTGCTTGGTCGGCACTCGTCAGTCAAGGATATATAACTAGCGAGAAAAGACGATTGTGTTTATGTTTCCTCAGTTTGATTTGGTCAAGGAATGTTTGCAAGAAATGTTTGCGAGACCCGATCTATGGACCGCGGCTCCTAGGTAGGATTCATGAAGAGCTTTACATGGTTTCGTTTTGGCCATATGGCTTGTTTTCCTGACCGAAGATAGAGCACGCCAATTGATGAAGGTGGGGAAAATATTCTAAAAAGTCATAAATCTATTGCATATTTGCTAATTCAGTATTAAATTTTTTAATCGTGCTAATTGAATCATAAACCTTTGTACGTTTTATCAATTGAGTCCATCTAATCAATTTTGGCCAGAAATCGGTGAAGTGGACGTTGGTTTTTCTACTTGGCATGATCGACACTAACATGAACAATTTTGATAATATTTTTTCAAATTTTTTTATTAATTTTTTTCCTTTTCTTCTCTTTTCCTTCTTTACTTTTTACATTTTCTTTTTACCTCCCCTGGCTATCGTTGGCCTCGTCAATGGCTAGTAGGTCGCCGACCTTAGGTGAGGGCTGCTCTCGCTAGATCAAGTAAAGGTCACCCTCGCTCGGGATGGTGAAGGCATCCCTCACCCAATCTGGTGAAGGGCTGGCGAGGGCCTGTCGCCGGCCATTGACAAGGCCTCGCGATGGTCAACAAAGGAAAAAAGGTAAAAAGAAAAAAGAAGAAGAGAAGAGAAAAGGAAAAAAAAAGGTAAAGAAAGAAAAGAAAAGAAAAGAAAAAAGGAAAAAAGTAAATAAAATATTTATAAAATATTAAAATATTATAAGAAATTATCCATGGTAGCGCTGGCCATGCCACATAGGACGGCCAGTGTTCACTTCAATGATTTCTAGCTTAAATTGGCCAGATTGACCGAATTGATATAAATGCAATAGGTTTAGGACTTTTTTTGTATTTTTTTTTTTCATATTTTGGAACTTAAGGAACTATGAAAGTAAATAAAAAAGAGAGGAACAAATTAATAATAAATAAGTACATAAAAATGAAGTAGAAGAACCCATTTTCAATTAAGCAAATTCAAACTCGAAAATGATCCTTCCTATCAATTCAGGACATTCATTTAATACTTACCGACTTCTTGCTTTATAGAGGTTGATACTCCAAATGGCCCTCGCGTTTCAAAACTTACTCACCCATCGGAAAATAAACTAATTGAAATTATTACTACATAGCTTCTAACATGTCTAGGAGTCTACTGAATTATTTTTTTTTTTTTTTTTTTCAAACCCATCGAAATATGTACTAAAGATGATCTCATACCCGCCAAATCTACCGCAAGAATGGAAAATATGACTTTCGATATGAAATCACTAACCGATAGATAAGAGATGTATTGCTAATGAGTCTAAACTTCTTCATTCCTGAGTATCGAGCAAGCATCCGTATGTTCATGCAATGGTTCAATAACGGGCTGTCAAAAAATCCCGATCCGGACCAACATCGCAAGCTGCCAGACGATACATGCAAATGAGTGGCCAAAGAGAAACTATCATATCCATACGCATGTGATCCGAGGCATGTGATCAAGAAAATCCAAAACACGTGGTATCCTCCTCATCTTCATGCATATTAACATGATACAAATTGATTTAATCTGCCATGTTCCTCTATATAGAATATCTCGAGATGGTTGGTGGGATCTAATTGGTGTAAAGTATATTTGACAAGACCGTACGACCTTTTCAAGTTCGATGGGGATGCTATTGGGGCAATGGTGGGGACGTGCGTGACAGCAATCTACCCCTGCTCTCAATTGAGGGTTGGGATCGTGCTTTGATTTGGAATTTTACATAGGTGATTTGAAGTCATGAGAATTTAGTGCACCCAGTCCCTTTATGTTGGTGAATTCCACATACAACTCACATAATTTAAGGGTTGGGATGCTCTGAATTCATGAGGACTCAGTGCACCCGGTCCCTTTTATGTTGGTGAATTCCACATACAAATCACATAATTTAAGGGTTGGGATGCGTTGGATTCGCATATGCCAGTACACCCAAGAATGCCTTAATGGCTTATTTTATAAATAGAAAATTGCACGCAGTATTTGAATACCAAGCAAGCAAACTTTTTATGGGGGCTCTTGATATTGATCATGAGAACATGGGGATGATAAGCTGATCCGATTACATCGAATGCTTAACTTAGTTCGAACATTGATAAGCCATATGTCAAATTCTGGGCTCCATGTGTTGTTGGGCATGAGTGGTATCTCAAATAGAAAACTCTACAATAGCAATACCTATCCAATAAATAGCCTCATCTCTTTGAATATACGTTTATAAGGTGATATTAGTTAACTTGAAAAATGGTACATTTTTCCGCCACGAGAGATTCTTGAGCCATGGGAAATACTCGCTTGAGTTGAGTCTACAGACCCGAGGATCGAATGTCGAGTTTAATGTGTTGTCAAAACCTATTTGTCACGTAAAATCTATATAGAAACTTTTGGGCCGAGCTCAAGCCGGGGCAAAAGATGGGCAGGCCGCGCCTTCTAATCGAGACCACCGCATTATTTCGAATAAAACGTGCCAAAATAAATGTCTCGAGGTTAGCGTCAACACGATCTCCATAAGAATCTCCTTTATACAAAGTCACGGAATCAGCATAGTAACGTGACTGCGAAAATCACCGGTCGAGATCATTCGAGATTCATAATCGATCATCGCCCTTTATCGCTTTTGCCACTAATGTTCATGATTAATCTAAATCTTAGTTTAGACGATTACAAAAAGAACTCGAGTAAGGGATAATGACATAAATGATCATTGAATTTTGGCTTAATGTACAACGTGACCTTAAACTTTAATATGTTCAATGTGATTTATAGATTTTTGTACATGCTCAGTTTAGTTAACGTTCAATATTATCCTTTAATTAATTCAAGTTCAGGTACAGCATTAAATATTTTATTAAGTGTAATGACTAAATTGAACATGTATAAAAAGATCATGATTATATTGAATAAATTAAAAAATTAAAGATTATATTATATATTAAGTTAAAATTGAGAGGTTATATTGAATAAATTAAAATTTTAAAAATCTCAACGTGCGTCGGATTAAAGACGAGGGACCATCCCGTCATCTTCCGAAAGAGTAAAGCGAGGCCTATGGAATAGATAGAACAGAACAGAGTCACTCTCACTCTCTCTCTCTCTCTCTCTTTTTCTGAAACAGGAGGCGTCTCCGGAGTCTGGACGAGGACCTCGTTAAATATTCCGACTCTCCACGTACGCTCCAAAACGCGCTCTCATGTGACTCCGATTCTCCACAGCCCGCGAGCTCCTAAACCCTAACCGCCGCCTCTCCGCGGCGGATCCTCCGCGATCCGATGGCGTTCTGGTGGCCCCTGCTCGTCCTCGCGCTGGCCTACGCCCTCTGCCGGTTCCTGCTGATGCTCATTCCCCCCAACGTGCCTTCGATCGAGGTCGACGCCTCGGACGGTAACCTTCTCTCCACGCGCACGGCCTTTTTCTCCCGCTCGCTCTGCGCTGGCGATCCGCGATCGTCGCGCGCTCTTGCGATTTGCTGAATGTGCTCGCGGCGTGGAGCGCGATTGAGTGACGTTTTCGTTTTGCTGGATCGTGGCAGTGCTGGACCACGGCGGTCAGGCTCGGGACGACAGCTTCATCTACGTAAGTTCGTGGAAATGCGGGTTGGTTCTTTGGTTGATTTGTGTGAGGTTTTGTTGGAATGCGTCAGATATCCGGCGCTGGAGGTGTTGTTGGACTTGCGAATGCTGGTGATTGGCGCGTAGAGTGAAGTCTGTCTTATTATAGAGGTTGTTATCAGCTGGCGCGATCTGGATTTACTCGTCTCCGACCGGTTCGTGTGTGGAAGCTTATGAAATGCCGGTCGTATTTCGTTTGTTTACTTCGAAATGTCATTGGCTGTATGACTGGACTTGTAGCGTGGTACTTGTCATGCCGCTGACTGATGCATAATAACCGGTTTCATTTTATTTCTTCTTTGTCAGTTTGTTTGTCTGATACCTGTTCTAGAACAGCTTCATCTATGTGTGCGCGAGTGTGTAAATATTTTCATAAAATTTGTGGAGCGAATAATTCAACAAATCTGTTGTGTTAGGTGCAGTGTTGCTGGATGAGTACTTATAATTGTGCTGATACTGACCGAGCCTCAAAGCTAATGTTTCAGTCGATTTTACATTTTTCTCGGCTCATTTATTCCGCATAGATTGGTTGTAGAGTTGGTGAAACATCTGTAAATTGATCTTCAGCAGCTGCTGAATGCATGAGCAACAACTGGCGTATATCAATGGATTATTTCTCATGAATAAATGGCGTTTATTAGTGTTTGCTGTTACTGAGCAAGAAGTTCCCTCAAAGAATGAAAGAACCTTCTGATCTATTAAAATATCCAAAATTAACAAATTGCGATTTACTTGCCGTAGAGCTTGTGAAACATATATGATTGTCTTACTGCAATTGCTGAATGCATAAACAAATGCATTCTACTGATGTATCGCTTTTCTGGCTGTTGGGAGGACTCACCATATGATTATCTAAAATATGTTTTCTCTTGCGAAACTATGGGAAGCGCTCTCGGAGTATAGGAAGGAAGCTTCTTGCCGGGTCTCTTTTAAACTCTGATCTTCTTGCAGATTCCTCCTAGGGGAAGGACACAGCAAGCTGATAGGAAAGTGCAGTGCTATGAACCTGCTACTATGAAATATTTGGGATATTTCCCAGCGCTCACGACAGCTGAGGTTGGGGCCTTTTAATGCAATCTTACTGATTAATACGTGGCAGTGCAAAAGTTTTGTCTTGCAGCTATGGCTTTATTTTTCTCATCTGATCATTGTAGTTTTTGAATTGGATTTTTTGACATTTCTACTAAATTTTGATGGAATCATACTCCCTTTAGCCCTATCTGACACCTTTATGTAAATGCTTTGGTTTTGTTGTTTCTCCTTGAGGGGAGGAGGCCTTTATCCTCCTCTTAATTCATTATGAAAGAATTAAACTAATACCGATGATATTGGTGCTGCGATTAGTTTTCCTTAACCTATCTTACATTCAAGTGATTGGCTTATCACTCCAAGATATATTTCCTGTTAAGTGAATATACATGGATTATGTACTCCTACTTTTGGAGTAATCTATCATCAACTGTTGCCAATTTTTCAGTCAGGCAGTCTAACTGATGAAATATCAGAAAACTTTGTGATGTGTCAGCTTTTTCTATGTCTGCATGCCATGCTTTGTAACAGAAATGTTTGCGAACTCATCTTATTCCTGATATTAAATTTTTAACTGTTGTGTTTATGTATTCCCAGGTGAAGGAGCATGTTGCCCAATCAAGGAAGGCGCAGAAAATATGGGCGGAAAGCAGCTTTAAGCAAAGACGTCAGTTTCTACGGATACTCTTGAAGTATATTATTGATCACCAAGAGCTTATCTGCGAGTAAGGGCAAAAGCTTACTTATAGGGAAAGGGAGTCATTCCATGAAGCGCATGCATCTGTCTTAATTCAGGCTAGAATTTAGATGGCGTCATCCTGATAATCGCAGAATTTTCACGTTTCTGTTTGAGGTTCATGCTTCGAATGTGTGCATTGAGAAGAAGAGAATTCCAACCGACTGTTTATTGCTCGTTAGAAGACATGACTCCAAAGCATCCCTCATTCGAAGCATTAGATTAGGAATACTACGCGTTTCATCAGCACCAGATGATCTATCTGTGCATTACATTTTGTGGGTTCTTCTGACCTGTCCATATGGTTCTCTGTGACTGTTCATTTTGTGCTGAAATTTTATTTCTTGTGCATGCTCATCTTTAAATACTTTCTATAGGATTTCATCACGTGACACTGGAAAGACAATGGTAGATGCTTCACTGGGAGAAATAATGACGACCTGTGAGAAGATCACTTGGCTTCTTTCAGAGGGTGAGCAGTGGCTAAAGCCTGAGTACAGGTAAATACACGAAATTTATCTTGTGGAAAGTGGAAACTTTCTGTGAACTCACTTGGTTTTACAGTGAGCTTCATGTCTCTCTTGTGTAGTGGCAGAACTAAAGCGATTTATTTTACAGCTTTGGCACATCTCCCTTTTCTCTGAAACCAATGAAAATGGTCTGTAGTAGTGTGGTTTTAGTTCCACTGATAATCCTCAATTTTATCAAGATTGCGAAATCCTTGAAGTTAAATGGCCATATCAGTTCAAAGAACCGATACATGGTTTTGATCTTCTGTAGATTCATTGCCAACTTATAAAAGCATATGCTGCAGATAATCTGATTGATTGCAATTCTCACAGATCCTCAGGTAGATCCATGCTTCACAAAAGATCCAAAGTGGAATTCTACCCTCTTGGTGTTATAGGAGCAATTGTCTCGTGGAACTATCCTTTCCATAATATCTTCAATCCAATGCTGGCCGCGGTATTTTCAGGAAACAGTATTGTAATCAAGGTGCTTTATATTGGAGAACACAGTTTCGGTTTATTTGCTGCATACAATGGCTTGTGTAGTTGCTCAATTGGAATGAATTTTGAATGCATCATTTTTAGCCAGAATTTGGCTGTCCAATTGAAAGCAACGTGCTTCTTTATGTAGGTTTCAGAACATGCTAGTTGGTCTGGATGTTTCTACTTCCGGATAATTCAAGCAGCCCTGACAGCTGTAGGAGCTCCTGAAAACCTGGTCGACGTAATAACAGGGTATAAATTTTGTTGCGTCGTACATTCATTTTCTTCGTCTGGCATAGCATACGTAACCTCAATCAGATCTTTGCAACAGGTTTGCTGAAACAGGAGAAGCATTGGTATCTACAGTTGACAAAATCATCTTTGTTGGATCGCCAGGTGTCGGGAAGATGGTATGAACTCTCTCAAAGAGAGTGCATCCTTGTGACAGTCTTAGTACTCGTGCAATTAATTTATGGCCTGTTGGCATCTCCATGTCTATTGTTCCTTTTGCGCTAGCAATATTTATTTCATCTATTCTTCCCTAAAGAATAAGCTCCATCATACAAACGTATGATGTAAATCTTTTTGTTGATACTTCAGATGACCTAGACTTCTTAAGTATATCTGCAGATCATGAGCAAAGCTTCTGAAACCCTGATACCAGTAACGCTCGAGCTCGGTGGGAAGGATGCGTTCATCGTCTGTGAAGATGTTAATGTTTCTCATGTATGAATATGTTTGACTTTGATTCTTTTTTGTAGATTGGTAGGTCTTTGCATCGTTTGCACAGTAGTTATGACATTTGATGTCCTGCTGATTAGGCTAACAGTAAAGTCTATTCCCAATATAGGTTGCACAAGTAGCTGTCAGGGCTGCTCTCCAATCAAGTGGACAGAATTGTGCTGGAGCTGAGAGATTCTATGTCCACAAGGACATCTATCCTTCATTTGTCACTCAAGTATCAAAAATTGTAAAAGTAGTTGCAGTTGTAAGTAGGCTGACTTGATTTTTGGAAGATATTTTGTCTACAGTTGGGAGCAAAGTCTTTATCGGGGGATATTGGTTCACTTGCCTTAATAGATTCTTTCAACATCATGGTTATCAGTTGTAGCGTGTATCTACTTTCACATATGCTTCCTTACTGCATTTCATTAGCAGCTTTAATTTTATCTTTGTGAGATTTTGTGAAACCACTGTCAACTATTCTAAAAGCTTAAGCTGTTAGATGAATGCGTGGTTTATTATTTAAATATTGTAACACTCCTCCTCATGTTTAGTCTGATCTTTTTTTTTAAGTACTAAGTGTGGAACTATTTAATTGGGAGGCAAATGGGGCCCGGAAAGATTTGAACTCAGGATTTCTAGCGTTGATATCATGTGAGATTCTATGGGACAAATGTTAACTATTCTAAAAGTTTAAGCTGTTAGATGAAAACGTGATTTATTATTTAAATATTCTAACAATCTTTAAACACTTGCCATGAAATTTAAAGCAATAATCATTCGGTCAACTCATACTGCGAGTCCGTTCATATAATAAATGCACGTGGACTGTATAGTACAGAAAAGATACTCTCTATTGCTTGTTGATAAAACGTTGTCAATCCTGCTTTTAATCTTATCATGCGAAAGCTCGTTGTATATGGTTTTTGTAAACACATTTCTCTTGCTAAAAGCATATATACTGGTGAAATATAAAGTGCTTCAAATGCAATTAAAAAAATACTGAAGTTTCTCTTTGCAGGGCCCACCACTTGCTGGAAAGTATGATATGGGAGCCATTTGTGTGCAAGAGCATTCTGAAAAGCTTCAAAACCTTATTAATGATGCATTAGACAAAGGAGCAAGTATAGTCGCTCGTGGAAGTTTTGGCAACTTAGGTACAGATGCGGTTGACCAATTTTTCCCACCCACTGTGATTGTAAATGTAGATCACACTATGAAGTTAATGCAGGAAGAGGTAATTATTAGCAGTTCTTGCTCTCCTTACATGGCATTGCATATGCACGTGTTGGTGAGTGGCATTTGGCTTGGTAATTGATTCAGAAATATTGCTTCTATTTTTAAGTCGTCATTTATTTAGCTTGAGCGGAGGGATATGTTGATGCTTTCATGCTCCTAATTGGTGAACTTTTCTCAATTTATGACAATTACTGGGTCTGTAATTACAAAGTTCTGTGGAATGATTAATGAAGTGCATTATTCATAGTGCCGGTATCAAAATTGGGCAGACCCTTATACTTTGAGAATTCGCAGAAGATGTAACTAATTTATAAACTCAGCAAAGTTCTTCATTGTTTTATTTTCCATGTTCTGAAAATGTCCATGCTTCGCATGGCGAAGTGCTTGCTAAGTCATGTGAGTTTGGCTGCACAGGCTTTTGGACCTATCATTCCTATAATGCAGTTCAGTACAGACGAAGAGGCTGTAAAGCTCGCCAATGACTCTAACTATGGACTGGGTTGTGCCGTTTTTTCTGGCAGTCAGAAACGGGCTAAAGAAATAGCCTCTCAGATACATTGCGGAGTTGCTGCTGTCAATGACTTTGCATCATCTTACATGTGCCAGGTGATACTCTGACCCGAAATTTTCTTTTTTGATTTGTAACTTGATCATAGGTCTCAAATTAATGACGTACTTATCCGACCTACAGCTGAGGTTGGCTCATTAAACAATATATGTGATGATATTCAGTTGGCAGCTCTTTTACTGATGCAATAACATAGTACAGGAGATGCCTTTTCCTTTAGATAGGATGGGGTAATGGGGGACACCTGCTGATCCTACCTGGCATGAGCTTTGCTATCTCTACCTGCAAGTGCACCATGCGAAAGGGTGGGTTTGAAAAAGCTACTAACGCCGCTGCAGCCTTTCTTGGGACACAATTGCTCACATAGTAGGATAGCATCCTCAAGGGAGTTGTCTTGACGTGGCCCTAGTTTCACTTATGAACAGGGGACGAAAGTTGGTTTACACGGATATTGCTACCGACGATTCTCGCAATCATCGGGTTTAACCATAGCTGCCCTCGGCATTCTAGTCCCTTACAAGAATAAACAGCTTTTCAACTGGTGATTGATATCTTGTTCAGGCACATTAAGCGAAAATTGTTTGAAAATTTGCAGTCTTTGCCATTTGGCGGTGTAAAGCACAGTGGGTTCGGAAGGTTTGCCGGCGTTGAAGGACTGCGAGCTTGTTGCCTTGTGAAGTCGGTTGTGGAAGACAGGTGGTGGCCATTTATCAAGACAAAAATACCAAAGCCAATCCAGGTAAAAGGGGAAACTCTGCATCCAGATGATGGTGAGTCTGCTTCCCTATCCACTCGCTTGACTGTGCTCTCTGCCTTATTACAGTATCCCGTTGCGGGGAACGGCTTCGAGTTTCAGGAGTCCCTTGTGGAGATGCTCTATGGTTTGAACATTTGGGATCGTCTGAGAGCACTGGTCAACGTCCTGAAGTTCCTCACAGATCAAAACCCTTCTAGCAGTAAGAGAAGCGACTGAAACTCTCTGCAGAAACTTGGCAAGGTAAGCGGGCAGGAAGATAGTCTTTTGGCCCACCGAATGAAAGATCAGATTTTAACGACTCCACTTCACTCTCTCCTCTCCCTTGTGCACTTGTCGGTGAGTGCAGGGCTCTTTCCTTGTTTTTTCAAAAATGGTATGGCAACGACCACAAAGGAAAGAGATCAAAGGACCGTTTGTTTCCTTTGTGCGGTGGTATCCCAGAGATTAAAGCCTTGAGTTGACGGATGTACATGTGTACTTGAGGGGGAAAGAAAAGAGACTTTACTCACTGATTTGGACCCCCTTTTTGTTGCATGAAAATCTTGGTTCTAATGTTTCATTGTCTGCTTAGTGCGCGCTGGATAGAACATAAATTGAGCCCCGGGCTCTGGGTTCCACAACCAGCCGGCTGCGTGGACCCAAGTCCGGGATGCAGGTCCAGCCCTGGGGATCCCCGAGTCCAAATGGCAAGGGCCGGGGTCCAAGCTGCAAGAGCCCCAGGACCGTGCTATGAGGACCGAGATTTAAGTGCTAACGATCACGAGGTTTTGATGTTGGAGACGCGGGACCAGATGCGGGAACCCAGGTTGCAGGTCCGGGTTTTGGATCTGAGCATTGTGTACGCCATCAAGAACCTTGGTTCGGCCCATAAAAAAGACCCAATTCCAAGCATTACTATCCGGGTGCTGGGGACCTCCCAGTACGAGCTGCAGGGACCCAGTCGGACCGAGGACCCTATCAGGGACATGGGGAACCCAAGTCGGACAATTGGGGTTCTGGGTCCATTGGCTGGGCACTCGGAACGACCGTCTGATGGTGGACATCACGTTGCATCAACCTATCCAATTAAACACAAACAAGCTCGAGCACGAGCTTGAGATGAGATGCAAATAGCTGGAATTCAAGCTCGAGTTTAAGCTCGAAATTAGATGAATTCAATACGAGCGAGTTAGGCTTTAATTTGACTCAATTTCTCCCCCTACACCGACAGTCAAGCTCCCGTGAACAGTTTTAGGCCAGGATTTGGGCCTGGACACACTGTTGGACCGACCCTATACTCGTTTACCAGAGCAATCCCATCTGCTACTGGGATCAAATTAAGAGAGAATTTGAACGTAAAAGGTACACGCGGTGACACGATGACGAATCGCTATAGCATACTTTCAAAGAAAGTCCTTCGACTGGAGTTTTGTATCATATGAGACGAGTGCACTTTCTAGTTAAAGAATGATAAATTATCTCTGGTGGGCAAGTTGTACCTCGGACGCTAAGCTTCGACACCAAAAAAACATTTGCGTGTGGATTATTCATCCTCTGGAGAGTCATCAGTCACATCTCAACGCGCCGGTGATCTCCCACTGAACTGTGTCGGATTCGAGGGAAAAACTAGTGCTCAATCCATAACCGTGTCTTCCACAATTCACTACGGCAACTATGAACTTCTCATTCTCAAGCGACGAAGGATATATTAACTGTTCATCCTGCGAAAGACAGAATTAGAATTAATGACTGTTCATCGTGAGTTCCCGCAAACTCAGACCTCTGTTAAATGGTTTTAACTCCAGCAGACATACAAGAAAGAAACGTTAAAGGATTTACAAGCTGGAGTTGTACTGTCATGCATATGAACAACCTACGAAACTTTATGCCTGGTTCTTTATTAGCTTCGGCGCAAAATTGTTAACTGACCGCAACTAATCTCTATGCTTGCTGAGAATAAGGCCTCTCATGCACGGAAAATAAGAATTCGATTCCATAAGGTAATACCGATTACCTCGGGCAGCCTGTCAAACTCATCCGGAGTTATCTGTAGCAGCTCTGAAGCTGTTTGACCGGTACACCACGCGAAGATTTTCCCTGTCTCGTCCGCCAAAACTATTCTCACGGAAAATGTGCTGACGACCTCGAAATCACAACCGCAGCGGCAGAAGCTGCATTCAAGGTTCCCGGTGGCCATGGGGGGGGTCCTTCTCACGAAATGGCCGCAGCAGGCATGTGAAAGTCTCACATCGATTTGACAATGTTCGATCTGGTCCAGCCAGACCTTACAAATCTGCGTACGTGGTTGGAAGAAGAGGAAATCGAGAATCAACAAAGTTGTCTATAAGTGCCGAGAGATTCACAGAATAAATTGGCATGAGACGCAGCTTCGCATCCCGCCACAAACATAAACCTTCCATCTAATATGGGCGTATCCGATACACATGCTTAGGGAAAGATGGTGCCGGGGGAAGAAAATAAGTTCTTACGCGCGGACATATGATCGTATGTCATTCACTTGGAATGGCATTAACACGATATTCAATCTATATGAAGTGACTGTTACTTGTATGTTAAGTTTGATTTTAAATTACAATAGTGAATATTTAGAAACTCATCCATAATGAAAGTCAAGGTCATTAGCAATCTTGTCAAACTTTTTCCATAGTTTGTTACATTTTTTTTTCAGTATTGAAAGTGACGTTTCGCTTGATTAACGTCTCAACAAGCCATAAGAAGAGCTCTGAATGGGAAAACCTTCACTGACTAAACCAAAATTTTCTGGTTATGAAGATTAAAGAACTAAAGATCACTTTTGGCAACAGATCCAGAGAAACCGGACATGCAAATCTTTCCAAGTGAGTTTTATCATTTCCAAGTCTAAATTATTGCAAAGAAATCTTACCTGTGTGGAGCTACTATGCCTAGAGAGATCGGAAACGCATGATAGTCTGTGAAGACAGGAGGAGTTCAGCATTGCTGGCAAGGAGCTAAGATTGACAAGAGAAGCTCTGCCATCATTCTCAAACCATAATACTTCAAGGCTGCACAGTGAAGTTTAACAGACATGTAACTTCCATTGTAGCATCACAAATAAAATATACACTTAGTAATTTAATAGGGCTTTTTCCTCCCTTCGGCATGCTTAAACCAATTTAAATGACAGGTTTCAACGTGCCTACCGCTTATTTTTGGTCATTGAGCATGTCAACCCGGAGATATAGATAGTGTGACCACAGCTTAATCTCTTCAGAGACCTGAAAATTGATAAATTCTTGCTGGGTAAGACCTGAAAGACAATTTGCTTATATAAATTATCAACAAACCCTTAAAAGTCTGACAGCATTACCAAGACTTTGAAAAATGCAGTCTTGCCCATACAGCACCAGTTTTGTCCTCAATGCTCAATGAGAAGATCACACCTGACGTGCTAACTTCTTTATACACGTCTGTAACAACCCCACACAGGCTGATACCCGTCATCTTGTCACGGAGGTCTATTACAAATGACTGTAAAATTTCGTGAGTTCAGTAATAGTTTGACACACAGAAATAAGCCGAGGATATTACTGATACCAGCATCTCACATTTTGAAGACTTGGACAAAAGTCTGTGTGTGTGTGTGTGTGGGTACCCATGACATGTTTTTCATGATTACCTTGTCATTGGAATCTTGATATTATAATTGTCATTTTCTCAGAAATACAAGCACTTCAAAAAGGAACTAAAGTTTGTTAGCAACTACTGAAAGCATGCATTGGATTTTGTTGTCTATTTGTAAGAAATTGCATTTTGAATGATTCAACATCTGAGTCTACTATTCAAGTGTGCATAGGTACATGACATGTACATCCAGCTATATGGATGATCAACTCATCTCAGTATAATGATTTTGATTGGCATCATAGTACCTGAGTTGAAGAGACAATTACCGGGGGGATAAGCCCCAGACAAGAAATAAAGCAATGATATCTGATGCTGATTAATGTAACTTACATATTGTCAATATGCAGTTCGAGTATTAACCCAATGCATCCATCTATATGCTTCAAAGAACCTCCTCAGAGGGATCTTATTGATTGAAAGGGAAAAAAAGGCAGATGCTAAGATGGGAAATTTGGAAAAAAAAACAAAATCACCTACTCTTTCACGATAGCATAAACACCCATAAACCCTAAAGTCATGTGAGAGACCCTGTTTGATGGCTTTCTACGAGTAACATTAATAACACCCCAGCAAAAGAAAATAGTCATTGTTGGAAACATTTAAGAGTCCTACTTAATGAAACCTAAATCAATAGAAAATACTCACTTGAAAAGGATAATTAGTGAAGTCAATTGATCCCTGAGAATCACACGGCAAGGTTACTTGAGAAACCATTTGGCTCTGAGTAGGATCTACTGCAGCCAGCAATCTTGATCCTTGACACCGATTTTGTGACAATGATACATATACCTGGTCGGCATCACAGTTATTTTGTTATTATTGAAGGCAACTTTTGTAGTCGAGTTAAAGCATTCATGGTCCAGTACATACTTGCTCCTTGTGCTGGATGAAAGGCACCAAATATAATTGTGTGGCACTGCCATATTCAAGACACAGTTCTGCTGTTTCAAGAGCACTCTCGATGCAATTTGCAATATATGGCCTATCCAGTGCAATCATGCTTCCGACGCTGACAAAATAGTTTGTGAGAGTAGCGCATCCTCAAAATGCAAAAGTCAATGACATAGCAATGTAGTCAATACCTGAAAAGATTGGCAAGGATAATTTGTTCACCCCATAGGAGAAACTTTAACTTGCTACCATCGTTATCGACAAGAGTGATTTCTTTCCTTTGCAAACTGCTCGAGTTTCCTTGAATTTCTACTGGCCCGATAGCTTCGATCCTATAGCACCCAATAGAGCCATACTTGTGTTATCTCACTACATCCAAATTGATAGTTCGATTGATCCAAATGCAGATGAAGTAGTTAATGTTTTCAATTTCCAGTAAACATGATCTTTGTTATAATTCAAAATCCTCAATTCCTTTGAATTTATTGCCAAAGTAAATGAAGAGTGAGCAAAGCTAATCAGTTAGTTGCAGAATAAATGTGACTTCTGTTCTAAACATAGAAAGACAATGCTGCTAGTTTAAACTGACCTCGCATACAATGAATAAGAAACTCCTCTGTTGACTGCATCAAGAGAAATCGAAGCAAAAGAATCTGAACAAAATTGAGCTCCCAGAAGAATAGCATCATCATCCTGGTCCTATTAGAAATTATGAACATTATCACAACAGCAAGAAATTCAGTGTGCATGGATGTGTAAGAGACATAAACAAGTGATAAAGCTCATCAAATTTTTGGATTCCTAGGAAAAATTGCTTTCTGATCTTCTGAGCAGATAGTAAATGCAATTCACCTCATCCAAAAGTATCACGAGGTACTCTGTTGGTAAAAGTCGTGGATAACCAGATCCCTCAGCAACAGTTCTAAGATGGCATCCAGTGAGGAATATCTCCCTCCCTTTCTTCAAAATCCCATTTGGAAGATTCACCAAATCATAGTACCTGTCATAAGAAGCACACGACTCTTACTAGATTTCCAGCAATGAAATTACTTTACGAACTTTTTGGCATGTAAACTCGTGCAGGGGGTCTAGTTCTTTGCCTTCAGTTGATCATTAATAGGGAAGGATGTGTTGAAAAGAGCAGAGCATCTCCGATCCCTTTGACACCCTTTCCATTCTTGAGAGGCAATGGGTCAAAAAAGAAGCCCTTTTGCTTCTTCCAACCCATGGTTCTCTCTTTAGAGGGTACAGTTCATATGCCCAAATCAGTAAAGAAGAAAAACAGATGAATCCTATGATCATCGAGCAAGTGGAAAGAACTTCCACGGAAATTTTCTCTAGACAATGAAGACACCACTATGGATATAAGCACTCGGCAACAGTATCTAAAGTATCATACCCACACAATTAGCAAGCAAATAGAAAGAAAAACTATTGAACATTGCATGACATTGAACCGTACTTTTCATACATAAAGAGACATGAACTATAGTAAGTTGAAATCCCTCAGAAAATAAATCTTCAACAGTCAGAGAAAACTGATAAAATGATGCATTGATACTCTATTGGTGACCAATTCCTGTCTCGCACTTATATGGACGAACCCATCACGGCAAATTGGCAAAGTTGAAAAGTGCAAACCATTCCAGGATATGGACTCATACGCTAGCATAGGATAGGCTACCTACGATGGAGATAAAGATCTATGGTGTTTGAGCTCCAAAAGTCTCCCAAAGTAAGCATGTAGACGTTTGTACCTGTGAAGAAAAGTTCATCCGCAACAAGGTCAATAGAGATCACTAAGCAAACAGAAGAAAGAAGAGTTTCCATGAGGTGGATAATACATGATCCTCAGAGGCAACTGGATATTATTAATTTTGCAGAATATTGATTGCCAGTTTTTGCAGTCGAAATGAAAATTCTGTGGAGAACACACGAGTATTTCTCTAATTGATTATTCCAACGATCAGTTCTAACATCCATCAGAGGCTTTGATTTCCCTTAATTTGTCTTTCTAGAAAATCCTTTTCCTAGATTATCGAAGCAACCTAAAAGGCTACAGAAAGTTCCCTTACACACTTACACTTGATGCCACATTACTAGTGATATAACGCAAAGTTGTAATGGAACCAAAAAAGAAGACTCACGCTACCTGGAAGCACAAAAGCATCGACAACGACAGCTTCCAAAACGCTGCTTAGGGACAAAAATTTCTTCTCATATATCGAGTCGACGGTAACTGTGTTTGGAAGCTTCGTTCTCCGATGATTCTTCTGCAGTAGGTTGATACATTCTGGCCTTCTCTTTGATGCAAACACTCTTTGTTGCTCATTCCACGCCTTCACACACGGACAAAATTCCAGCGAATAATAAATAAATAAATAAAAACGCACAAAGACACGGAGAGATAGAGAACGCCTCAAAATCGATCGATCGAACGCGGTCATGTCACCTGAGAGAGATCGGACAGCAGAATCGCGGCGGTGACGCCGCTGGAGTAAGCGACGCAGGTCCTGAGGATCCTCGACACGATCCAGCTCCAGCTCGGTCCGGCCGCCTCCGCTCCGCCGCGACCGGCCTCGTCAGGCTCCCCCGGCGTCATCACGGACCGCGCGTGCTCGACGAACGCGAGGAACGGATCCTCGCTATCTTCTCGCGGATTTCCATCTCGACAGATCTCCACGGCGACGTAGTCTTCGCTCGCGTCGGGAGAGAAGATGTCGACGGCGGCGGCGACAGCAGCGGCGGCGGTGGCGGCGAGTGAGCTCATTCTTCGACTGGCTGAGTGGCGGTGCGAGTTCGTGCCAGTGGTTGCAAGATCGGAGAGAGAGAGAAAGGGGGATGGCGGGGGAGTGGCAAGTGGAGTGAAAATTTGGCGCGCGGACTTTGAAATGAGCGAAGTTGGATTGTTTCGGTCCATATGCGAAAGGCCCATCCAACAATTAGCTTATATATAATTTTGGAAAAATGACACACAATCCCCAAATTTTGGTCCAATGTGCAATGTGGTCCATAAATTTTTGTTCAATGTGATCCCTGAACTCTAACTCAATATGCAATGCGATCCCTGAACTTTTACTTTGCTCAATACCATCCCTGAACTTTTTGTACATGTTCAATTTGATCCCTAAATTTTATGAAAATGTTCAATATAATTCCTGAACTTTAATTAGTAGAAGAACTACATTGAACATTTTCATGTAGTTCAGGGATTACGTTGAACATGTCTTAAAAGTCCAAGGACCATATTGAACAAAGCAAAAGTTTAGGAATTACATTGAACATTAAGTTAAAGTTTAGAGACTATATTGAATAAATTAAAAATTCAAGGATCATATTATATATTAGACCAAAGTTCATGAACTATTTGTGTAATTATACCAATGATTTTTGCAACTCCTACCCGATATACAAAGTGATGTATGTTAAATTGTGGTTAGTTTATGTAAGGTATATGATTTGAGCAATAGGAAAAGAATCAGATCGGACCAGGAACACAATTTGAATTACTTCACCACAATTGTCGGAGCTTCATAAACAATTCGCAAGTTTAGACTGACCAGGGATGATGGTAAATTTGCACGGAAGTGATGTGAAATCTCGAAAGCAAATTGCGATTTACTAAAGTTTGGAAACTTGGAAATTTAAAGCTGACGATTCATTAATAAGGAAAGGCCTCAGCTTTAATTAATTTATAAAAAAAAGGGCCTGTAAGGATAATTACCTTGTATTCTTTAGCCGCAAAAATCAAATGAAGTTCAGCTCGAAGGAGACGACGAAAAACCAGAGAAGGACGACGCATGTTCAAAGATTGAAGTCATTTTCGGCCTCAACTTTTCATAGTTCACCATTCATTCAACATAGCGATGATATCACTCAAGAAACTAATTGATGATGAAGTACCACGGGGATCGACACTTTCGTAACCAATTTCTGCTTGGCAAAGAGAGAAAAATTTGCTCCCGTCTCGAGTTACACAGTGGTGAATGGATCGAGAAACAATTGGTTTATCTTCTTACATTGGCTTCACGGGGAGGGGCGGAGCTCATGAAATCCGCCTGGAGTTTCGCCGCAAGATTGGCTGAGAATGTCAGTGACTGCCAAGCGATCATGAAAATAGGTGGGCATCGTGCATCCTCTGATGGAGCACATGCCCCATGGATCCAGCACAATGTGCATAACGATGTCTGGTGCTTGAAGAAAGCGAGAAACTGTCGCTACGCTGTGGATGTACTTGGCTAGACGCATCCGTTGGGAATGTGTTTGTTGGTACTAGATACTTTTAAGGTGTCTAGTCTCTTCTTGCCTTTGCGCGAAGGAAACCATGTTTGCATTCACCATTTGCAGGCGACAGCAGTGGCCGACTGGTCCGTGCGTTCTTTCTTTTTCTTCCTTTCTGATATCGTTGTGCGTAGGTCTCGGTCTGGGAGTCATAAGAACTTTCTTTCTGGCTCACGTTTCGTAGGAATTTGACCCTGTCAGATCCCCTCAACTGTGAAGAATGCACTCTCTTGTTTTATGCCCCTTCCAGCATAAAAAATGAAAATGCCTGTCTAAAGTGGACCCAATGGAGTAGATTTCTATCATCTTCTGTTGGAGCATCTAGCTTGGCACTACTGCTTGAGTATCTTGCTATCAAGAGACTGCCACAATAGACTAAAGCTGAAGAATTTCCTCGCAAGAGCTGAAATCAAACAAAGCAGAGCGACACGAACCACTGGAAAAGAAACTTACATATGCATACTATGGCCGGAACTTTAGAGAGGTCATGTACCAGCTGAGAGGACGAAGTTTATACGCTAAGCGAGCAGTGATATTGTGCAGAAGAAAATGAAATCTCAGTGATGGTCTGTTGAGAAGATCAAGATCCCTAGAATTCCATTTGTACTGTTTCAACGTGTTGTACACAACTTTTGATACAAAATCAAGAACTTACAATGGCTAGTAGAGAGGAGATGGAACCAGACGACGGATACAAATTTGATTCAGCAACGTTACCTTCCTCTCAAGTCAAAAGGCTTGGATCTAAAGATGCTCCAGGTTGACTGGAAATATGCAGATGTTACAGATTTTCTTCATCTTACATGAGCTTGCAATTTACATTCTGATCATGGAGATTCGCTTTTAGGTTGGCATCCAAGAAAGTTGTCCAGAGGTGGAGATTACCTTCATAAACCACCGATGGTTCCAAATGAACTACCATGTATGTGTTCTTCTATTTTTCTTCATGTTGTCAACTGAGGCATCGCTTTTGCTGTTTTTTCTGCAGATCTCCATATTCTTCTTGGAGATATGTTTCCTTCTTGTCGAGAACTTTTAGATGATGTCATCTGAATTTCCAACTCAGCAGGTTCCAAAGACAGCTTCTCCCTCACAAAAGCATCCAAATCAAACCCACTCCCGCTTTCCATCTCCTTACCATCAAGACTATTAGAAGTGCCAGCTGACTCCTCATCAGGACTAGTTCCATTAACCCCTGATAAACTTTTTGAGAGATCGATTGCCTTGAATGAGTTTTGGTCCAAATTTAACAATCTCTTAATGCTATCAAGTGCTGGGTCAATGATATCCAAAAATCCCATGACCCAAGAAGCATCATCAACCAATTCAGTTCGCTGTAGCACAAATGAAAGAAATTTCTTGTCACGTGTCTATGACACTAATGGACTAAACTGAACCTCAAAGCTACAGCGCTGTACATAAAACTCAGTTTCTGCTAAACTTCCCATGCAGGCAATTAAAGAGAGTAAGAACTGTAACTGTTATTGATGAAGTGATTCTAGAAGTTTAGACATGACAGATTAAAACAGTTTCCTCCGGTTAAGGAATTACTCACCTGCTGGAAGTACAAGTTTCGAATCTCCTCAGCACGAACGGAATTTCCTTGATCCTCTTCCAGAGATGCCCATGTCATCCACGTGATATAACTCTGGGAGTTTATGTTTAGGGAGGATCTAAATAATCTCCTAGCTGCGGATAGGTTACCAATCCTCTGCTCCAAAACTCCCCAAGCCTGAAATTTATAGCCAGGGCATCATATGAGTACAGACTGAGCTACAAAGCTCACAGAGCCTCATTGCCAGAGCTCCACCTGTGTATATGGAGTTACTAACCTGGAGACATCGAGCAGCACTTTCTGTTGTTGAATTAATTGACAATGCTCTCTGGTATAGTTTCCTTGCAGTGGAGATATTTCCTTCTTTCCACTCCATCCACCCCCAAGCCTGAAAATGCCAGAGTTCCAAGTATAGAGTCAACTTGATGATGGTTTACAACATAGGAGCAGATACAGAGAGAGAATTTTGAGTCTGGAGAGGAGTTGAGCTAAGTGAAGAGAAAATACAAACGGAAGCTAAAACCTTTTTGCAGGGATAATTGAATTAAATTGGATTGCACTTGACACGGAAGAAAAGTCCAAAATGATGGAAGAGATTTCTTACGATCCAAACTGCTTGATGCTTTGGATCCAATTCAGATGCTCTCCTGAACAACACCCGAGCAAGATTTGCAGTTGAGTGCTTATACTCCAATAAAGCAAGAGATTGCAGGAGAACAGGATCCCTTGGATTAAGAGTATGACCAATTTTCAGAAGTTTTCTTGCCTTCTCGATGTTCCCAATGTTTGCTTCAAAAAGTCCCCAAACATGCCACGCAAACCTGTTCTTGGGGCTTGCCTGGACTGCTCTCTAACAGAACAAAAGAAAGAAGAGATGACGAAAAGAAATCATTAGGACATACTGTCAAAAGAAGGTTATTATAAAAGAGACCACAGTCTTTTCACACTCCGCTATCTCTAGTAAATTTTGAAACATCACTTGCATGATCAAGTGACAAGAAAAGTCACCTCAAATAATAATCTAGCAGCTAAGTTGTTTTCAAGTTGCATCTCCATCTGTGCCCACGCCTGTTCACATGAACTCGATAATTAGAACCAAGATAACAATACTAGACCCAAAAGGAGACAAAGAAATCTTATCTAAGTAGCAAAGGTTTGCAGAAAAACTTACAAGCCAACTGGCACAGCTTTTAGGATTACATTTAGTTGCCTGCTTGAATAAGTATCGGGCTTGTTCGTGCCGGCTAGATCTCACTTCCAACCGTGCGAGTGTCTGGTATATATACTCGTTGCCACCGCAGTATTTAAGACCTTTAGCAAGCAAATGCCTCGCCTTCTTAACATTTCCCTGTTTAAGCTCCAAGACCGCCCATCCATGCCAAGCAGCAATATGCCTCTTGTCAGCGACTGTAGCCGCATCAAACAATTCTCTCGCTCTCCTCACATTCCCTAACTTGTCCTCCAATACAGCCCAGCACTGCTTGAAGAGATATGGAATTCGAGTAGGAAAAACAAGATGAGCCAGGGAAGTTGATTGAATAAATTTAGCATCACAAGGAAGTAGCACAACTATAGCAACCTACAACTAGTACTATTGGGGACCCTTAGGCAGGAAACACAAGGGCATTCGAAAGTTCTTGGATGTAGTAAAAGATATTTCCTCTTGCTTCTTATATCAATCACCTACAATAGGACAGCTCAAAATTTAGCCAGATAACATTTTTCTTCACAATTGCAAACACTCTCCCCAGGTTACCAAACAAGTCTTGCAGATTATCACTTGCACATAATGACAATTATGTTAGGATTAGAATCGTTCACCTTCATCGCCGGTTGTTGTTCACCCAATAAAACTGGAAACAATGTTAATGTCGCTGAACTAACATCAATTTCACCCTCACTATAATCATGACAGTTATTATCATGACAGAGAGAGACTAACCTGCCATATATAAGGATTTTCGCCTTGAGTAGCTTGGCAGCCTTTCTCATACACTGCTCTCGCCTCGGTGGTTCTAGACTGCTTGCACAGTATCTTCCCTAGTGTCACATAAGCTCGACCATCTTCAGGCCAGTAGGATATGCACTACAACAAAACGAAAATCAACATCCCCGCCGGCCTAAAAGAATAGAACCTATTGTGAATTAACCTGAATTCTTGCAAGTGAAGGATCGGAGAGTTTCAAATCAATAGCACATCAGAGCAAAATAACATCATATTAGAGTAGAACCTGAAGAAAAGATGATCTGATGTTGTACCATACATACACAATCGAGTCATTATTGAGCCATATAACTTCAGATTCACAACTGGAGGGAGACGCAATTCGATCAATCAACCACTTCAACTACTTCAAATACCACGCTCCAAGCAAGTCGAACAGAAAATGCCCGAACAGTCGTCGATACGAATCGCATATTGTGGCTTACTTACCCTCTCGAGTACCTCCTGCGCTTCCACGTACTTGTAACTCCTCGCCAACACCTTCGCCCTGTACAAGGCCAGGTCCAGATTCACCGGGAGCGGCTTCTCCCGCGAGCCGGACCCCACCCTTTCCGGCTCGAATATCGGCATCCTCTCCGCGAACTTGCTCAGCCCCGCGTCGAGCGCCGACGACGACCTCGGATCGCTCCCGTCGCCGTCGCCGTCGCCCCCGCCGGCCCCGCCATCCGCCTCACCGCCGGCGGAGTCCTCGCCGCCAGGGGAATCCATCGCGGGCCGGCGGATCGCGATCTTCTTCTCCGGCAGCGGCTCGCTCCCCGGGGCGGCGGCGGCGGCGGCGGCGGCGGCAACGTGGAGGGCCGCGGGCGGCTGCTGCTGCAGCAGCTTCGGCGAGCGCGGAACCGGAGGAGGAGAAGGAGCGAGGCACGGCGGCGGTCTAGTGGAAGGAGACCTGAAGAAGAAGGAGTTCGAACGGCTGGGGTGAGGCGAAGAGGAGTAGAGGGCGAGGTTGGAGTGAGGAGCTGAGGTTGGAGCCGGAGAGAAGAGACGCATTATTGCCGCGTGGGGGACGTTCGGCTCTTAACGGATAACGAACTGAACCCGGGGGAGAGCTTCGACTCGCGGTGAGGGAACGTGTGGCGGGAGAGAGAGAGGGGTAGGAGGAAGCGAGCGAAATTACCGGAGCGCCCCCTGCTGTTTTATCGCCCCCACGTAATTGGGAATCCGTTTAGTGATTTGAAAATTATTTTTCAAAAATTAATCATTTGTATCATTTAAAATAACTAATAAATGAAAAATAATATTTTCGTTATTGATAGCAATTTATATTTAAATATTTTTATAATCGATGGAAAAAATTCCGTTCATTATTTTTATGGGAGATGCAAACGATTATTTTTTCGAAAAATATTTTCCAAAACATTCATGACATTAAGAGATTTTTAATTCAGAAACTCGAGGTCATTTGTTCGAAACCCATCAATTGCATGCAAAATACACGATGTCGAAACTATCTGCACAAATCAAAGGTCTAGACTTAATCGATTCATGAAGCTTGTAAAGTTTTTATTGATCTTAAGGTAATTTGGTCTCTACGTTCTTGCCCTTAGATCATAAAAAAAAATGCATGGGTCAATTTATTTTCTACTAAAGCTCTAACTTAAATGATGTAAAAGCAAAACAATCAAATGGATGCCCGCGTTATTCTTCATAAGTAAGAGTTCAATTTTATGAAAGATTCAATGTGATGTGTACAAATTTGGAAAACGGAAGTTAATTCAACTACGAAGTCGAGACACATCAGAGTTCTCTAATGTATGATATACTTACACCTCGAGTTCTATTAAACTTTTCTCTTTATCGACTATTTTTTTTTTTGGTCAAACTTTATCGACTACTTAACAAGTCCTACCTAAAGAAGTAGAATTCTAAATCATGTAAGATATTTTCAAATGAGGAGCACATAATTAACTTAGCAATATCACACCCCAAATAAAATTAATTAGTAGTAGGGCATTAAATCATCGCATGTCGCGGGGACGAGAATTCTAACGGTTTAACTGGAGCTCCGGAGGCAAAAGGGTCCTTTAGTAATTGTACCGCACAGAGGCCGTTGGTGGCGTTGGTTCAGGATCGGCCACGTCGCTTGTTACTTTTTGGTGACTTAGCCCTTCCATCGACAGTGAAGATTCGCCGGCGACGTGGAAGCTTTTTCCGATCTGTCCCAAAAATCTCGTGTAGTCGATCTTCATACAGAAGTTGTCTGACCAAGGAGAAAATCTCCAGATTTTTCCGATCGTAATTACGGCCCGACTTTTTATAATATTGATATGAAGCATCACAAAATGCAAAAACTTAAAAACTT
Organism: Syzygium malaccense; assembly: GCA_031216405.1. Classification (NCBI taxonomy): domain Eukaryota; kingdom Viridiplantae; phylum Streptophyta; class Magnoliopsida; order Myrtales; family Myrtaceae; genus Syzygium; species Syzygium malaccense. The sequence goes on from CM062260.1 coordinate 34,090,910, forward strand.
CCAAGTCAATGAATGACATTTATTAATTACCAAGGAAGTCTAGGATCAAGGGCATTGCACACATGGCGTCTTGAAGCCTCTGCATCGTTGGGATCATTTGTAAGAGGAAAAATGACACGAATGAAATCATAACTTTGGCTCGATATGTAATGTCGTATTTGAATTTTTAATTTATTTAATATGACCCTCGAATTATTGATGAATATTCAATTTAGTCAATTAATTATGTGAAAACGACGCAAAAAGAAAGAACTGAACATTAATCAATAATTCGTGGATCATATTGAATAAATTAAAACTTCATAGACAATATTACATGTTATGTCAAAGTTCAAGAATTATTTGTGTTATTGACCCATCGGTTGGCATTTGCACAATCCATCCCCTTTGTATTATCATCGTTAAAAAGCTTCATGAGTCAGTTGTTTCTAGCTCCATTGCTTTGTCTAACATTAACTGTGATGTGTTGTGTTGCTTAATTGGAAAAAATGAAAGAAAGTTTACAATCTACGGCTTAAGATTCGCTCAAGTGACAAGTGTGTTTGTCTTGCTCGCTGAAAGTTCGAATCACCGTATTTACTCTCGTCTCCTGAGACCATCCCAAGAGGACGTGCACTTGTATTTTCGATCAACTGTTTGCTCGAAGAGCTTTGAACGGCCCATAATCAAGGAAAAATGAGATTTTACCCAACCAATGAGAATTGCTTCCGTCTAGTGCACGACCTATTTGGATCCAAACGAGTGAAACACATTACATGAAAACCACATGACCAGCCTCAGTTATGCATAAATCTTGATCTGGTCGGACTCCCTAAGTGTGGTCAAGGCAAAATACATCATGCTTCCTGGTGCTTGTGACTCCCAGTGGAAATTGGTCTGTCAATGGTTGCTTTCTTCTGTTGGAGAAGATAGAAAATCGCGGCAGCCATGACTAAACCACCAAAGACAAATGTGCCTGCATTGTGAGTTCGAAATGGAAGTTCGCACAGAAAAATCAGCATATTGTCGCTCAGAGATGCTCGAGGTTTCGAGCAGCATGTACATATGTCGCGAAAAAAAGAGAGAAGAGTTTCTCACCGATTGCGACGATGCTGGGTTCGAATTTGAACTGCTTCATTGGAATAGCATTTGCGTATTTTGCGAAGCCAGTGCAATTATTAATATTTGCGAAGTTAGTAGTGATAATTAGAGATACGGAACCTATCTATCCAAACGGATTCTCTAATTTTTGTAACTTGAAACTTACTCTGCATATCTTGAAACTTAAAACCTGAAACTAAGTTCCTACCGGTCTGGTTCTCAGGAATCATGTTCACCCCTACTCCTCCTCATCCCTCAAATGGGGAAGTAGAATTTAACCACCGGCAGCTCCTTAAATTGCTCTCACATGGATCCATAAATAAGCTAATGAGGAGAGGTCATACAGAAAGAGACTATCTTGTAGGCTTGATGTGTATAGCGTGCAATCAAGGCCACTTTTACTTCACTCGATTGGGCCCGAAAATAAATAAGAAATAAAAACAAATTGCCAAAAAAAGGGTCATTTCTGAAATGGGGAAATGAGGAGGAATTGCACTCAGAAAGAATGGAAAACCGAAAGGGGACAACTTGCCGCGTCGCCCGAGAAAAGAAGCCAGAAAAGACGCGCAGGCTTTTCTCGCTCTGCCAGCGGCGAAACCTTCGAGGATTTCATTTTATCTGTATTGACAGAACAGAGTTGCAGTCGGGATCAAACGCTTCGTGTGCACCTCCTTGGTGAAACTTCGATGCCGTCTTCTTTCGCCGTTTGACCTCTTGCTACAGAGCAGTAATGGCCATCTATCTCTCTCTCTCTCTCCCGGTGTTCTTCCATGAACTTCTACACTGCCACACACGTGTAGGAACGGGCGGGGACAGACGAGAAGACGGATACAGTCAGCTCAGTCCGGTCACACAAAGAACAAGAGATGCACCGGATGCATTCCTATGCCATTTTAAATTCCGAGGGATTATTATATCATGTTCGTAAACTTCACTGCAAGGTAATTAACTAATCCAAATAATTATATGGCGCGAACGATTAGTTTTCGCATGATTTTGGCACCCGCGATGACCGTATAACTAAGGGGTCGGTGCATTGTAAATAGGTTTATGCCGTATAGCATAAATATGACCTTTTCTTTTTCTTCCCGAGTTATCTGTATGGAAGTTTTGATAGAATAACATTGAAATTTGGTATTTTGACTAACATTATAGTCAAAACGAACTTTTCCCGGGGTAGTATATGAAATTTAGTGAAGAAGAGCTAGAATAAAATTTCTAATGAAATCAATATATATACATATAGACACACCAACGGGAAGCGCGTGATGGCATTTAAGACGAGGCTGGCTTTTCATGAATGCCCATCTATTGAGAATACGCAAATTTTGGGTTCTTTTACCAACATGGAAGGGTATCGAGGCTTATAGGTTTAGTCAAAAAGGCTAAACTTTCACCCCACAGAGAAAAAAGGGGGATCATATATGCTTGATAGGCAGTGTAGGAGCATGGCTGATGCAGCACAAAGTCCTCTGCCCTCGCTCCTTTTTGTTCATCTGTCAAGCAGAGTACCTCTAATGCTTCCCCCCTGAATTCCATTTGACTTTTTGTCAAGAAACCCACCACCTACAGCCAAAAGTGGAGGGGCTCTATCCCTATGAATCTCTGCATTATCATATCACTTGGATCAAGTTAATCCCATTTTGAAAAGTTTGATGACATCTGCTTGATGATATGCAAAAGGGTACGTGTGTGTAGAAATTTTACTGTATGTATGCGGTATTTCAGACGAAAGATATGAACGCGAAGCTGCGATGAGCGATCTTAAGGCCTCGCTAGTTCCGATACCTACTCAATTAGTGAAAACGTGTTACCTTACCACGTGAACCTTGCAAAGCAAGACTCCTGCACGATTTGCGGGGAGACAATCGACGCGCCGACATGCTACTTTCCGAACATATTCGCGTGCAGATGAACTCTGTTAATTACACTCAAATCATGCAGCATGCAATGTTGGAAGTTGATTAGTACTGGGTGCGAGCATTAAAGTGGATGTCATCTCTCTCCCATCTTCAGTCTCTCTCAACATGAAATAAAGAGGTGAAGGAAACACAACCGGACGAGACATTAAGAATGAAACGAGGTTGGTGGTCCTCCCGATTCTTCATCTTCGACCAGTACTCTGCACTTCACACTGCCCTTTGCTTCTCCGTGCCCTCCCTATTCCCACACAAAATTGCACAGGCCGAAATTTTCCCGAAAGAGAAGTACCAGAAACCTATTCGTTTCATCGCAATCATCCCCTGCTCTCTTATATAAGGAACCACTCCCACAAACTCTTGAGCGCCACCAACAATACAAGAGCCCCAAAGCCAACATAAACTGTCCAGAAAATAATCATGAGGTCACTTTGTCGTGTCTTCTTCTGCTGCGCCATGCTGTTGTTGCTCCTAGTCCCACCATCCAACTGTGTGAAGCATTCAGGTAAATTTTCTCCATTTCATGGTACTTCATCGTCGCAAGTGATCATTAGTTTTCACAGAGCTTGTAGCTCATGAAAATGCTCCTGAAAATCTAGTTTCATTTCCTCAAATTCGAAAAACTTCCATGTGGATTCTTTTCGGCACCGTAAATATACCGACAAATTTCCTTTTTCTTCTGGTTTCTCTTCCCCTGCACGTATCCGAAACAATGTGAAGACCCTCCCGGTTTCTTCCTGCATTCATCGAAAGAAGGTCTCAACCAGTCCAGAGCAGAGGCCAGAGCTTCAAAAATGGCAGTTTCCACTTCCAGCCACAGAAAGGGTTTACCACATGGTGAAAAGAGTTCAACCCCTCTCCTTCGTTTTGACCTTTTTCACTCTCTCGGGCGCATAAAAGTAAAACCAAACCTTTTTCTTGGCATGTGGGCATGACCGTTTTGTCAACCATTTTTCTTGTTTTGTTTTTTTGGTGCAGGATCAGCATCATCATCACTGTGCAAAAGCAGAGACATAAGCATCTCGCAGAGCAGAGACTCGTCGTCCTCGGGGATACCACAGTTCATTGTCCAAATCGTGAACACCTGCACCGTGCCTCGCTGCTCGCCTACGGGCATTCACCTCCACTGCGGCTGGTTCGCCTCGGCCAGGATGGTGAACCCGAGGAGCTTCAAGAGGCTCGCTTACGACGATTGCCTCGTGAACGGAGGCGAGGCCTTGAAGCCCAGCCAGATCGTCCGCTTCACTTACTCCAACTCCTTCATGTACCCTCTCGCCTTCAAGTTTGCCAAGTTTTGCTGCGCTCACAATCTCACAGAGAGAGAGTGAGAGATTCATCAGCGACTAAGTATAGTGTTGATTCTGATTTTGATCTTTTGGTTCATAGAGTGCTGACACGGGTGTAGGTGCAAGTAAGTTTGAGGATTACTCGTGGAATGATTTGGCTATGTTGATGTTCTAAACTGCGCATTTTGAAGAAGAGATTTTTATTGCCTTGGTCAATGCTCAATGCTAACACAATTCTCTGTAAGTAATTTCACTTTTGTGTTTCCAATGAACTGGGTTATGACTAAGGTAAGCCAAAAAGAATCAATGGAAGAAAGAAAGGAGTGGGTATGACTATGATTTGCATGTGATTTGTTACTTCCGACAACGTGTGCATTCCACTAGATGCTATCGATACAATTAACTTAATTTATCACACGCTTGTTAGGGATTGTTCATGCAATAGTTTGATTCTGACCATATCAGATTCCAAACAAGCTCCATCATCCCGATTGTAAGTGAGCGCTAAGCTTTCACGGTCTCTGTTCTCATTGATTTTTCCTAGACCAAGTCAAGTGACTTTCGTCATGGATATAAGAAAGCCACTTGAAACTTTGGAAGAACCTAAATTCTTTCGTACTGATATCAGAGCCTAACACATTTCTTCGTCGAGTCAAAAGCTACCATTCGTAGTTAAAGACGCTTGCATGGTGCTTGGAATGGGAAATTCTGAAACTCTGGCGCCACGTTACGTTTGATTTCACCGAGATAGTCAATTTTGCCACTCCAGAATTGTCTTGTCTTCTTTGCATATGTAATAAATTACACACATTTCAAAAAACGATGCATATCGTAGTATATTAACAGTAATCTAAAGTTATCATATAATATATAACATTCTCAAATACTTTTTGAAGTATGGAATTATAGAATGCTGCGTTCGGCCCCATTAATGAAACCAAACAGCTGTCGCCCAATCAAGTTAGTTGAATAATGCTTAGTGTTGGAGCACTACAAGGCCCAGCCCGCCACTGTTTTTGGACCGCTCTTGGCCCATCTCACCCACAGCACAACCCACCCGAACGATGGCACTTCTCGGGAAGCCTGCCCCATCCTACCAGCCTAGGCCCACGACAACAACGAAATTTGGGATCGGGCCCCAAACAACAATACAATTAGACTATGATTGGTGGGGTGCGCCGGGCCAAGGCAGCAGTGCAACGCCAAGGCGACGCGCGAGAGCCCCGGCAGCAAGCTACCGTGATGGACTCTCCCCCTCGAAAAATTAATTTAATATCATGTGGACCGATGGCCCACGTATCAGATATTAAACTGATAAGAACAGATACTACACTTGATCTTAGCCAAAAGGCCGAGAAAGGTATGATGGGCCTCGGCTCATGGCTCGGCTTTTACTGACGACTCTCACTCACGGTCTCAGGGTATGCGTCGATGTGGGACATTTCATTCAGAGCTTCCACTCTGGCGCGCTTCTCTCTTTGCCTGCTCTCTGGAAAGGCAACGAGAGGGTCGTGCATGGCCAGGCCTGCTGTTTCCTTTCTTCTGTTCTTTTTATTTGGCGTTTTGCAGCCAGGGTTAGCTTCCATTGAAGGGCTTTCTGATAATCGAGCAATGGCCTTTTTTTCGACCAGGACGGCTTTGGCTGCTGAGCAGTTTGCTATACCGGGTGCTGCATTTTGTCATCAATACACGAGCTTATGAACCCTTTCTTTGACTAGATACTTTAGGCACATTCAGTCCCCAATCTGAGGTTTTTCTTATAGTTTCTGTGATTCGTTAGCTCCATATTTTCGTGTTGTGAGAGCTTGGGTTATACAGGTAAAGCCGGAGCCTAGGAGTAGCTAAAACTACATTGGCTAAGGAAGATGTTGGGACAAAACTCGAGTGGTTAACCTTAACATGGGATTACTCGCACTTGGCACTTGGAAGTATGAGATTTGTACCTGCGCAGCTAGTCGAATATACTTGTTCGCTCCTTAACCACTAATCTAATCCGGTGGAGTTTCAATAAATCTCAACTTATTGGCAACAAGTCTTATGACCTACAATAGGGAGGACATGTGAACATCAAAAAACTGAGAGACGGTGCTATCGCATTTCATGGTGCCTTGCGACTTCCATCATCCTGCTGCTGAATCCCCCTATACTGTGACTTAAGAATTAGGAATGGCTCATTGATAAAGTTCAATCAATGGCTTTATTCCCAAGAAAATTTGACATTTTAAGCTGCGAATCATAGGTGAGATGTGGCGATGGCCCTTACTGATTGGCCTAGCCTGATCTGTCAAATTCATTCAGTTCTCTCATTGTGATAAGAAGAAGTACGTATTGCCAGTGTGCCCTCGTCTTATTAAGTTATTGTGGTAGCCTCTTATGCTTTCGTCTCCGACGAATATTGGCCTTAAAGTGCTTTGGATCACAGCTCTCAGACTAGAATTTAAGCCCAATTTCAGGTTGTTGGAGACTTCCCTGAACACAGGATGGAGAGCACCTAACACTTAAGGAGACGCTCCTTGGCCAAACTTGAAAGGGGGGGAGGGGGAAATAGCTGTCGACTGTCATATTGCCTATTCAAGAGGTCGAAGGACAAAGGTGCATGCAGAGAACATCGAGCTGAAAACTTATGGTACTTTTAACTCGAACAAGAGCAGATGCTCGTTACAATGCTTGCTTCAGATAGCAAAGGAAACTGGTAATGTGTCTTATAGAGAAGCAGCAAAACTACATGCGAAAGCTGGGGGATAAAAAGTTGGAGCATTCAATGTTTAAAGTCTATTGAAGTAGAAGGGTTTAGCAGGATTGATCTCCCTGTACATGTACTGTCGATGTTTTAAAACAACAAGCATGACAAGGATACATGTTTTCAGCTCGTCGTCTCTCTTTCAATATACTCCTGTCGTAGGCTCCCATCTGTCTTTAGAAGGTTCTCAGCCTCGCAGGCCTTGAGACTGGATGCAATTTGCGCCTCTCCAGCCTCTGTTCGAGTTGTTTAGTCCGAAATCTTGTTGGGACTCATCCAAAACTCATGACACAGTATGATAACAACAACCGGTAATTGCCGGGACCAATCATCTAAAGCTATGACTGATTTTTTACAGCACCTGCATTCCTTGACAGTACCTCATGCCAAACCAAACATGCTACATTCAAAAAACCAATTTAATCATATGGTGCGGCAATTCATTTTTCACCATATCCTAATATATCAAGACCACATGAATCAGAATAATGAAAATTTACAATAGAGTTATTGGGGTGCGCCAGGCCAAGGCAGTAGTGCAACGCCTAGGCGACGCTCAAGAGCCCCAGCAGCAAGCTACTGTGGCGAGCTCTCCCCCAAGAAAAATTAATTTAATATCACGTGGACCGATGGCCCACGTATCAGATATTAAACTGATAAGAACAGATACTACACTTGATCTTAGCCAAAAGGCCAAGAAAGGTATGATTCGAGTAACTGTCGGGCCTTGACTTTTGGCAGAGCTCATTTAATTGACCTTTCCCCTTGTTTCCTATGGGGGACTCTTGCATGGAGTCCTTGTCCTCAGACTTTGACCATTCGCATTGACACTTACTCTGTCTCTCCTCTACCACGAGCGGAATCAATGATCAGGTGAAGCAAGACTTGGAATGTGCAAGAGACGGTGTTGTTGCATTTCGTGGCACCTCGCAGCTTCCTAGCGTGCTCTTGTTTTTTTAGCTATCTGCAGCCAGCTCTTATTCAATTGTCTTTGACAAATCCTGGCCTTAAAAGTACTGCAGATGGCAGCGAATGAACGAACAGGGCTGTTTTACACCAAACAAAACTGAATCTTGAGTAGCACACAGGATGGAGAGTACCTAATCCACAAGATGGACAATCTCGAATGAATTTGGGCTGCCATATATTTCGTAAGCAGTACATACATGATTACAACAGTAATTCCATAACTGACTGGTCAATGTCTTGATCACCTTCATCGCCCAGCGAAAAGAGAAAAGGCACAGGGATGATCTGGAATGCGAACACGGTCGCCAACTCGATAGAATTTGTTTGATTTTTCACTACTCCGACAGTGTTCAGTGACAAGAGAATCAAACCAACCCCTAGCGGATTGAATTATCCGGATTTTCCTGTAGCGTTTTAACTGATCGATTCAGAATATGAAAGCAGCATTGAAACCTTCATTCAGCAGTCGTCAGGCTGTCTTATCTCAGTTTTTCCCATCATATGTTGATATGGTATGAAATAACTCTAATGAACTTGTAACCGCCCGATATATTCATAGATAAACCAATGAATAAATAAACAACAGAGAAAGAAACATCGAATCACAGGAAGTTTGACACGCCAAAACTTTGTTTCATTTTGGACCAATCAGTCCCGATGACGAAAACAAGCCAAATGACACTGAACGACTGGGATTATTCAACACAGAAAACAACCAACCATGTTTTCCCTTCATCCTGTTGTCATTTTTCTCCATAAACAATCTCATCCTCTCTAGAGAATCTTCCACAATCCATGGATCATAAATAACACTCGAAAACTCCTACTATTATCTGACACTGCATCTTTAGCTCAACACTGGCACAGGAGAAAACCATGGCCACTCTGTCTCAATCTCAGCTCCTCCTCCTCCTTCTTCTTCTTCCACCACACGGTCACACTCTTTTAACCCCAGACTCAAATGCTTAAACTAGAATCACCTGGTCAACAGTGCTTGGAGTTGCATTCCAAATCGGAGGAACCTGGTAAAACTAGAATAGCCCATGGGAGCACACAAATACAAAATGCACTTAGTGTGAGTTTGCGCAAGAATCGAGAGGATCGCAATGTCCTGTCACTGAAGAGCTTTGAAAGGATAGTGCTAATTTCCCAGAAAAGGGGTGTTGGATGCAATCGGTAGTGAAGAATTCAGAGGGAAATTAGTTGTTGCATCCACCAAGAATAAATCATGACATCATACAATCCATCACACAAAGAGGTTGAAACACGACGATGCATGCAGAGAGCTTCGAGCTGTTTCTTGTCACAACTACTTTAGTGACATGCATAGGAAACTGGTAATAATCTTTTCAGGAAACAGCCGAATCATATGTGAAGTAGATCAAAAGATCAAATGCTCATGTGCAAAGTCTTAGTGAAGTAGAAGTATGTCTAGCAGGATTGATCATCCTGTACATGTATTATGGATGTCTTAAAACACATCATCAAAAGACAAAATTTGAGCATGCTGGTCTAATTGAATGTTGTCGTCTGTCCTAATTCCATAATGTCTGGTCCTATCTGCTAATGCCAGGACTGATGGACAGAAGGAGACATTTTCTCCTCCTAATTCTCAGCTCATGTCAAGAACCATTTGAAACTAAGATTTGGTGGGGTGCGCCAAGCCAAGGCAGCAGTGCAACGCCAAGACGACACGCAAGAGCCCCAGCAGCAAGCTACTGTGATGGACTCTTCCCCTAGAAAAATTAATTTAATATCATGTGGACCGATGGCCCACGTATCAGATATTAAACTGATAAGAACAGATACTACACTTGATCTTAGCCAAAAGGCCGAGAAAGGTATGAGTCTAACGCTCGTCAAGCCTTGCCTTTTGACAGAGCTCATTTTCTTGACCTTTGACTTTCGTTCCTATGTGGGACTGTTGCATTCAGTCCTTGTCCTGGACATTCGCCATTCCAATTCACACTTCTGTCTGTTCTCGACAGCTAGTGCCATCAACGGTGTGGTGGAGAAAAACTGTATGTGCTTATTTTCTTCCCCAGATTGATGTCAAATGAATGTCAGCTCCACTTGTTTAGTTTGGAACTTAAAACGTGCAAGAGATGGTGCTGTCACATTTTGCACCACCTCCCACCTTCCACGGCATTGCCAGTCTGCACTTCGTTTTCTTAACTTCTCCCCAGCCACCTCTTATGCGTTTGTTTGTCTTTGACAAGCTCGGCCTTAAAGTTCCTTAGATCGCAGCTCTTGAACATGATTGTTTTAGTCCGATTTCAGATCTTGTGAGCTTTCCCTGAATCTTGATTGGGACATAGGATGGACAATACCCGATACATACATTGGACGCCCTCCAACACTCCAAAGAATTTGCACTGCCCTTTTTGTCATGAGCAGTACATCCCACAGACATGGCTTCAATTCCAGTAGTGTCGTAAGATAATGCTCGTTGTCTCAATCCATTTCGCCACCCGGCAAAAGAAAAAAAAGGCACATCGATGATCTGCAACTAGAACCCTGTTGCTGATCCTATAGAATTTGTTTGATTTTTTGGTACAACCGCTGTTCAATAATGAGAAAATCAAACTGTCCCCTATCAGATCAAATAATGCAGGCTTGCCTATGGCATTCTATATGAAGCTTAAATCACCACACCCTGTTTTAGTTCGAACCAATCAGTCCCAGTGATGAGAACAAGCCTAATGACTCAGAGCTACTATATTATTCAACAGAGAAACCAAACAAACCGCACTTCTTTTAACTTCTTGTCATTTTTCTCTAAAAAAGAGTCCCGTCTTTTCCAGAGAAATAACACTTGAAACTCATACTATCACTGGACAATGCATCTTTAGCTCAACTGACAAAAGAAAACCATGGCCACTCCTCATTGATCTATCTTGCCTCCAACTTCTTCGTCCTCCTCTTCAGTGTCGCACACCTTTATCCCTGGCTCAAATGCTTTAAATAGAGTCACCTGGTCAACAGTGCTTGGAATTGCATTGCAAATTGGAGGAATCTGGTGAATAGAACAGCCGAGTGGAGCAGCACAAATATAAAATATACATATTGCGAGCTCGTGGAAGAATCAGAGTATGGTGATGTCCTGCCACTGAAGAGCCTTGGAGGAAAGCGTTAAATCACTGAATTTCAAAAGGGGCATCAGAGATTGGACAAAAAAGCTGCAACGGGCGGTGAAGAACTCGAAGGGGAGATTAGTTGTTGGGTTGGTCAACTTGAAAATCCTCCCATTCATCACAGTAGAGAGGTCAAAACATAAAGATGCATGTGGACAAACTTTGAGGTGAAAACTAAGATGTTATTTTCAATCTGAGCTGATGCTTGTTAGACGGGGTTGGCTTCAGTTAATGTGCACAGCGGTATGTCTTAGAGAGAAGCAGCAAGATTACAAGCGAAATCTTCTCTTCCTCACAGGTCTCGACACAGTAGCCAATTCATGTCCCTACGAGTTCTGTGGAGATAGTTTAGTCCTAAATTCGGCCCAAGCGAAATCTTCTCTTCCTCACAGGTCTCGAGACAGTATAGCCAATTCATGTCCCTTCTGTGGAGATAGTTTAGTCCTAAATTCGGCTTTTGTCAGAACTGATCCAAAACTCTAAATCTCAAACCAAAAACAGCAATCTAAATTCAAAAGACGATCTCCATACATCTTAAAATCAAGACCACTTCAGTCACCAATGTAAACTTTAAACTAGATTTGGTGGGGTGCACCAGGCCACGGCAATAGTGCAACGCCAAGGCAATGCGCAAGAGCCCCAGCAGCAAGCTACTGTGGCGGACTCTCCCCCTTGAAAAATTAATTTAATATCATGTGGACCAATGGCCCACGTATCAGATATTAAACTGATAAGAACAGATACTACACTTGATCTTAGCCAAAAGGCCGAGAAAGGTATGAGTCTAACGCTCGTCAAGCCTTGCCTTTTGACAGAGCTCATTTTGTTGACCTTTGACTTTCGATTCTATGTGGGACTGTTGCATTCAGTCCTTGTTCTTGGACATTGACACTTCTGTCTGTTATGTACAGCGAGTGCCATCAACGGTGAGGTGAAGAAATACTGACCGTGTTCTTACCTTCTTCCCCAGATTGACGTCAAACGTCAGCTTCACTTGTTTAGCTTGGAACTTAGAATATGCAAGAGATGGTGCGTTGCATTTTGCAGCAGCTCTCAGCTTCCACTGCACTGCCAGTGTGCACTTTGTTTCTTGAGTTCTCCATGGCCACCATTATGTGTTTGTTTGTCTTTGATAAGTCTTGGCCTTAACTTTCTGCAGATCGCAGCTCTTGAACACGATCGTTCCGATTTCAGATCGTTTGAGCTTCCCTGAATCTTGATTGGGCCATAGGATGGACAGTACCCCAACGAATTTGCGCAGCCATATTTGTCATGAGCAGTACATACCCCAGAAATGGCTTCGATTCCAGTAGTGTCATAAGATAACTGCTTAATGTCTCAATCCATTTTGCCGCCTGGCAAAAAGGAAAAAAAGGCACATCAATGATCTGCAACTAGAACCCTGTCACTGATCCTGTAGAATTTGTTTGATCTTTCGCTACTACCGGCGTTCTATGATGAGAAAATCGAACTAGAACAGCCAAATGACTCTGAGCTACTATAATATTCAACAGAGTAACCAAAGAAACCATGCTTCCCTTCAACTTCTTGTCATTTTCCACCAGAAGAAAGTCCATCTTCTCTAGAGAAATAAAACATAAAAGTTAAAACTCATACCATCACTGTACAATGCATCTTTAGCTCCACTGACAGAAGAAAACCATGGCCACTCCTCTCATTTCTCTATCTCACCTCCAACCTCTTCTTCCTCCTCTTCATTGCCGCACTCCTTTTATCTCCTGAATCAAATGCTTTAAATAGAGTCACTTGGTCAACAGTGCTTGGAGTTGCATAGGGAATCGGAGGAAAATCTGGTTACTAGGACAGCCCAGTGGAGCAGCACAAATATTAGACATACATATTGCGAGTTTGTGGAAGAATTGGAGTATAGTGATATCCTGTCACTGAAGAGCCCTGGTAGGAAGCGTTAATTCGAGAAGGGATGTCGGAGATTGGAAAAAGAGCTGCAACGGGCAGTGAAGAACTCGAAGGGTAGATTTGAAGTTGTGTTGGTCAAGAACTAGGCATGAAAACCCTCCCACTCACCACAGTAGAGAGGTCAAAACATGAAGATGCATGTGGACAACCTTGAGTGAACACTAAGATGTATTCAATCAAATATGAGCTGATGCTTGTTAGACCGGGTTTGCTTCAGCTAGTGCGCAAATCGGTGAGTCTGGTAGAGAAGCAGGAAGATTACAAGTGAAAGCGTGGTAAGTCTGGTAGAGAAACAGGAAGATTACAAGTGAAAGCTTCTCTTCCTCACAGGTCTCAAGATTGTAGGCAATTCACGTCCTTACGAGTTCAGTTGAGATTGTTTAGTCCTAATTCCAAAACTCTTAAATGCAAGATAGCAGGATAAAAAGAATAGACCGATCGATTTTTGACAGTTCCTCAAGACCACTAAACATTAAACTAGATTTGGTGGGGCGCGCCAGGCCAAGGCAACAGTGCAACGCCGAGGCGACGCGCGAGAGCCCCAGCAGCAAGCTACTGTGGCGGACTCTCCCCCTAGAAAAATTAATTTAATATCATGTGGACCAATGGCCCACGTATCAGATATTAAACTGATAAGAACAGATACTACACTTGATCTTAGCCAAAAGGCCGAGAAAGGTATGATTTGGACAGTGGACAGGCCTTGCGTTTTGTCAGAAGCTCCTCTCCTTAATCTGTCAGTCCATGTTCTATGTGGGACTCTTGGATAGAGTCCTTGTTTTCAGACATTCACATTTCTGACGACAGCTTCGCTTGTTGTGTTTGCAAGCAGAATGGAGCAGACAGACATGGCGTTGTTCTTGTTGCATTTCATGTCACCTTTCCGTTCCCTTGCCTCGCTCCTCAATCAGTCTTGTCCGATTGATAAATTAAGCACGACTCGTTCCCGAGAACTTCCGGTTATCACGTCGAGTCTGTTTTCCGAGAAAATTTACTACTTCAGGTTTACCAAATCAAATAAGGCTCTCATAGTTCTTGTCAGTGAAGCATGGATTTTCAGTTTACCTCGGTTTTGTTAAGTCCTTGACCATCGAACATCGCTCGGCCATTTTGGCAAGAAAAATAGGCTCGAATGATATCGCTTTACCCCAATCTAGGCTCGATTTCGGTCCTTCCCTGATCACTGAATCTTGAGCAAAAAAAAAACCAATGGAGAGTAGCGGATACAGGAGACACACACTCTGCCAACGAAGATGCTTCTTTTGTCTAGGAATTGAACTGGATGAGCAATACGTCAACACCTATGTACTACATTTCTACAATGGCAATGACCGGTTCTGTATCTCGATCAATCTCATTTCCTAGCGACGGAAACATAGATCTGCAGCAACAATTTACTGCTGATTCTTAGACAGTTCAGTCTGTTGCTTTTTACAAGAACTCAGCATTGTTCTGCGAGAAAATTCGTATCTCCCTTAGAGGTCGAAGTTATCGGGTTTTGCAGGTGATTTTCACGCGGGGATATTCATTCATACCCAGGCAGTCATTGCGAGACAAGTAAGTGTACAACAACAATTTGTGATAAATGACAAGGCAAGAACCATCAAACTAGGCTAAAGGCTCAACTCACATGGCTTTCTTCTTTATCTGACCAATCAGTAGCAATACTAGAACGAGACAATTAACCCTTAAATTACTATTATCTCGTTATAATCAACCACGCTTCTCTTCATCCTATTGTCCTTTTCCTCGAAGAACAATCCCATCTTCTGTACAGAATCTCTCCCCATGAGTCACCATCCATTTTTCTTGAGAAAAACACTAAAAAAAAACTCCTAGTCCTCGTTTTCGCAGTACTGCACAATACACCTTTAGCTCAAGACTGTCAGAGAGAAACAACCATGGCCACTCCTCTCAATTTCACCTCCAACTTCTTCTTCTTCATCTTCACAGTCACGCTCCTCTACGTGGCCTACACGATCCCTAGACACGAGCCGAAAGAGACCAACCTGGTCTTCTACGTGCACGACTACCTGACCGGCCATGATGCGTCCGCCGCGACCGTGGCGGGGAAAACCGGGCCGGAGTCGAGCATCCTGCACTTCGGGACGATCCTGGTGGTCGACGACCCGGTGACTGAGGGGCCGACCATCGAGTCGAGGGAGATCGGGAGGGCACAGGGGATGTACGTAAACTCGCAGCTGGACGGGAAGGGGCTGCACCTGGCGTTCTCGGTGATCTTCACCGACGGCGAGCACGAGGGGAGCACCCTGGAGATCCAAGGGGCCGATCTGTTCGCGATGAAGGAGAGGGAGTTCGGGGTCGTCTCGGGGACCGGCCAGTTCAGGTTCGTGAAGGGGTATGGGGTCATGGTCACAGAGTCCATGGACATGGCCAACTTGAGAGCTGTGCTCAAGCTGAATGTAACAGTCAAGCATTACTGAGTATGGAGACAAAGTGAAGAGATTGTTAATTTGCCTTAATTTGAGTTGCTTTTCCAGTTTGGAGCTATCAAAGATAAGAGTGTCTTTCTTTTTTACTTTTGCTATAAGAAATTGAAGCACGCCCCACAAGCATCACTATGCATTTTCTCACTTTATGAAAGATTGAATAAATTGCGGTCTGGGCATCAGGAATATATGGTAGAAAAAAGATCAAATGATTTGTGGGGTAATATTGGTCCTCATTGATTAATTAATCATGTGCCACCGAAATAAATTGCTGGTACAATTGGGGGTGTTAGCGGCCGGTTGTGTTCGGGTCCCTATCGATTACCCGAGCTGATCCTGACATGAATGGTATATGTTTTTTTTTTTGGTGACCCGCCCCGAGACCCAACGGCTGCGTTTGGTCGTCCGGATTTCTAAACAGAATAAGATTAGATAGGATAGGATAAGAAATCCTAGGATTTCTTCATATCATGTCCACTGTTTGGTGGACTAAGGATTTAAAGTCGGATAGGATAATTTTTTTTTTGCTATTCACGGGTTCGAAGGAGTCAGTGAAGGAAAAAAAGCTGAGAAATTTTTTTGGTGAAAGCGCACAAGGTGTGGGGATGAAGATGACGGCGAGTAGAGCGTAGGGTTTCTGGAAAAATAGGCATTAGAAATCCTATCCGGGTCTATTCCACCCCCTCCGCCGGATTTTTTTATCCGGATTATATCCGATCTATATCCGACCTTATCCTATCCTGGATCACCACTAAACACAGGATAGGATAAAAAACATATCATATCCTGATTTTTATCCGGTCGATCAAATGTAGCCGTTGGCTTGGGTTGGGTTGGGTTATGGAGTTTTCTTTTCTGTGAATGGGCTTTTGGGGTATGGAGCCCAAAATGAAGCTTAACATGGTTCTCTAACTGCCAAACTCTATCGCAACTAGCGCATTTGTCTGTGTTGTGCGCAGGAGGAAAATGAAATTGCAGTGTGAAAGAGATAAAAGGAATATGATACAAATGGTTCTGAACTTTGACCTAATATATAATGTGATTCATAAACTTTAATTTATTTAATATGATTCCTGAACTTTATTTTAATGCGCAATGTCGGTCCCGAACTTTTAATTTGTTTAATATGATCCCTAAACTTTTGGAATATTTTTAATCTAGTTCATGAATTATATGAAAATGTCTAATGTTATCCCCAAAAACATTTAACCTATTCATATAATCTAGGGAATATATTTAATATGTACCAAATTTTGAGGGACTGTAGTCAAAAAATTTAAAGTTCAAATACGATATTGCACATTAGGCTAAAGTTCAGGGACCACATTACACATCGAGCCAAAATTAAGATGCCACTGATGTCATTTTCCCAAAGTAAAAAATGACATCGATGATCTATTGAAATATTGATTTTGAGAATAAACTATAGTTGGTACTAAATTACTTTTTTCCCGAATATAACTTTGAAATTTTCAACCCTTCGGATATCAAAGCTAATGTCGATGCGAAACAGACTTTATCTTTACGGATTTGTTTTGACCGCTCGAAAAAAGTGGGGAAAAGGAGCAATTTCAGGATCTTTTTTTTCTTTGATTATTATTTTGCGTTTTCGCCGGCCGGCCTATGGAAGGTGACATTGCACGACTTTTACTGTCAAGTCGAATTCTCCCAAAAAAAAATAATTAAAAAAAAACAAAAACAGATATTGGTGCGCTGAAATTGTTTGCTTTTGCTTTTTGCATTCTTCGCACTAAAATTGACTATGCAGTCAGTAATGAGGAAGCGTTGACCGAATGGCCCCTTTTCTTTTCCTCCCAATTTCGGACATTAAAATTGTGAAGCATTGAAATTGAAATTGAAAGTGAAGTACGAGGATATGGTTTGAGTGAAATTCACTAAATGCGCGGGACCAAAATTCGGTTCTGCTTGTGTTGGGTGCACCTAACTCTCCTCTTTGCGCCCACCTAATTTGAGCTCCTCCTCTTTAACTCCCCCCTACGCTCCACCAAATTCTGGTCAGCACATGAAATGATCGTGTCGTGTCGTGTCTTTAGATTGCGAATTAGAAACGGCATCTCTTTACGTCGATGACACCATTGGGTTGTGTTAAATGCACGGCGCAAATTAAGAAAGCGAAATTCCGGTGGAAAGAGGGGAGATGATAGAGGAGAAAGCGAAAGAAAAACACAATCTCCCATCACGGGGGGTGTTTGACATCCTTTGGATGTCATTGAGGTACTTTGCTCTTTTGAGCTGTAATTGTATCGATAACGAATATTTTGGAAGGGCCGCAACTCATTATTCAAGGGATGAGAGAGTTATGTGAATTGATGGATGATTCTATAGCTATCAATTATGAACCGTCGATTTTAATGCTTCTTTAGAATGATTTTTCATTCGAGTTTTCTACTTTATTTGAATGTTGGATCTCTTGTAATCTAACATTTACTTAATTCGAGACACCCGAAACCTTTTTAAATATGCAAATATTAATATGTTCTTCGCAGTTTTTTTGTAAAATTTAAATATTGTTTTCAATCTCATCACCAGTTGATAGTCAACATACAGGATGTTGCTTTTAATTTCGATCTAATCACGCCAACTACTAAATAAGATAGAATGCCATTTCAATTATGTATCCATTCATTTCGAAACATCCGTAAACAGCTAAGCATCGAAAAGTATGGCACTTGGACATTCCAATTCGTAGTTTCGAATAGTTCGGAACTCAATCTTAGAAGGCATCTGAGCTCGCGACATGAAATTACTAATAGAAAAATAATAATTGTCCCGAGATATCGAAAGTTTTTTTCTTCAAGAATTTGATCTCCGAGTCAATTGGCAACCATATAAACCAAAATATCAAAATTTGATCATGGACCACCCGGATCGAAACCTTACAAAGCAAGTCAAGTACGAGGGGCTGGCGCCGATTTCATGCGGACATTAAACAAAGTGATGTGGTTGGAGGAGTTAGGTGCGTTTGAATTGAATTATTTGAATATATGTATGCACAAAAGGTTCAAAGTGGCTTAGCTTGGCGTAGGGGAGTTGGCACAACTATTTTAACAGGGAAAGACAAAATAAATTAGGACGTCGAGCCCCCTAACTAGGACCGGACCCAATGAAAAATCATGACAGGATGCGTTTGTCTCGCGAAAAAAATTGACGATTTTGGAAAACACATCCCTACAGACAATAGCCCGTGTTGCTTACGTAGATGGACGAGCAAATAAAGATATTTACAATTGTCGACGGGAATGTTTAGGTACGGATTTGATGACGAAAACACTTTCTGTTAATTAAATTTTTCTCGACGAAATAAACTAACATTTTTTTTTGGAAAATCCTTTCAAATTTGTTGATTTTCTGCTAACGCGAATCGTTACCCCTTTACAGACATGTGTATATCAACCAGCTTAATTTGTTAATAATTACAAACGTTGCATTTTCAATTGTTTTGATTCTCTTGATTCTTTCCTTTGAGCAATATTTGACCAATTTAGAGACCATAGTTTGGAACGAGACCACTTTCTTTGAATCATGCTATGTTGGAGTAGACTAAGGGCCCGTTTGGTAACATGTCAAATAGTGAAAATTTCTGTTCTTTTGTTCTCAGAAATAGTTTGGCAACATAAATGCATTTGGTAAATTTTTTATTCCCGGGCACATTTTTGCAAATAAGGGTCTGAAGTGCTTAATCAGTCTCAAATAAGGGCCCAAAGTACCCAAAAAGTTTCAAATAAGGATCTGGGTCGCCGGCAGCCAAAAAAGGTACTGTTTCGGCACCGAAACAGTACTTTTATTATTTTTTTTCTTTTCCCTCCGCTGGCCTTAGGCGGAGGCTGCCCTCATCGGAGTTGAGCAAGGGCTGCCCCAGTCTGGACCCTCACCCGCCCAGCCCACGTGGGGGTGCTTGTCGCTCAACGCCGGCGAGGGCGACCCTCGCCCTGGGTCGCTCTCGCCGACGTCGGGCGAGGCTTGCCCCCGCCTAGGCTGGGCGGGCAAGGGTCGCCCTTTCTGGTATCGGGCGAGGATGACCCTCGCCAAATTCGGCTAGAGCAGCTCTCGCCGGATCTGGTGAGGGCCACCCTTGCCCGACACCAGAAAGGGCGACCCTCGCCTGCCCAACCCAAGCGGGGGCAGGCCTCGCCTGATGTGCGAGGGCCGCCCTCGCCCGCCCAGCCAAGGCGAGGCGCCCGTCGCCCGATGCCGGCGAGGGCGACCCAAGGGGAGGGTCACCCTCGCCCAACGCCGGCGAGGGCAGCCTCCGCCTGAGGCCGGCGGAGGGAAGAGAAAAAAAAACGAAAAGGAAAAGAAAAAGAAAAAAACAGAAAAAATAAAAAAGAAAGAAAAAAATATAAAAAAATAATAAAAGTATTGTTCTGGTGCCGAAATAGCATTTTTTTTGCCGCTGGCAGACATTTTTGCCGCCTGCTGACTCAGACCCTTATTTGAGACTTTTTGGGTACTTCGGACCTTTATTTAAGACTGATTAAGTATTTGAGACCCTTATTTGATATTTTATCCACTTTAAGTATCAAATTGAGAATTTGACCCAATTTTAAGTATCAAAATGAAATTTTCCCTAATTCGTTCGTCTCTCTCTCTCATAACTAGTTCATTTAATTAGCAACATTATTGTGATAATTAGCTTTTTTTTTTTTAAATCATTCATATTTCTCTCTCTCTCTCTCTCTAGGGACTACCAGTTCATTTAATTAGCACGCATTCGCGGATACGGTTGGTTCTCGAGAAATGTTAAAGGACGTTTGGATTGATCGCTAGGAATGAAATCTTGATGGGGACGTGAAGCTACCCCTGGTAACCCGTACCCGACATTTCAATGCGCACCCAAATGGCGGAGCGAGGAGCAGGCACGTGGGAAACGCCCCCCGCTCCTCGTCTTTCCTGACCCGATAACGACGGAGGAGGAAAATCTTACGGACCGTCCAATCAAGATGATTGGACAACAGCAATCGCCCGTTCAACGATGCACGTCATCATCTCGATGCGGAAAAACTTAAAAAAAAAACATAAATCTATTACATTTATTATTTATATCAATTTTATCATGAATCTTTTAATTAAATCAACCAATTTAATCATAATATTTTTATATTTATGCCAATTAAGAGCATTTTACCAATTTTATCCGGAAATCGCTTACAAAGACGCCGATTGTCCTGCGTGGCACGACCGACACTGATGTAGACGATTTTTAGTAATTTTCTTAATTCAATTTGGCTGATGGGGTCACGGCTGAAAGGAATAAAAAAGAAAGAAAAAATAATAAATAAAAAAAATAAAAATTCAAAAACTACTGTAGCGTGGTTAAAAATGTCCGAGCGTCGACCATGCCACGCAAGAAGGCTAACATCCACGTGAGTGATTTTCGGCGAAAATTGACCGGATGGACTTAATTGGCACAAAAGGAAAAGATTTAGAACTATTAAATTGGTCTAATTGAAAAGTTTATAACTAAATTTATACCAATGCAATGAATTTATGACTTTTTTTATACTTTCCCCTCTCGACGGGTATATAGCCCTCGTTAGCAAATGATCGAGAGCTCGATTTCCCGAGATAGGCTTTGGTATTCCTTGGTCAATTCAATAATCCCTTATAGATGCACGCAAATCGTTATGGGAAATCACTTAACATCACTCGATTGCTCGCCTACTTAGCTATATCAAGAATTCCCCCCCCCCCTTGCGAGAACTTTCTTCTAGGGATACCGATCTTGACGGACGCATCTCAATATTCAAAAACATCCCGATCCCATTTTGGCATCGAAAGGAGAGGCCGTGTCATACATCATTCGTCGTTCCGATAGGTAAAAGGAAGCCATCGCGCGAACCCGATTGGGTACGAGGATCGCATACATTTTTCGGAAAAAAAATTAAACAGAAAAGGACTCTTCTTTTTTTTTTCTCTCTCTTGTCATGAGAAAGGGACTTGAACATATGGACCGTACGTTAAATCAACTAGCCGCATCCGGGGTGTGACGCTGCTAGATGGTCTGATTTGCACGCTTCGAATCTCGATCACGAAAAAAACAACAAATTAATTAATTAAATTGGGGGTTGGGTGGGACCGAGGGCGGAATTTCCAAGTCAGGCCAGCCTATGCGGAGGGGGGCGTTCCCACCTCCCACCTAACCCGCTCCTGCCTCCCTCCCTCCCTCCCTCCCTGCCAAACCAGTGCAGCACTCTCTCTCTCCACACGCGGAACACAGTGGGAGCGAGCGAGTCAGCGACAGGCGAGCCGTCGTCGCTAATGGTCAGTCGTCCATGGCACGCCACGGCCAAACGAATAGCAACCACCCACCCGCCCCTCCCCCTGCGTGCGATCTAACTAACAACACTCGCCACGTGAACACCTCTCTCTCTCTCTCTCTCTCTAGCGGGTAGCTTTCCTCCTCTCCATTTAAATCTGTCCCCTCCATTTCCCTCCCCCCCCCTCCGCCTTGCATTTCTCTCTCCTCCTCCGCCGCCGCATTCCTCCTCCGCCGCCGCGGCGTCGACTCGCCGGGCCGAGCTGAGCTCCCTCGCCATCCAGGTTCGCGCCGCCGCCATTGCCTTCCCTTCTTCCTCGTTTCCGAATCGGCGGTTTCGTCGGGCGTGGCTCGATCCTGGCCCCCCCTTTTTTCTCTCGAGTTAGATCCGCCCGAGAAAGTTCGGTTTCGGGTCGGCCCTCGTGCGTCTCGATCCGTTCGTCGGTGCTCCCGAGGTCGCGACGCTCTACTGCTCCGTGGTTTTTTCTTTTTTCTTTGGCGCCGGAGGGACGGTGCTGATTTGCGCGTGTGGGGGTTGGTTTTGCGTGTTGTGCCTGAGTTGTGGCGCGATCTGCTTCGGTTGGGATGTAGGATGTTAGGTGATCGGTCCTGCTGCTTGTTCTGCTGCGGCTGGAATCATGTTCGTTCGTTGCAACTTGGCGACTGTTGCTGAGAGATCCCTGTTGCGTGAGAGCGAGTCTTGATGTGATCTCCCCGTCTTCGTGACTTTGATGAAGGATCGTCAGCGTTCACACCGAGTCCCTTCTTCTTCTTCTTCTTTTTGGTCCTATCGATTTGTGGTTCGGATGATTTGATGGACGACTGGGTTTGGGACTGCGATTCATGCCATTGTGTAATCATCATTGTGTTGCTTATTAGGGATAGTCACTGTTTAGTCGCAGATTAAACAATCGATTTATTGAATGGAGAGGTGTAGTCCCGGTTGAAATTCGAGTTTATTTATGTCATGGGTTTCATGTATTTCTTCTTTTGCGTGGTTGTTGACCCAACGGTCTCTTTTTTTCATTTCTGTAGTAGAAGTTGTCCTTTGTTGTTTTTCTTTTTTGTGTGTGTGTGTGTGTTCCCTTTAAGATAAGATGTGTGGACTATTATGGACACACTGTATGTCCTAATGTACTACCTAATTAGCTCCAATTGCATTTGCAGGGTCCTACTGTAGTTGTAGGGAAGTTTGGTTTTAAGATTGATAACGCTCATCTTTTCACATGAGTTAGCAAAATGGCGCAAATTTTGAGTTACACCATACAACTGATGTTAAGAATAGCTGTTTACATGCTTCTAGGTAGATACATAATACTCGGCTTTCCAAATGAAGGGTTCCGAGATCTTTGGGCTTCCGTGTGCTTTGTTCTTTCAAGTAGTATTACGCTGATGGAGCTTATGATGCGGCACTTTAGATTTGTTATTGAGACTCGTTCCTTTGGTCATGCAGGTTTTTGGTAATTCTTCATCATGGCCACTGGACAACTATTCTCCCGCACCACGCAAGCTCTATTCTATAACTACAAGCAACTCCCAATCCAGCGGATGCTTGATTTTGACTTCCTTTGTGGTGTGTAAGACAATTCGGGCCACTGCAATCCATGTGTTTCTTTCCTTAATATGCTTGCTGGGATCTTCTTTTCAATGGCAGTCATTAATGTTACTCCAACTTTCCTGTTTTGTGTAGGGCGGGAAACACCATCGGTTGCAGGTATCATCAACCCTGGTTCTGAGGGATTTCAGAAGCTCTTCTTTGGCCAGGAGGAAATTGCTATCCCAGTTCATTCAACGTACATCATTCGCATCTTACTTATTCTTCTCCGCCATTCTTAGATTTTAAACCTAATCAAACAGTGAGCTGAATTTTGCTTCTGATTGGTGGCTAACTTGCTACAAAGTGCTCTGTTAATTACACCTATCATAAATGATGGAGGGAAATTATCTTTCTTTCTTCTTTTTTTTAAATTTTTTGCGGTGACTTGCTTTTGCAATAAAGTTAACCCATGAATACATTTTTTACAAGGATGGGGGACAACAGCAGTAACTACTATTATTAAGACTTGAAATGCCACTTGATTCTTGCAAAAAAAGAAAACACGGAATAAAAAGGAATTCCATGCCCTGTGATCTATTGACAGCATCATTGATTTTCATCAGCCTGTTGGCCAGGTGATGTGGAAGTTCTACATCTACTCTTAGTATGCTGCATATAGTGCAACAGTAACTTCCTGTTTCATTGGACACTAGCACAACTATAGCAGTTTAGTATGGTCAAGTTCTATCTATGTTTTCCCTAGTCTGGGATTCTTGGAGCAACTTGCAGTGTAAGGGGTGATTGCACTTTCTGGAGTCTGCATCTTACAAGAATGTTGTTACTCTTGCAGCACTGAAGCAGCGTGTGCAGCACATCCTACTGCTGATGTGTTCATCAACTTTGCTTCATTCAGAAGGCAAGTACTAAGTAGTAATTGACATTAACTTTGAATGCTAAAGTACTTGCAGTGGAATTCAATTTTTTTTTCTTTACAGTGCTGCTGCTTCATCAATGGCTGCTCTAAAACAGCCGACTATAAGAGTTGTAGCCATTATAGCTGAAGGTGTTCCAGAGTCAGACACCAAACAGCTAATTGCATATGCTCGTGCAAACAATAAGGTGAGAAGAATTCTAGCTATATATGAAGTGGAATCCGAAAGCATTGAGAGACGTTATTTTGCTATTCACCATAATTTTGCAAATAGTCAGTCAAGTCAGCTTCTTATCCTGCTGGTATTGCAGGTTGTAATTGGCCCAGCTACTGTTGGAGGCATTCAAGCTGGTGCATTCAAGATTGGTGACACTGCTGGAACTCTTGACAACATTATTCATTGCAAGTTATACAGACCTGGATCCGTTGGTTTTGTCTCTAAGTCTGTACGTATTCTTGAAGTTCCTATGCTTCGATTCATGTTGTTGCAACGTTTGGCCCGACAACTGGAAAAGAGCTTTAAAACAAATTTTTGGATTGCTCTGACAAAGCTACATTAAATTTGTTTCTTGATTGTGCATCTGGTCAGCTAGTTTGAGCACTGCTGTCAATTTGCAGTAATTTATTGACCCTTTATTGCAGGGAGGCATGTCTAATGAACTTTACAACACTGTTGCCCGTGTCACTGATGGAATCTACGAAGGTATGCAAATATGCCTCTAATTTATGTCGCACTTAACAATGTGGAAGAGTGCCAAGTTTACAATTGATTTATCTCTTTTCTTTTCTGTAGGTATTGCTATTGGAGGTGATGTCTTCCCGGGTTCTACTCTCTCTGACCATGTACTGAGGTTTAACAATATCCCTCAGGTATAGCAATATAGAGTTGTTTTTCTTGCTTACTTTGAATTGTTTGTGTAGTCTGAGTTGTAAAGCAGTTTGGGTCATTTTTTTTTTGTAAATACTTATAACAGATGATAGGGCATCTAGTGTTCTTTTGCTTTAAGATGCCTATTTAAAGTTCCATTACTGGTTAAGCAATCTTGTCATTCCAGAGCGTGTTCTCTGATCTGCTCTTGAATCTGTCTCAGGTCAAAATGATAGTTGTGCTTGGGGAACTTGGTGGACGAGATGAGTACTCCCTAGTTGAAGCTCTAAAGCAGGGGAAAGTGACCAAACCAGTGGTGGCTTGGGTTAGTGGGACTTGTGCACGACTCTTCAAGTCAGAAGTGCAATTTGGTCATGCTGTAAGTGACTGCCTTCATTGCTCTTCATAATTTTTCAAGCCCAATAACTTAATCATAAAAGATTTAAGTGGTTCTTCCTTACTAATACCGTCTTAGGGTGCAAAAAGCGGTGGTGAGATGGAATCGGCACAAGCAAAGAATCAAGCACTCAAGGAAGCGGGGGCGGTTGTTCCTACTTCATATGAAGCTTTGGAGACCGCAATCAAGGAAACCTTTGAGAAACTGGTAAGCATTGTTTTCAGTTTGCTGGGATGAGGCCACTGGTAGAACATGATACGGTGTCATCAAATGCATGTTGTCGACTCTTTAACACATGCAAAGAGCAGGCCATGTGGTTCTACTCCCACTTGGGCTCTACCCAATGATCGAGTCCTGATGCATATTTTATGATCCTTTCTTAGGTCGAAGAAGGAAAGACTTCACCTGTTAAGGAAGTCGCGCCTCCACAGATCCCTGAGGATCTTAACACAGCAATTAAGAGCGGGAAAGTTCGGGCTCCAACTCACATTATTTCAACCATCTCCGACGATAGAGGTAATCTCGCAGAAATGTAAATTGAAAGAATTTTTGTAAATGTTGATGGTGGAAGAATTCTGTTGTACTAAATTAAGGCATTCGTCTTTTGCAGGGGAAGAGCCGTGCTATGCTGGCGTACCAATGTCTTTAATTGTTGAACAGGGACTTGGTGTGGGTGACGTAATTTCTCTTTTGTGGTTCAAACGCAGTCTTCCTCGATATTGCACAAAGTTCATTGAGGTAGGTTTTGTTTGTCCTTTTATGGAGCCATTAATATTGTTCTAAGATACTCGCAGGATTCAGTTTCTCTTCACTGTCCCGACTATTATGCATTTTCAACTTCACAAATAACTAATCACTAGAAAAACAGACATCTTGTGTAAATGGTGCATCCTTTGACTAATACGTGTGAATTTGGGCAGATATGCATCATGTTGTGCGCTGACCATGGTCCATGTGTTTCTGGGGCCCACAACTCCATAGTCACAGCAAGAGCTGGAAAAGACCTTGTTTCGAGCCTTGTGTCAGGTGATTATTGGAGCCATCTTTTTTCTGTTCGCAGTAGGTCCTCGAGAATTGGCTTTTAAAAGTGCTAAATGATGAGCTTCTGTAACAGGTTTGCTAACAATTGGCCCTCGTTTCGGTGGGGCCATTGATGATGCTGCTCGATACTTCAAAGATGCTTATGACAGGGTAAGATGTATGTCTCGTCAGGGTGCTGATGAAATGGTTTTTGAGTGCAGTCATATTTTGATGTTTCTGACTGAGTCTAATTTCACCTTTGTATCGTCAGGGTCTCACTCCATACGAGTTTGTTGAAGGCATGAAGAAAAAGGGCATTCGGGTTCCTGGAATTGGGCACAGGTATCTAGTTCTTATGGTTTGGTCTTCTATATTATTTCATGCTCAAATGTCTATCACAGATAAATTGACAATCTGAAATTGTTATATGCTTCCTTTGAATAAGGATCAAGAGAGGGGACAATAGGGATAAGAGAGTCGAGCTGCTACAAAGGTTTGCACGATCGAATTTCCCTTCTGTGAAGTACATGGAATATGCTGTTCAAGTTGAAACATACACCCTCTCAAAGTCGAATAATTTGGTCATGAATGTCGATGGTGCTATTGGTTCCCTCTTCTTGGATCTCCTTGCCGGAAGTGGAATGTTCACCAAGCAAGAGGTTGACGAGATTGTTGAGATAGGATATCTGAATGGGCTCTTTGTACTGGCACGATCCATTGGTTTGATCGGGTAAGCTAGATACATATTTACGATAATTCTCGTCTTGACCAGTATGCAATATGCTTATCATCAATAGACAGTTCAGTGCTCACGTTTTTATGAGCCTGAAATCTCCGCTTGATCATCCTGCTTATTGAACTCCGTGCAGCTTTTGCTCAGTAAATGGGGTTGATAGTTTAGTTTACTCTCAGAAACCAACTGCTGTTGCATACATAACTTGTTATTGACAAAAGAGTACAATTAAACACATTGGTCATATGAGAAGAAGCAGGGATCAGTATATGGTTTTAGCATTTGTAGCATCACACTGATTCATTAACTGAGGCTGTTTGATTGAATCTTTCAGGCACACTTTCGACCAGAAGAGGCTGAAGCAGCCTCTGTACCGCCATCCATGGGAAGATGTTCTCTACACCAAGTGAAGCCATAACGGCGATGGAGAGTTCCTCAAATTGTTGTCCTGAAGAAGTTTTCCTCGTGAAAGTGTTGCTTAGCTTTTAGATTATTGTTTGTAAGGAAACGGGACGGCCTGATGCTTTTGTTTCTGAGTTTTCAACGAGAAGTCTATCGAGAGAAAAAATTCTCTCGAATCATCTGTCGAGCCGCCCATGCTCGCTTTTGTCGTGTAAAAGAAGAGCTTCAAATTTCAATAAGAGTGTACATTTAGCCAAAACTCAGAAGAGCCGGTGTGGACTAACGCAGCCTTTTGCACTTTTGGAACTAAAACACAGAAAAATCTCCTGAAACAGGGATATTCCAACAGGAGTCCGTACCACACCACCAAGCCCGAAAAGTCCAACATCAGTCGTGTAATTGGACCGATGGGCTTCGGATAAATGAAGAATCTCCGACCCGCCAAAGATGAGTCGGTTCCGTAATGGATTTGACGTCGGTATCTTCAACTTAACGTGACCTGTTTGCTTTTTCCCTTATTTCTTGGGTATTTCGATAATTTTATTTTTCTTTGATTAAACGTCAAACTCTGAATCTCGAGTATTTTTTTTTCTCTTTTTTATTAATGTGGGTGGAGAGGATAAATTAAACTATGTTCCAGAAATGCTGTGGAGGAGGCCAGGAGGCCCAGGACACATACGACCAGAAACCTCGAAGCTTTTAAAAAAACAATATATATGTGGTCAGCCCCAAAAGAGCCATAAATAAACATCACTTACTCTTAATTTAATACAAGATAGATGCAGCAACAAAAGGAGAGCATATGCTGCACTTTCTTGTCTTCATCCAAATCTGCGTGCGCGCACGTAATTCCCCATATATGCAACTTAGGTGGTATTCTCCTCGAAAGGTGAAAAGAGACCCAAGAAAAAATATATTAAAAAAATAAAAGCTTGATAAAGAGATTCGCGAGTAGATAAAATACAAGAATCGTGGACTGAAAACAAGAGAAGAAAAGGGTCGATGGGTTTGTCCATTTTCCATCCCCTTCGGCAGCTTTCTCTCAAATTTAGCAAAATGATAGACTAAAAGTAGGCTCAATTGAATAGAAGGGCAACAAGGATTCTCTCTCCATTTTACAGTAAAAGTGGAGCTAAGTAAGTCCTCAAACTATTTCGCCTGTACTCTAGGATGTTAAGTGCGGGGGTATTCCCTGGAGTGAGGAAATAAAAATTGTCCCCCAACTAGAGGGACTGGGTGTGCGGACATTAATATGTTAAAATAAGAAACGCAGTATTGTCAGCTCGCCACGTGTGTACATCTGGACAAACGGGACAATCCCAATTAGAAGCTTACTTCTTCTACTTTGGTGAGGTATCATCGGTAACCACCGCCAAGAATCCAAGGTAGGCAATCAGTTACCGAGGGTCCTTCATGTCTATCCATTAGAAAATAAAGCGAATTTCTACCCCTGATCACTACTGATGTGCTTTTCTGGCCAAAAAGAAATCCTTGAATTTAGGGTTAGCCTATAGTTTCCGGAATGCGCTATGCCTCCCGAGGTTTTTACTGTTAGATCGAAATGTAATAAATCCTACATGTTCAATAGATTTTGGCTTACACAATTGAGATTTGTTACGTTTCGATCCAACTGTGAAAGTTCTCGAAAGACACGGTGCCTTTCGAGACCATAAAATCACCCGTGAGATTGATGATGATGTCTAGATAAAAGAGCGTTTTTTGCGCAGCTATATTTGACTAAGTTCAACTCTATCCATTGGAGTTAGATGCATAAAAGCTTTGTCTTATCTACGTAAGAACTATATGCTAGCATTACTTGTCTTTTCTCTTTTTTATCACATGATGAGTTGTGAAAGGAAATTAAGTCACGCTTGTTTATGCTTCAGCAATGTAAAAAAGCTTCTTCACTTTGCTTTGCCGACCAAAACCTTTAAATTTTTTTTAAATTTTAAACAATTATGAAAAAACTTTTTTTTGCTGGAACTATGAAAAAACTTATACGTGGATGGACGTGTCAAAATTTATGTATTGTGAAATTTTGGGGTGTTACGAAATAATAAAAAAGGCAAAGTGCATTTATTGTAAGATTTGGATTAAGTACAAACTGTGAGTTTGTTTTGATTGATTTTTACTTTTTAATTTTTGGTTAATCCGAGTCTTGTGCTTCATGTGCTCTGACCTTTTTTTTACAATCGGAAGCATTTGAAAATTTCACAGAATGCAAATTTTGACGCGTAGGATCACATACAATTTTTTCGTGATATTTTTGGAATTTAAATAATAGTCTGATTTTTGGCTGGTGAGAAAAGGTAATTTGTACTTTTACATAAGGTGAAACAGACAAGCTTCTTGAATTTGACGTGCTAGACTTTGCAATTACTTGTGGGCTATATCTTGTATCGTTTTAGACTCAATTAGAAAGAAAAGAAGATTATGAAAAAAATATATATAATTGCCTCTGAATCTTAAGATAATTCATCATCACAACTCACAAGGAAGAGCTTCCACTACATATAATTTGCATCATTTGCTTTGAAATTCCACATTAATTTCTCTCTCTATATATATTATATATATCTTACTTTTCCCGGCCTATTTCCAATTTCATAAATGCAAGCAATATCTTAATTTCCCTCAAGGGGAAATTACAAACTAGGTCATGATACCACAATCCTACATTGATTGCACGAGCTTAAATTTTTATTTATTTTATAGAAGTTTGTTTGGCATCGAACAAGTTTTACAGCGGATAATTTTCATAAGTCAGGTAAAGCAATAATGTCATGGGAGGTCTTCTAATGTCCGAAACAACACATGGAATGGATATCTTCTTAGAACTAGAGCGAGCAAATAATGCCTTTCGAATATATAATTTTAGCACGAAAAAAAAGAGAGAGGATGTTGATTGATGCAAAAAGCAATACAAAAGTAAATACACAAGAACATGAAGCCTTGTCAATTTGCATCGACGTGTCGAATTCGTTTCCATGTATCGATATCTCATGCTATCATTTCATCATCAGCTAAGCAATTGGTTCGGGATAAAACATCGTCATCTTGACTCGATATAAAAATTATTTTCAGAGAAGAAAATAAACTTAAAAATATAGGAATTATGTCGATCGTGCATTCTATTTATATTTGAGGGAAATTTATGTGAAAAAATGTGCCTTTTTAAGTCTCGTGGTCGCGTTGACCAGCCTCGTGATTTGCCGTTGGATAACGTTGACAGCCGTAATTTGGCGCACGCACTTGTGTGGCCTCTCGAACCCAAAAAAGGCAAACCCCCCCCACTCCAAAAGCGAAGACCGGCCCCCGCACCACTCCCCATGGCGCCTCCCCCTTTATCCCGCGACGGCCGCGCCGCCCCGTGCCGACCACTCGCCGGCGCGACCGGAGGAAACCGCCACCGCCCTGGGCCGGGGAGCGCCACGCGCCGCGCGAGCGCGTGAGGAGAGGGGGGGTGGGGGGGAGCATCTGCCCGCGCCACCATCCCTTTTTGGGGTAGTTAAAAAACAAAGAAAGATTAACCTATGGTCTAAACAGTCCAAGATTCAGATGATGATGATGATGATGATGATGGCGGCGATGAGTGACAGAGCAACGACAGCAGGAAGAAGCCCAGACCAAACCCCTCTGCAGAAGCAATAGAGATAGAGAGAGAGAGAAAGCTCATTGACCATTGGAAGTAGCCAATCTCCTCTTCTTCTTCTTCTTCTTCTTCTTCGTCGATCGATTCTCTGCAGTTCGTTAGAGAGAGAGAGTGTGCATCAATGGCGAATCGGTGCTTTCCATCGGTTGTAAGCGGTAGCTCGTGAGATATCATCTAGAGAGAGAGAGAGAGAGAGAGAGAGAGAGAGAGAGGGGGA
>CM062260.1:34122659-34409877 GCA_031216405.1 Syzygium malaccense
GAGAGAGAGGGAGGGGGGAGAGGGGTTCGTCTTTTGAGCTCGAGTTTTCAGGCTGCGGGATAGATGGAGTCGAGGGAGTAGGATGATCGTGCCCTAGAGCGGGGGTGGGGGGGGGGGGGGGGGGGGGCGCTTTAGGCAGCGCGCGATCGAACTGGAATAAGCCGCCCTAGGAATGGAGAAACCCGCGGCGGAGGAGCTGCTCCGGAAGATCCAGGAGCTGGAGGCCGGCCAGGCTCACCTCAAGCACGAAATGTCGAGGCTCCGGATGTCCGGCGGGTCCGATCCCAGCAGGCCCGAGCACCGCGCCCGGCAGCGCTCCCACTCGGTGTCGCCCGAGCGGTCGGCCGCCCGGAGGCGG
Source organism: Syzygium malaccense (assembly GCA_031216405.1). NCBI lineage: Eukaryota > Viridiplantae > Streptophyta > Magnoliopsida > Myrtales > Myrtaceae > Syzygium > Syzygium malaccense. Next base: position 34,123,018 of record CM062260.1, read on the forward strand.
GCGGGGCTCGCGGCTCGCCCCGGGTGGGGGAAGGGCTCCGCTACTTTCGCGCACTCGTCGCCGTTGCAGAGGGAGAGCCGGAGTCTCGACGAGCCCCCGAATGTGGGAGGCGCGGAAGGCTTCATCGGCGGGCCTGCCAAGGTGAATTTCACGGAAAGACAGTATTTGAACATTCTGCAGTCTATGGGGCAGGCTGTTCATATATTTGATCTCGGGGGTCGTATAATTTACTGGTGAGTTGCTCGAAATGTTTAGTTTGTTCTCTCATTTCTCCTGCGGTGGGATGTTCAGATAGTGGTTTAATTTGTGGATATGGAAAATATGATGGGGCTGCGAAATTTAGGTCAGATTTTGGTTTCTGCTAGGGGTTACTCAAAGAGTAGAGAAAGGTTCAATCTTCAGAACCTGTTTACTTTCTGGTGTTGTTCCTATTTAAGTGCTGAGAATGACCGGGCAATGTTGATTTTGCAGGAACCAAACTGCAGAAAGCCTATATGGTTATTCTGCATCAGAAGCCCTGGGACAGGATGCCATTGAGCTCCTAATTGATCCCCGAGACTTTGGAATAGCAAATAAGATTGTCAATCAGGCGATCATGGGAGAGAGATGGACGGGACAGATCCCTGTCAAGAATAAGATGGGCGAAAGATTTTCAGCTGTTGCAACAAATACTCCTTTTTATGACGACGATGGAACGCTGGTGGGTATCATATGCGTCTCAAGCGATTCGCGGCCCTTTCAGGAGCCAAGAACTGAAATGCCAGAAGTGAGGCACTCAGAAGCAGAGTCAAGCCTAAGCCGCCTGAAAATCACTGCTACAAACAAGCTTGGCCTTGATGCTCAGCAGCCTCTGCAAGTTGCAATTGCCTCTAAGATATCCAATTTGGTCAGTCTTTTTGCTTTAAATATCATATGGTTTATTGCCATGTACCATGAGTTTATTGTTGGTACCAAATAAACAGGCATCCAAGGTGAGCAACAAAGTGAAGTCGAGGATTCGGACAGGAGAGAATCATATCGATCGTGAGAATGAGAGTGGTGATACTCATCAATCTGATAATTGTCTCTCAGATGACAATAGGGAGGATGCAGCATCGAGTGGAGCTAGCACGCCCAGGGGAGATGTACCTCCATCTTCCTTTGGTGTTCACTACCAAAAGGAGGAGAAGTCGCCAGGAAAACATGCTAAAGATTCTAGTGAAGAGAGTGAAAAACCGCCGATTCACAAGATCATTACATCCAAGGCAGAGGCATGGATTGGTAAAAGGGGGCTATCCTGGCCTTGGAAAGGCAATGAAAGGGAAGGATCAGAGGCCAGGATTGGAAGATCAGGTTTCGTATCATTGCAGAATGACCAAGAAAAGATAAGTCCTCCCATGGCTAATCTAGAAAATCAGACCAATGAAAATAACCGCACTGTCAATGAAGCATCAGGTTCATGGTCCTCATTTAATGTTAACAGCACGAGCAGTGCCAGTAGCTGTGGAAGCACAAGTAGTGGTGCTGTGAATAAGGTGGACATCGAAGCAGACTGTTTGGATTGTGAGATACTGTGGGAAGACTTGACAATTGGAGAACAAATTGGGCAAGGTAACTGTCTTTCAGGAAAGTAGTATGCGTTTCGCTTGTAGTTTTTTCTTCAATTTTGGGTTTGGCTATTCATTATGCCAGTAGGACATAGGCCCTAAAATGAGTGCTATTGTTGCAAATCATGTATAGTTCTTGAAAAACCGGATCTGTTATTCTTTCATATTGATGTTTATATGTATATTCCTCGATAACTTTGCCGAGATGCACTGCAAATGCATCCAGTCTCAATAGATTATTCTCATGCAATGTAGTTTTTTCTTGCTTCTGAGATCATTTGGTCATATTTGTTTCCCTGTGTTTGCGAATTGTAATAAACTCTACTTTCTTAGTATTCATTCTGATGTTTAGTCTGCTGTTCCTCCTCTCTCAGGTTCTTGTGGAACTGTCTATCATGCTCTGTGGTACGGATCAGTATGTTCTTCTACTCTCCTTAGTTTTAATTTAACAGAGTGATGCATAATATCCAAAATATTTTATCTTTGCCTTGAATCATTGGGCTTAGACATTACTTTGGTGTCATGATGTAAAGTGCATATACCTGACTTCATGGTATACATACTTTTTTATCTCACTCCTCTGGCAATGTTTGGCTATCTCTTATGCTATTCAATTACAGACTTCAAGTTCTCTTTATAATATGTAATGCATGGTGGTTGGTGGAGTGAATTTTACTCATGTTGCGGACATGTAACGCAGGAGAGAAATGTGTCATCTGTCTGGACAGTAGGTATTATTCTGTGTTTTGCTAGGAGTGGCATGATAAATGTGGCACAAATACTTGTTCAGGAGAAGTGGAAAGAAAGGAGAGAAGTGCTGTACAGATGTCTTAATTTGTTATTTGCAATCACCTGGTGCTGTAATTGACTTTGTGAGATCATGTTGTTCCCATTTATGACTAAATGGTGTGGGTAACTTTAGTTGGTAGGTTCTGCTATGTTTTACATATTTTGCTAAATGAGAGATTTAGTGCAATGCATTTGGCTTCTTACTTTATCTCACTGTTTGGTATAGACCTATGCGATTTCCTGTTGATGATTTTTTTTGGATTTTAACTTTCTCTGCATTCAATCCAATTGCAGGACGTGGCGGTGAAGGTATTCTCGATGCAAGAATATTCAAAAGAACTGATATGTTCCTTTAAGAAAGAGGTCTGTTTTCTTTTTTGTTTTACTACGTCTCATAAGTTCCCTTTGTTTTTAGTATTATTCAGCCAGAACATTCTGAAGGTCGCTTAGACCTTTTAATCTGAATAAGGCATCTCTCGTAGGACATGATATGCAAACCATGTCCTGCTCTTAGCCTGTCTGCTGGCCTTGACTTGTTAATTGACATCACTAAAACATTGTTATGGTAGTGATTAGTGATTGCTGGATGCAAGATGGCTAGTTTAATTTTGATAAGGGCCTTCCTTGACAGGTTGTAATGCCAGTTGATAATCTAGATCCAGATTGAGGCAGTGAGGGATGATAAGTTGGCCTTTTAGTTGATAATGAGCCCAAACAGTGATTTTTTATTACCCCAGGATGTGATGAGTCGACGTCGTGGTGCCAAATGACTCTGTCTATGGTGTCACTTGCCCCTACATCTTCTGATGGTTCTCTTTTACTGATAAGAACTACATAGTCAGATGGTTTAGCAAGAACATTCTGAAAACCAGTGTGATAAAGAGATGAAGTAAGAGTGACTAATATGTTAGAACTGCATGCATTTATCTCTATCTCTCTGCACTTGTATGACTAGCCCATATTTTGTTACTGTATAATATTTGTCAAGCCTTTTAATGAACAGAATTTTTGGTGCTTATTCTGTATCAACTGGGATTTTTTCCTTAAACTACAGATATAGTTTATTGGTGACAGCTCTATTAGTGATGGCATTGGCAATTTTATTTCGAGTGTTTTTCCACTAATACAGTAATACAACTTTTCCAGTACATGTGGTGATAGCAGGTTTTTATCTTGTTTTTTTGTTTGCCAATGGATTATGGATGTTTTACCTGGTACTTTCCATGCCTTGATCGATTGCATTATGATTAATTGTGGCGTGTTGGATAGATGTAGTAGTATGTGGGTCAACAAAAGGAAATATACCTTCTCATTTTACTCAAAATGAGGAACTTTTTCATAGGACTTTGCGATTGTTATATCCATGCCCTATCCCTCTGCATGCATAATACCATGCAGATTTCTGAGAATCTTTTTTGATGTTACCACAATTTTTTTTTACTTTACATAAAGTACTGTTAATATGACAGTTTTTTTGTCCTTGCAGGTACTTCTTATGAAAAGACTTCGGCACCCCAATGTTTTACTTTTCATGGGAGCAGTAACTTCGCCTCAGCGCCTCTGCATAGTCACAGAGTTTCTTCCGCGGTACTTTCTCAATGCTTTTGAAAGTCAGGCTCTTTGATTATATGACACATCGTTATTAAAGTTTGTTGTAGTGTCTGGTTTATTGGTTTGTGGTGATTGTAATTTCTGTTGATATCCTGTCTCTATGGAGCTGACAGTTGTTACATGTGTTGATGCAGTGGAAGTTTGTTTCGCTTACTGCAGAGGAACACAACCAAGTTAGAATGGAGACGGCGTGTTCATATGGCTTTGGATGTGGTAAGTGTCTGCTTCTTATTCACGTACATAAATTCATCCTCTTCTAGGTGCAGTGTTTTTCACCTGAATTTTTTTTTTCATCTGTTTCCCTGTCAGCATTTGTTTTGCTCTTTTTCATATTGCCCTCATTTTGTGTTGTTGATATCTTTTGAATGTACATTTTACTTCCATACTAATAAAAATTTGAGACGAGTGTCTTCAACCTTAGCATTCCTAACCTCCCGAGACTGCTTGGCCTGTGAACTTTTGGTCTTCAGAGTTCCTCAGCTATTTGAAATCTACTAATCTCTTGTATGTTATCTCGCTGCTTTTAACACGTGATTATCAAATTTGGTCCTTTTTCAGGCTAGAGGCATGAATTATCTGCATCATTACAATCCACCTGTCATTCATCGTGATTTGAAGTCCTCGAATCTCTTAGTTGACAGGAATTGGAATGTGAAGGTTTGGCCACAATTTTTGATGTCCGCTTATGTACAGAGTTCTGTCCTTCTGTCCCATGATATATTCCTTTATTTAGATGAGATATACGGGTTTTTGCTTATGAGCTCATTTATGGTTTGCTAAAATTGTAAATTAGGTGGGTGATTTTGGTCTGTCGCGTCTGAAACATGAAGCGTATCTCACAACAAAAACAGGGAAGGGAACGGTACGAAAATTATGCTTAGCGTTTCTTCAATAACTCTCATTAGTCATCATCTGTAACTTTACTCTTTAACTTTCTGATATGATAATTCTTGGCTGACTTGACCTGCAATTTCTCTTTCTCTAGCCTCAATGGATGGCACCGGAAGTTCTTCGTAACGAAGCCTCAGACGAGAAGTATGTTTTTGTCTGTCAGGTTTTACTTACAAGACTACTATGATCTATAGATGGCTCTGGTATCCTAATTTACTTACAATATTTCTCTGCATCTCCAGATCTGACGTGTACAGTTATGGAGTGGTCTTATGGGAAATTGCCACCCAGAAGATCCCGTGGGATAATCTCAACGCGGTGCAGGTATTTTTTTCTTTTCCGTCACCGCATTCCTTTTCTTCTAAAAAATGGGCCTTTAGTTTTTTAATCAGTAAGCAAGATCCACTAAAAATGGCATCGTGGCATCCCTTTGATTGGCTAGAATACATTGCATCTCGGATCTCTTTTTCACTTCTCTGTGGAGATGGACTTAGCAGGCTTTGTACCTTATGTTATCGAGCGACATTCCTTAAGCGAACATGAAAGGGGAGTGAATGACTATGCCCGATCTGCTGTCTTTTTCTCTCCCTTTTGTTTCTATTAGGAATTACAATGACATCTATAATTCGAAAAGCTTTGAACAATGCTTTACTCAGGATACTTGCAGGTGATTGGTGCTGTGGGGTTTATGAACCAGCGGCTGGATATCCCTCACGATGTCGAGCCACAGTGGGCATCTATAATCGAGAGCTGTTGGCACAGGTGCTTATTCTCGAGTGTTTATAGAGCCCTAAGTACACTAAACAGAAGCCTGGAGTCTACAATTGATAATTCATTCATCTTGGGTAGAAAATGGAGAAGCATTTTTCTGGTCTCTGATGCAATAGAATTGGATATAGAACACGATGCTCCATCTCGATGAGCATTTTACATGTACCACTGTAGTTATGTAGTTTCATGACCTTTTTTTTTTCTAGCACAAGTTGATTTCATTCAGGAGCTGTTCTTTTCTTTTGTGAGGAAAAAAATTTGTAAATTTGTCACAATTCGATACTGATGTGGGAACTGCATTTTCTCCTAACCAGTGATCCAAAGTGCCGACCGACGTTCCAGGAACTACTGGAAAGACTCAAAGATTTGCAGAGACAGAACGTACTTCAATTCCAGGCTTCCCGCTCTGCCGCCAGGGACAGCACTCAAAGGGAAACATGAAACATCCGGTGCTTCGAAAGGATTTGGCTATTCATTACATTGGCTAACGGTCCAAGCAGTCCTGGGCTATTCACCAGGAAGTTGATGTTGTCAACCAGGCTTGACCCACTTTGCCGCCTCTGGACCATGAAATTCCGGCAACCAGATTTTTGAGACCATTTTGAGAGAAAAGAATGATTGTCCTTCATATGAGCATTCATTGCAGGTGGATCTAGGATGACCGTGTCGCTGTTGTGCATTTACCAGAAGTCACGAAGGATCTTGTAGATATGTTGCAAGCAGAGGCTGAGCACATTAGGCATGTCATCCATTTGTTTGTGGTACATTTATAGGAAAACATTAGGTTCTCATAAAGCTGTACAAATCAAATCTACTGTGACGGCTCTTAGTGGTGAAACAGAGAGATTTCCTCCATGAAGACGGATTATGTGTCGGCTCTGTTATTGCTGGATTGCAAGGCAACCTGATTCACCGTGCGAACTCATCCCTGGTCAACCACACAAAGGAATGAACAAACGGCATGCCGCGATGTATCGAGATAAATGCATTATAAGTCTTAAAATTTATCATGAAAATATAATTGAGTTTTAAAATTTTCAAAAAGTGTAATCAATTTCTAAAACTTTTTAGGAAAATATAACGAAATTCTAAAATTTTCAAAAAGTATAATCAATGAAAATACTTAATTTGACGAATTTATCAAGTTTTAATTGCACTTTTTGAAAATTTTAGAACTCAACTGTACTTTCGTGACAAATATCGAGACTTAATTGTACTTTCTGAAAGTTTTAAGATTTGATTATACTTCCGTGACAAGTTTTAGAACTTTCAATGTACTTATTCCGTGAACTATCGCTTGCAATGGTAATACCGGTCACGCACTACTGAGGCTCAAGGCAGATTCTGCCTCTATATCGACACTAGTCCAAGCTATTCACCTCATGGAAATACATAAATGAAGATACCTGTCCGAAAAACTTTGGAAAGAACTGGACCGCGTGACCTAGGGACGACCATGCTTTTTCTACAGTCAATATAGCCTAGCGTGCCAGCAGCAACTTCGACAAAATTTTACATTCAATTGAAAGTTTTAGTTTTCCAGAGAGTTTGCGACTTTAGTTTCTCAAATTAAATGCCGTCTAATAAGCTCTGGCCTAAAGCCACCAGACCACCAGGCATCAACCCAACAGCCCTTCCAAACTTGGTATTGGAAAACAACCTCACATTACTGAGCATAGGCTCGTGGTTCTACGATTTCTGTTCCTCGAAAATTATACATGATTTTCCTACCGTCCAAAACTCCCAGCATGAAAAACATGGAAGGGCAAAAATGCAGGGCTGCACATCTGGTAGCAACCGAGAATCAGCGACGATACAAGAATCTCATAGAAAGCAAGACGTATATCCAAAAAGAAATATGACTCGTACAGCTCTGGATCCAACTTGGACAATGTTATGGCAAGTTGGGAAGTCCTCGGAAAAATTACAAATGCCCAAGTTTCGCGCGATTTATCTAAGCAAGGAACGAATTGCAGCAACCGCATCACCTTTATGCTCACGCAAGGTCCTTTCAGCCACCTTCCGGTCCAGCTGTTTTCAGCATTTAGCATCCAATGTTAGACAGCTCAGACCCGAGAATAAAAGTGTTCAAGCGCATGGCATTAGGTAACTGACCTCAAGTTCGTTAGCAATTATGTCAACATCACCTGCATTGATCTTGACAGAAGCCAATTCTTTCTCCCTAGGGAACAATGTTAATGCATTGAGTGAACAATGTAAATCAACAGCCAAGATGCAAAAGTTGCCACAAGCCAGAAAGTAGCTGAAACGGTTCCATCCAAATCGAATGATGATGCACGGATGCATCTTTGCTATGAACAACCTTTAAGCCTAATGGCCGTGATGAGTGCCAACCTTAATACTCATGGGAGATCTCACACACTGGCTCATGCCAACTAAGACTACCGTGAGTCCTGACTGACGTGACATCATCTGCCACGGCTCAAATAGGGTAATGCGACTTGATCCAAAACATCTGATTGTGATGCCATGGCAATTTCCATTTGTCAGTAGACATGTTCAACTTGAAATTGAGGTGAGCAATCAAACAGGAAGCTGAATTTTATTTTAAAGAACACGTGAAGTATATGTGCACACAGGAATCCAATTACACACTAACCTAATTTGTTTTTGCTATCACGTCAAGCTGCTCTCTGCATGTCGCCAACCTTGCAAAGGGTAAAAACGTTTGCGAACTTGGTGTCTGTTTCGACAATTTCGTCTCTATTTCTCCATCAAATACTCACTCCAGTAAAGTGGCAGTAAAACTCAACATGTTTTGCTTGAATATTAAAACTGCATTTTCCACTAGACGCCCCCAATGAAAGGAGAATGAAGTAACTAACGATTTTGTCCAAGTCTCTAATAGACTTCTCGAGCCACCATCACTACTATTCTATACTCTGCCTCATAAGGTGACAAGGATATAGCAGATTGTTGCCTCCTAGGCCACTACACCAGGAAATTGCTCCAGAACTCAAGTTACATACACAAGAATTGGTCGATAACATGTACCATGATTCCTACACGGTTAGCATCACAACATCTACCTAACTTTGAAGTACACTCCTTTTTGGTAAAAAAGAAGAAGAAATTACCATACTCTGAAGTTCCCTTCAAGTATGAGACTTGTTCCACGACTTGCAAGTGAGGTTTCATGAGATTCAACGTGAACCTACTTGCAACACCAAATTGCTAGCTTATTGAAGAAATTTCACTTTTCACCATGAGAAAGAACTATTTTTGTTTTATAATTGGCCTTTAACCTCCCCTTGAGAATGGCCTTCCATGAATGCGAAGACCTCAATTTCTCAGAAACTTAAGCGACCATGCGGCCTCATATTATCAAATTATTGCAGTCATGAAACTGGTACTTTCCACTTAGCTTTTCATCAAGTAAACAGTAGCAAGAGCTTGCAAAATAACAATATATGTGAGTCCCACGTGAGTGAAGTCTGCTGAAAGTGCGAGCAAATAGTGAGAAAGCTCCTTCAGTTACGTATCAATTGTTTTTCTGCTGTGAGTTTTTGTGATTGAAGAAGTGAAGTGCCTGATCTCCATGTTAGCCATGCACATCTTCGATTTGCTAACTATAACAAGCAACAGGCAACAGATGAGTTTGCATGAAGAATAAGTGTTCGCGTTCGATTATGGAGGTCCAACGTGTCCAGTGTGTGAATAAGCGCCCCTCTTGTGAGGTGTATGAGAAGCAGTGTATTTCAGTGCCTAAGTGATCTGCAGTGAGGTTTAAAGAGATAATTAACTGTTCAACTTAATCCTCGTACGGGTTTAGGTCATAATCTTGTGAGTAACTTATGTGCATTGTTTCCTTGTTTCTGAAAATGAAATTGAGTTCCATATATAGTCGCACCCAGTGTGACATCTCCACGCGACTTTGAATGCCACATTGATTCTTTAAATTAGAATATGCCCCCCGATCTGCCTATGAGTCCATTGTAAAAGCCAAAACAAATGAAACATTGCAAATCTATCGAAGTAATTCCAACATAGCAAAGAACTGAATGATATTAAACGATACCTCATCCTCATGGCATTCCTATCAGCTTCCGCGGATGCAGCAATCGATGCCATCGCCTGCCACATCAAACAGTCCGATATTCGCACGAGATTTCACAAGACAACTACGGTACCCACTCGACCGAAGCACTCCAAAAAAATCCCCGCGAAATCATCACATACGCCAACAACTTGCGATCTCCAATTCCCCAAAAACAGGCACTCAAACTTAATTCCAGGACAAGAGACAAGATTATCGACGACAAAATTTGGAACAAGGATCAATGAAAAGAAACTATCTACCTACCTGCACAAAGACCAAATTTTTATTACACGTGTGGTAAAACCCTACAAGACATTTATCTCAAGCAGACATTTAGCGCTCTGGACAATCGCCGATACGCGCGCCGATTCATCCCCTAACTTCAACAACACACTTCCTCTTCGGTTTTGACCAACGGAATCGCGAGTTGAGGTTTTCCCGAGCAAAGAACGAGGGAGGGGAAATGAGGCAAAAAAATTTTACCTCCTGAACGCGAGTGGAGTCGAGCTGGCGATCTTCGACGCGGTCGGTGAGCTTGTCCAGCGCCTTGTTCTGCTGCTGCAAGTCCTTGGAGTCGATCGTCCTCTCGATCGCCGCGTCGTCTCCTCCCTCCATCGGCGCCGGCCTCTCTCTCTCTCTCTCGCTCTCTCGCTTCAAGAAGCGTCGAAGCTCGCAGCAAGACGAAGAAGAAGAAGAAGAAGGCAGGAAGAAATTGGCGGAGACGATGAGCACCAAAACCCTAACGAGCGCTCCGCTCTATACCTGTAAACGCTTTTATGATTTATTCGATGAATTAATAATCTTGTCGACTTAAATTTAATCAATTAAATAAAAAATTCACTTATGGAGTTAATTCGTTCGATAGAAAAAAAAACTATTATTGGCAAATTCGGATTTTGCTAAATACGATAAAACCTACCAATAATGACCATTTTCAGCATTTGGTAAGGTATTAATAATATTCGATTATCAATTTTTTTAATTATCATCAGATCATTTTTCAATTTTATTTTCGACCCTCAAAATTCAGTATTTAAATTTTCATTTTTACCAAGCAGGTACCTACTTTTTCTGGGATTATTCGGCTGAAAATCGATCCTCCAACTCTTTTCGCACCAAATCGACCCTCGATTTCTATGTAAGAATTTCGTAATAGGAGTTATCATTATGTTTTCCTATTTCTCGAGTATTGAAATTCTTCACGTGCCCGAATGAAAGTACATTTTGAATGGCACATCAAGCAGTAGTCGCGTTACTTTTTAAGGGTGACCAAACACGGTCTGAATTTCAAATCTATAAGTAACTCGTGCATTCGTACCGATATACAGCGGTGAAACGTGGCGAGAGGAAAATGGATAAAACAATAGGAAGGAGTTTGAATTGAGCTAGTGATATGACTCTAACTTGCACTTCTTGAGAAACCACTCATCTTGTTGCTTTTTTTTTGGGACTTCTTTTTGGAAATCAACCGGACAACATACGAGGACATATGTATCTACATAGGCAGGTATTGGTAGTAGGGACGACTTCATAGCCAGGCAGGGAGCCATTCCTGGCCGTCGATGTAATCGATGGACATGAACGGCGCGGCTTCCTCGTCGGTGAGCTTATGGGACCACGGTGCTCGGTCGGTCGACTCGGCCCCTGGCCCGTGGCAGCGGTACTCAGCATGGTACAAGTTCCTGCGGTTCATCACCCATTTGGAACCCGTTATCGCCGTGTCGGCAACATTACCGACGGATTACGATTCGATCCGAAATGTTTCGGAATTGTTTGAAATGTTTTGTGATTGAAGTGAGGCAATGGTTGAGATCACTTACTCCGTGCTGCCGGCGTAGCTCCAGTTGGTCCAGCCGTTGGGGACTATGGTTTTGGAGAGGTACGTCTTCGCGAAGACGACCCTCGAGTAGGCGCCTTTCGCTCGCCCGAGGTAGACGTCGCCGACACCGTACACCTTCCCCTTCACGAACACGAACCCGCTGTTCTCCTCCGCGCTCTCTCTGTTCTGGGCCGTGATGGAACCGTGGATCGACACCCTCTTGTCGTCGATGACGAATATCTCGCAACTCTGCGCGGTCCCCTCAGTCAGTCGTTTGTGCAAAATCTCATTACCGGGGTTGATTTTGTCCGCCGCATTGGTATGAAGATGGGATTTCATGTGGAAGTTTCGCTTACGTGAAAGACGGACCGGCCTCGGCCGAAGATGAAGTCGATCGAGCCCTGGATGTAGCAGTTGTCGTAGTAATGCCGGCCCTTGTAGTCGAAGAGGGTGTTGTGGGTGCTGTAGAACGCGCAGTGGTAGAAAGCCGCCTTGTCCGCCGCCACGAACGCCGCGACCGACTGGTTCTGCGACGTGTACGCCACTCCCGTCGGCGCATCGTTCTGCATTGTAAAAGAAGGATCATGTGCATGATTGAGATCAGCAGCAAACTGAAACACGCGCATTCGCTCCTTAACATGCTGTCTCGACTTCTTGGAGCGGAAAGGCTCGGGCAGAAGCCCATTTGCGAAGCAATGGAATACAAAATTACAGCAGAAGGTCTCGAGTTCGAACCTTGAAGCTAATACCGAAGGCGATGAAGTTAGGGGCTTCGGCTCTGAAAGTCGCGGATTCGACGTTATCGGCAGAACTCTGCGCCCAAGCAATGATAGACCTTCCCTTGCCATTCCCTCTCATGAATATGTAAGGCTTGTCTTTTGGTATGTGTACCTTTTCCCTGCCAAATTCGAATCGATTTCAAGAGATGAAAAACTTCGCAGGTCCGAGAAATAATCGCGGAAACCTTCATTTCGAAGCAGTTTTCATCAGGGCTCAAGCGAAAATTTGCGCGACGCTATGCGCTCCATTTCGGCAAATGTTTCGCATCGGCATTCCTCATCGTACTTCATGCAAAAATTGTACCAATGATCCTCCATTTTACCGTAGCTAGCTAGAATGTCCTAATTGTGTGTTACCTGTAAACTCCTTTCCTAACATGGATGATGACCCAATTGGAGTTCCCATTGGGGACCGAATCGACGGCGGCCTGGACAGACTTGAAGTCCCCGTTGCCGTTTATGTCGACCTTTATCGTCCGGTTGGTGGCGACCTTCTGCGTCAGCAGCGGGGAGTCGATGACCGCGCCCGGGGACAATCCACGGGCGGCGGGGAGCACGACGGAGACGGAGAAGACGAGAGCGGTCGCGAGGGCGAGATCGATCGCCCTCGTCGTCAAGGGTGAACAGGGGAGCATACTTTTGAATGGCTCTTGTGAATTCTCTTGGGGAAGGGCTTGCTGTGTGAAGGGCAAATGTGGGGGAAGGGATTTTCAATGGAGGATGTCTTTTGATTGCTGTTGAAGAAGAAAAAGGGTCCTCAATTTGGAAGGTGGTGAATGGTTTTTGGGGGCCAGGTGAAGGAGTTGGTTAATGAAGGAGAGGCCTCACTGTTTTGGAGGGGAGCCTAGATGCTTTGTGTGTGGTTTAGATGTAATGCAACCAAATTGCTTATTGGGGGAGATGGGGTTTGGGAAACAAGAAATTGCTATTTATACAAGAGAGCTTAGCTTTTGTTTTGCGGATCGAAAATCGGGCGGGAAATCGAATAGCATAACCGATTTACAGCGGCCTTTTCTCGATGCAGCGACCGTTCTAGTATTTCGTGTGCCAAAAAAAAAACAAAGGAACCTGAAACATTTATGTGCGTTGATAATAGATCGTCGGTAAGTTTCATAAAAGAATTTTGGAAATTTTTTTACTCGATCTGTAAGAAAGGAATGTACGATTTCGCGTTTAGCGTTCTTTTTATTGGTCAGCATTTATAATTAAGCAATTGCTCATCACTCAACACATATGATTATTGAGTAATGCCCTATTTATATATTGAACAAATCAATTTCAAAAGAAACGATTAAGTTTTTTTTATCTGCATAATTAAGCTTTTTGATCTGTTGGGGTAAAAAAAAGTAATGGTTTCTAATTATTGTGAAGGGCAGTGCAAGGGAATGGAGCCTAATGAAGCAAATGATGATAACGGCTCCACCACAAAACTCCATCCTACTTAATTTCTTGTCATTTATTGATTATCGGCCTCAATTTGTGTGAATCACAACTGTTCTTGAATGAAGTTGCCAACTATTTTACCTATACAAAAATTGCTAACTATTTTTATTAGATTAGCAGATATTTATTTCAAAACGATCAAATTTTCTAATGGCTCTTCCGTTTTCGTTGAAGCTACATTCTCTTATACGAAATTATCGACTTTATTTGAATTACTTATCAACTTTTTTTCTCTGAAGGTAAGAACTGTTTTTAGATCACGGACTTTTATTTTCACCCTTACCAACATTTAATGTGCATATTGCACGTGTGTGGTGGCTAGCACGTGTCGCCCCCAGGGTTTACCTCCCGGCTGTCGGCCGTGCGGGGGTTTCCTGGGTTATAAAAAAAAAAAAACATTCAATGTGCATATTGATAAACTACTGGCGCACATCGTTACAGCTCCATCATTCCAGTCCAATTACGAGGGAAATAATCCAAATAAAAGTTATTAACAAGTCGTTTGATGGAGAATGCAGTGGGAAATTGTTCTATGATTCTGGTGAATTCCAGTCATCGGAGCTGCTTCTTCTTCTTCTTCACTATTTTTTTTTTCATTTTTTTCGTTCTTCTCTTTCCTCAGTGCTGTGGCCGGCGACCGGCCAGTGGCGAGGCGCGAGCTCGTCGGCCTCAGGTGACCTCGGCCTCGCCGCCGTCTGGCGTCGTCAGGCGAGTCTCGAGCCTCGCCCAGGTCGGCAGATCCGGCGAGGCCGAGCTCGCCTGAGGTCGGCGAGCTCCAACCTCGCCAGATCCGGCGACCTGGGCGAGGCTCGAGCTTCGCCCGACGTCGCCAGATGTCGGCGAGGCTTCGGCCACCTCGGGCGACGCTCGAGGTTGCCGGATCTGCTGATGCTTTGATTCTTTTGTTTTCTGGTGTTGCTTTTCGTGGGGGAGAGAGAGAGAGAGAGAGAGGGGAATCGTGAGCTCTTCTTCTTCTTCTTTGTATTCTGGTGTTGCTGTTCGTGGGTTCTTCTTCTTCTTGTTCGTGGGCGAGGCTCCTCGGGCTGCTTGATCGCCAGCGGCGACTTCGGCCTCGCTAGATCCGGCGACCTCGAGCCTTGCCTGAGGTCGCCAGACATCGGCGAGGCTCGAGCCTCGCCCAGGTCGCCGAATCTTGCGAGGTCGGGCTCGTGGGCCTCGCCGGATCAAGCAAGGTGGAGCATCGCCACAGGCCGGCGAGGCTCGACCTTGCCGGAATCTGGCGAGCTTGAGCCTCACTAGCCTGGGGCGATGCTCGAGCTCGCCTCCGGCCGGTCGCCTGCTGCTGGCCGCAGTCGTTGCCGGCAACGTGCAGGAGAAGAAGCAAAAGAAAAAGAAAAAAAAATAAAAAATAAAAAAATATTAAAAGTATTGCAGGAAGGAAAATCATTTCTATATCGAACAACGGAAAATATTTTTCGAGACTTTTTCAGATTTTAGCCGAACACCAGAAAATTGTGTTCCAGGAAAACATTTTTCAGGAAAATGACTTCCGGGAAAATATTTTCCAAAAGAAGAATATTTTTTGCTAAACGAACGGAGCCTTACGTTAAAACCTTTTGGGGAAATACAAATGATATTTGGTAAAAAATCTTTTGTAAAGCTACTTTTGGCCCAAATAGTGTTTGGCAAAAGGGCTTTGGGAATTATCTTTTTTATTAAAAAAAAAACCTACCCTACCCTTCGTCGGGGACGGCGAAGATCTATGGACGCCGACAAGCTAGATGTGGCATTGACGGCCATCGCCTGAGGTCTAGTGATCCCTAGTGAGCCAGATCTGTCGCTGGCAACCGTTGCCCGAGGTCGGGCGACCCTTGGCGAGGGTCGCACGACCCAAGCAGTCATCGCCTGGGTCACGCAACTTAGGTGGCCATCGCCTGGGTCGCTCGACCTCAAGCAGCCCAGGGTGGCTGTTGCTTGGGCCGCCAAAGTCCCGCGACCCAGGCGACGACCGCCTGAGGTCAAGTGACCTAAGCGGCGGCCGCCTAAGTTGCGCGACCCAGGCTGGCGGCGTTTGGGCGATTGCACGACCTCAAGCGGCCGTCGCCTAGGTTGTGCGACCTCGCCGGCCTCTTGCTGGCCCGATTCGGTGTCGGCTGCCCTTGCCGGTCGCATCATGAAGAAGATGAACAGTAACAAGAGGGGCAAAATCGGAATAAGCCAAAATAAGTGAGGGTAGTTTGGAGATAAAAAATTTGAATTTAGCATTTGTGGAATACCGAAAGTCCAAAGCTGGTCCGGATCAGCTTTAGGCTTTCCGCATTCCAAATGCTAGCATTTAGCTAATACTAGACCGAAAGTTGAACCAAACGGTTCAATATTTTGAGAAGAGGTTTTCGAGGCCAAAAGCCCATTCCTAAAACTAAATCAAACGGGGTTTTCTTCTGTGGTGGCAAGGCAGAAGAAAATCCAGGCAAAGCCTCCGCCGTAATCTCTAGTTTCACGTTTTGTTGTGGGAAAATCGTTAGCTGCTTCACCTTATTGCTTCTTAAGGAATGCTAAGCTTGATAAAACATCGTATAAACATCGGTTTGTTAAGTGATGTGTCGAGCATTTATCGACGACCCAAACACAGATCAACCACCTAGAGACTCGATACAAAAATTGTCGCGCGAAGTGCTACATTATTCCGTAGCAATAACTGTGACTGTTTTGCAAAATTAGTCGTGGTTGCGAATCGTCGCGTATCCTTGGTACCGCCATACTTGAAGGGGGGTTCGATGTGTCGGGACTCCGTGGCTTCGTTCGTCACGCGGCGAGCATGATTTATCCTGAACCATCGTCATTCATTCCGACTGAATCCTCAAACAACCATTTATTTTCATTTTTCGGCATTTAAAATTATCAACACTTGAAATTTGATGTTTAAATTTTCGGCGCTCAAACTTTTTTTGTTCTATCAGACAAGACCTGAATTTGAATTGGCAACGTGTGAGAGATTCATAACACCACGTTATTTTTTAAAGACGAGATCATGCGGAAGAGAGAATGGTGTAATCATCGTAACAAAGAATACATTCGGTACTTATTAACTTTACGAAATGATTATCTGGATACCAATTCTAATCGATCGGCCTCCTAGATATGTCTCTAACATTTATGGCGGCATTACATGTCGGGCAATGCTATGACCGCAACTCTAAAATGATTAATTCTTGTGCTAAAATAATAAGAACAGGTGATTTGCGCTACTAACATGATTAATCACCTAAAACAGACCGGCGCGATGGAGATCGTTAGAAAGTGCAACAGAAAAGCTTAGGCTTAATAGTTGGAGAAAAATTACATGTATACAAAATCGTGTGTATTTGGGAGAACATTTGGAGAAAGCCTTTTTGCATAAATGCAAATGACCTATAGACAAAAGGGTTTTTACAAAATGCGAGTGGTGTTTAATAAATTGTAATAGAAAAGTGTATTGAAAATTAACTTTGGTTCGGATCTTGTTTGGAAAGGACTACATTTCAAAAGTCCTTTGGTGTTTTATGTGATCTATTCAAGCTTTTTTACTTTTTAATTAGTTTAAAATTGGAATGAACGATGGCCGCAATTTTTATAATTTGAATGTTGAAAATAATGTAAAAGAAAACGCATCAATAAAATTTTATTTTTTGGCATAATAAATCAAATGGAAAAAAAATCACAATTAAAGTGCTCTGTTTCTCAATTAAAAAAGAGTAATTTGATTATAATAGATATGGTCACGTATATCCTGAGAAAAGAAATAAATCCATATAGCTTTACGTTGAAAATCTTTTTGAAGTTCTTTCAATGTAGAGTAGATAAAAGTACAGTTGCAGATCGCGTCCTTTTCAGATTAAATATATTACTACGTTTCATTGTGTTGTTATGCTTATCCCGAAAATTTAGGGAAAAGAAAAGCAACAAACGAATTTTAATTTATCTAATCATCATAGAAATATTCTCAATAATTTTCTAGAAGGACATATATAAGTTTAAACTTATAATCACCTCAAGTGTATTTCCGAAGAGATCCAATATAATCGATTTTTGAATCCTAATTTTCGAGGTCCCCTAATTATCACATTTTCAAAATACAACAGTAATTCAAACAAATGTACAAAAAAATTCAAGGACATCGAATTTGAAAATAAACTAAGCTCACAAGAAACTAGTAAGTTCTGAGTTTCTTTTTTTTTTTTTGGATTAAATAAACTAAGCTCACAAGAAACTAGTAAGTTCAACTGGAGTGCTTTGAACCTGCATTTCCTTGCATAAATGGAAAGATGAATATGAACTTTTGCATTATTTTTTTTTTCGTGGGAAAGAGAAGAGAAAAAAAAAACTAGCTAACCTGGCAACTGCTACTGAGGGGGGGAAAGAAATCAAATAAAATCGTCAAACAACAATGTAATAAAAAGCATGAATATTAAGTGTTAGAACATATTTTCAAAGTCCAATTTACCCGTGCGGGAAAGCGATAGAACATTTAAATTTTAAAGTCCAATCTACACGTGAGGATGCGGTATTTAAATATTTAAATATTAAACCACGCTTTTATCTTACGGCTTAAACTTTTTTTGAGAACGGTTACGAGTGATCCGATAAAATCTCACGTAAAGCACGCAATCTTGTACCGTAAGTTTGGAAGATCCCTTTTCCAAGCCCTTACCAATACAGGAATTAAAGCTATTAATAGTGGCTGTGAACCCAAAAACTTCATGCGTCAAGGCAGGACAAATTGAGAACCATACTTGCACAATAAGAAACGCGTAATGTCGTGCAAAAAAAAAGCAATGTGACCAGACCAATACGCGTAGCCACGCATGAAGAGCAAAGGCACTTTAGGAAATCGGAGAAAATCAACCACTTCGAAATGGACCACAAGGCCCTCGACCAAAACTGATCGAATCTGCTTGCACCAATATTGTAAATATCCTCACTAGGCTTAAAAAACAACCCGTGGTCCCGCGCGGGACGCGCACGGATCGGTCAAGCGCATGGAAATAGAGGTCATAGGTACAAAATGGACGATGAATCACCAGAATCTAATTATGACTTTCGATTTTTACTTAATTATATCATGGCAGATCAGCCATCCGGTCATCCTATCCGGTTCATTTCTATCGCGGAGTTTGAATTTGGAAGGGCTGTAAATAGGGTTGCGGATCGGGCAATTAAGTCCGATCGTTTAAATTCTGTATCCCTATTTGTGGTTAGTCCGTCCGCCCCTACTCCTTTGGGATCTTATTGTGCTTGCCATGAGCTTTTTGTCTAGAATATCTTGACTATCAATATTAGCAAATTTTTCGACCAAAAAAAAAATATCGATGCATGCTTAATTGAATATGAAGGCTTATTTAGTCGGTCAATTTACGAAAAACTCAAAATATACATTTTTTTTTGTAAAATTCAATATCTTAATATAATTGACATTTTTCGGGAAAATAATATAGAATATTTTTTTAAAAATCTAAACCAGATGCTGAATATTAGATTTCCTAAACCAAATCCCAGTTCGGCAATTTCTTCCTAGTCCTCGAGTTATATCTGCTCCCTCTCTCTCTCTCTCTCGCGCAGAGTTATACGGTCACTCGACATTTGGGCGAAACCCAAGAAACCATCAAAATCATGTCAAGAAAGCGGCAGCGCGGAACCACCGCCGCCGCTGTCTCCGCCGCCGCCGAACCTGGCACGACGGCCTCGGAGATTGAGGAGATCGAGGAGATCGAGCCCTTCCCGCGCTTCGACGTGGTCTCCGACCACTCGGACCACCACTTCCTCACCGCGACCCAGTCCATCCCGGCCGAGACCCTGACGAAGATCATGCAGGAGTGGAAGCTCCTGGAGCAGCACCTGCCGGAGTCCATCACCGTGCGGGCCTACGAGAAGAGGGTTAACCTCCTCCGGGCCGCCGTGGTGGGCGCCTCGGCCACGCCCTACCACGACGGCCTCTACTTCTTCGACATATCCTTCCCGCCCCATTACCCGACGCAGCCGCCGCAGGTCCACTACAGGTCGTTCGGGTATCGGATCAACCCGAACCTCTACAGTGACGGCGTCGTCTGCTTGAGCTTGCTCAATACGTGGCATGGTAACTTCTGTTGCATTCATAGCACAACGCATGTTTATAAAGCTTGTATATCTGATTACTTACGTAGGTACATTTACATATGATTTCTGAATCGGATTCATATGTAATTCATGAGATTTCTCATCATGTCGCGTTTATGCTCCCTCCCCTAAGGTTTGGTCACTGATTGAATGTACAAAAAGGCTATTGATCGCCGCCTGCTTCCACAAAAGAATGTCATGGTGATCTCTGATCCTGTACTGGCATTCCATGGAAGCATCGGCAGTTCGAATCGCCTCCCGTTTCGCGGCTTTTATCGGTCTTGCGCGCGATAGAAACTCTCGGTTTTTCCCGATCGGAATGAATCCGTTTGTCGAAATTAAGGGATTGTGTATGTGCTAGGCAAACGAAAGAGCGAGAGATGGAACCCGACGGAGTCGACGATCCTGCAGGTGCTGCTCTCGATACAGGCCCTCGTGCTCAACGAGAGACCCTACTACAACGAACCGGGTCACGGGGCCTTCAAGCCCGGAACTTCCGGCGAGAATAAGTCCTTCGCCTACAACGAGGAAATCTTCGTCCTCTCTTGCCTGTCCGTGCAGAACCTGATCAGGACACCTCCAAAGGGATTCGAGGCCTTCGTCGCGTGGCACTTCCGGGACCGGGCCCGTGCCATACTGCAGGCCTGCGAGGCCTACGCGAACGGGCGGGTCCGGGTCGGGTACTTCCGGGAAGGCGCGCCGCGGGGGCCGTCGAGAGTGGCGGTGCCGGAGAAGTTCAAGCAGTCCATCAAGCGCTTGTATCTGGAACTGTACAAAGCGTTCAGCCAAGACGGGGCTTCGCTGGCTGGTTTGAGCAAAGAGTTGAGGTTGGACGAGACGCCACGCCGGGGCAACCCTCCTCCGGCGCCGGCCAAGGGGAAGAAGGGTTTAGTGGTCAAAGTTGTCGGGATGGTTAAGAAGTTCGTGGGATTGAAATAGGATACGAAATTGACAATTTACAAGGTTATTTGATAGGTACATTCCATCAATGATTCGCCGGACACTACCGGTCATAGTGCATAACGATATATTGATTATCTAGAGGGATTGAATGTACAGTGTCACTTATGTGATTGGTATAGTCTATGTCACTAGATATGTGCACCATCGCTTATGGTGAAGTAGAAATTTGTAGGGAACCCGTAAGTGATTTCTGTTTTCCGGTTTAAATTAAGTGGAAGGTTTGCGGCCGAGACGCGAGATCAAATGTCCCGAGCCTGCTCTCGTTAGTTGCTATTGCTATGATTCGAGTTCAGGGACATATTGCGGTCACAACTGTTAAAATAATTTACGAGTTAAAGTTTACCATCCTTTGCATCTACGTTTTATCATTCAAATTTTATGTCTGTGTTCCTTATTGTAATGCGGATTATTAGCATGATTTGTTGATGTCTGCACATTCTCTTAACAATTTAGTAACGAATTTCGAGCTTCTCATTCAATACAGGCTTGACATCGAACTTTTCAAGGTGAACCGAATGGCAAAAGGTTGAAATTAAGGTTAATGACACAAATGCTCTATGAAGTTTGGCTTGACGTGAAATGTGATATTCAAACTTTCAATTTGTTAAATGTGATCCCTTAACTTTAATTCAATGTGCAATAAAGTCCCCAAACTTTAAATTTCTTTAATTTGATTCTAGAACTTTTGGTACATGTTTAATGTAATTACTAAACTATATTAAAATGTTCAATATTGTGCCTTCTATTAATTCAAGATTAGGGACAATATTGAATATTTTTCATATAGTCAAGGGATTAAATTGATCATGTTTCAAAAGTTCAGAAACTACATTGAACAAATTAAAAATTCATGGACCCCGTTACATATTAGGCTAAAGTCTAAGGATCGCACTCAATAAATTAAAAATTTAGGAGTTACGTTACACATTAAATCAAATTTCGGTGACCATTTGTATTATTTTCTCTCGAAATTACCGTGCTGGTCTAATCTGTAGGGGTGTTGGCTTTGGCTGAGATTTGCTTGATGGCAAAATCACGTAGCGTAAATCGAACGAGTCGGGGACTAGATTGCACGAACGGAGGGGAAAAACAGAGGGGTCGCTGCGCTAAATAGAGAAAATGAAAGTACTAATGAGAAAATTATTCCGATCGCAAACATCGTACACATCAAAATTGACAGGGGCAGTTTCGAAAATACAGCGATCTTCCTCTCTCTCCGGGAAAACGTTCGTCGATCCTCTTCGTCTTCGTCAGTAAAAACCTCGCGCTCGCCTAGCCCCGCTCGTCGGCAGGGTTTTTCCGCAGACCTCCGAAGCCGACGGAATCCGGCTCGACTCCGGCGATCCTTCCATGGCCGTCGATTCCAGGTCTCTGGCGTTTCCTTTCCTCCTCTTGGCGCTGAGTCTGCTCGCGGCTCGGTCCGAGTCAGCTCCGCAGGCCTTCCGGCGAGATCCCGGTCACCCTCAGTGGCACCACGGCGCCTTCCAGGACGTCAGGGACGGCGTCCGGTCCGACGTTCGCCGGATGCTTCACACTCGGGCCGAGGTTCTAGATCGATCGATCTCTATCTCTCTCTCTCTTCCTCAGATTCTCTGTTGAATGCTCTCAGCTTCTCCGGTGAATTGATTTGGTATCGCGTTAGCGATGGCGAACACAAATGAATGGGACGAAGTAGGGGGAGAATATGTGAGAGGAGGAGGTGACAATCTTTTGCTGGGAAGGCGTGTCAGTGAGTTTAGAACGAAGCTCGAGGCGGCAATTGTGCGTTCGGGATCATCAAATGAAAGAATTCGGGGGCGTTCGTAGTAAAAGTACTGCAAAATTGTCATTTGGCAAGATTGTGTGGTGTCTTATTTTGAAGGATGAGCGAACTGGCTGATTGTACATTGCTGCTAGTTTCGCGTTCACTGGCTCAAGATTATCTTAGACGTTTTATACAAACGACATTAGCTAAGGATCCTGGCGCTAGTATGAAATCAAGGAACAAATTTTCCGGTCATTGTATTGCTTAACGATATGAGCAATCGACAATAATATATTTGATGTAAGGTAGTAGTGTCACCATTGTTCTTGTCTAGTTTATGCGTGTGCTGAAATTTTATACTTCGCTAGGAAACATTTTTGCATATCGTTTGATTGTGGGTGGATTTTGATGCAGGTGCCGTTTCAGGTCCCATTGGAAGTGAATGTAGTCCTTATAGGTTTTGATGGTGATGGAGGATATAGGTACAAAATGGACGCTCACAAGTTTGAAGAGTTCCTGAGAGTTAGCTTTCCATCACACAGGCCTTCGTGTTTGGAGACAGGAGAGCCTATTGACATCGAGCATCACATTGTGTACAATGCATATCATGTAATAATTTCTTTGTAGATTTTGTTTATATCTTTCTGCTTGGGAGTTTTCCCCTATCTTCAACTTTTATTTTCGTATTCTATTTTCAGTCAGTACGATTTTGCTTAATAACATCTTTTTCAAGTAGATGTATTATGCTCTCTGTGTCGGTGTCTTCTAGAGTTTAGTCATGAACTGTTGGGTTTACTATATATATGCTTGGTGATTTGGTATCTATCCTTGTCCGTATTTGTAATTTGGCGGTAAACATAAACTCATCTTCCGTAAATGATGTATTACTTAATAGGCTGCACAACCTGAACTCATTGCACTTGAGAAGGCCGTGAAAGAGGCCATGATTCCGTCTGGAACTGCAAGAGAGGTAAGTTCTACAAAGCTTGTGTTGATTGCTGTGATTGACTGTCCTTACAGTTTGAATATATTGATGCTTCTAAACAATGCTTTTTTGCTGAAAATTCAGGGCGATTTTGGGAAAGAGGTACCTTTGTTTGAGGTAGAAGCAACGTCTGCGGAACCTGTATTTCAGAGGTTATATTCCTACATATTCGATATGGAGGACGGTGGAGTTTCTGCTTCAGAGATGGATAGACCTGTGCCGAATGCAATATTCATTGTTAACTTTGATAAAGTATAGTCTCAAATTCAGTCTTAATTGTTGTTAACATGGTGATGGTGTACTCTATATACTTCTGACTTCTTTTTCCGCTTTGTCATAATTTAAGTTGTTGATGGATGACCAGAAAAGTTAATATGAAACTGTGACTTTTAGGACATTGTTTTTTCCTTCAAGGAGTTTCTCTTCGGGTGTCTGGCTGGGTTGTAGACTTCTCTTCTGCTGGCTTGTGACTTCTTAGCCTTTCTCTTGATAGGCTTACTTGTGTATTTTACAGGTCAGAATGGATCCCAGGAATAAGGAAATTGATCTTGACACTTTGATGTATGGGAGAATAGGCCAATTGACTGAGGAAGACATGAAGAAACAGGAAGGAGATTACATCTACCGCTACCGCTATAATGGTGGAGGGGCATCTCAAGTATGGCTTGGATCTGGCAGGTACCAGTCAAGCAGTCACTCATGTTAAAAACACATGATGGGATGTTTGTTTGCTTTTTCTGTGTCTATGTTTCACTTTTTCTTGAAATGATTGGTATGGCACGGAAAGTTCCACATTGCAGTTTTCTGACCTCAGTTTTGTCAAGAAATTGTCTGGTAACACAAAAAAAAAATGAGAAGTTTAGGTGCTTAAAAGGCGAGCATGGTCTGACAAGTGTAGTCTGTCAAATATGTGTTGTACCCCAGATTTGTCGTGATCGATCTCTCAGCTGGTCCTTGCACATATGGAAAGATCGAAACAGAGGAGGGAAGTGTCAGCTTCAGAACTCTACCTCGTTTACGAAACATTATGTTCCCCAAGGGTTTCAGTGCTGTGAATGACCATGCTTCCCACGATGTGTTTGATGGACAACTTGCAAGTCTTATAGCAACAACAGTTGAGCACGTTGTAGCTCCAGACATAAGGTACATGAGACCTAATTGGTTTTGCAGATTGCCAAGATTTTATCTGCATAATACAGACATACCTAGAATTAGATTTAGCTGTGTCATATACTCTTACTTTTAAATGCCTAGAATTATTTCTATGGGTTTACTGTTCGTCTTTTTGTTTATGCAATTCCGCTTTAAGTGGTGATCTCTGTGTTTTGTTTATCCAGGTTTGAAACTGTTGATCTCACAACGAGGTTGCTTATACCGATCATCGTTCTTCAGAATCATAATCGGTTTAATATTATTGAACAAGGCCACAATTACAGCATAGATATTGCGGAAATCGAGGCCGAGGTAAATGGCCTTTTCTTGTTCTTCTCTCTGGGCTAAATATGCTATCTCTGATGAATCAATTGTATGTTGATCCTGTGGTACTGTCTCTAACATGATTATCGGGCTGATTGTGTCTTGACTTATGCCCTTGGTGTCATAAACTAATTCACGGTTCAAGATGACTCCATTATTTGCAAGAAGTAAAGTGAAAATTTCAAAATTAAATGTGCTGAAAGCTCATTCTGCGTCATGGTTATTCAAAATTCAGATAATGCTTATGTTTGTTGTTAGCTATCTAGAGCAATTGTCTGTACTTTTCTTTTAATTTAGGAAGCTACGCAAGTTTTTGTTCCCTTGTTTGAATCTGTGGAGGGTCACAGGTTCGATTGCCCTTTGGAATGTACCAACCAGGCTTTTGGGAGGAAGACAGGTTTTGCATAAGCACATACAATCTGCTAACACGTTTACCTAAAAGAATAATTTCAAGCTTTAACTCGATGAATTAGGATAACATTCAACTAAAAGAAATTCCAGTAGAGTAGCTCGGAAAAATTGGTGCAGTTTTCTAAGATTGTGTAAGAATAGAATGATGGAGCCAGTTGGATCCATTTCTTGGTGTTTAAGGTTGGTCTTTCTTGGTTTCAGGAAACTTATTGGCAATGCTCAAGAATTCGTTTTGGCATGTTTGATCAATTGAAGAAAACAATAAACAAGAAAACTTCATTGTATTAGGCCATAACAATGTTCTCTTGTTTGTTAACTATGTTCATGGTCATTTCTGTGAAAGCTATGGCATATTGGTTGGCTTCAATCATCTGTGTCAATTTGTGCAAATAAGCGTTACTCTAATTATTGACTCTATTTTACCGTGCATATTCCCTAGAGTTGGAAATTTTCTTATGTTATTATTCTTCTGCTGCTTCTAGGTAAAGAAGATGGTTCATGATGGCCAAGAAGTAGTTATTATTGGGGGTTCACATGCTTTACATCGCCATGAGAAGCTTGCCATTGCTGTCTCTAAAGCAATGCGAGGGCATTCATTGCAAGAGACAAAAAAGGATGGACGTTTTCATGTTCATACTAAGACTTATCTTGATGGGGCTATTCTCAAAGAAGTGAGAGCTCTCTCCCTCTCTCTCTAGTCAATATCCGATAACTAGCGTGCCTATTTTTTTCCAATTGGGTGGGGTTTGAAGGGGTGCAACGATTTGGAATAGTTCCATAGCCTGAGATTGTAGATTGCTCGGCCTTTACTTACACTCTCGTGAAGAGCTCCTTCTTCATATGTATGTTTGTTTTCACCCCCTTGATCCTTTGATCACTCACGATCTATGAAAAGCGCGAGGGACGAAGACAATTTGCCCAAGGCCATGTGTAGTGCTGTGGGTAGCAGAGGCCTTAAGGTCATATGATTTTGCCTTAGAGCTAATCATTCTACGAGCCAATGGATTTACTTGGAGATATTATCTGCAGGAAATGGAACGGTCCACTGATGTGCTTGCTGCTGGTTTACTGGAAGTTGCGGATCCATCTCTTTCAAATAAATTTTTCCTCCGCCAGGTCTGTACAAACTCACTATGCAATTCAATTGTGTCCTGGGTGTTACAAGATCAATGCCTAGCAATCTACACATTTCCAGTTTCTCATAGCACTTAACGGAATGACATTTGGCGATTTTGCTTTTCATTATCTAGTGCGGTAATTTTTCTCAGGTTTTCTGTGTGTAGGACTGGATGCGTGAATCAGATGATTCAAGTGATTCCATACTTAAGCATAAACCTCTTTGGGCCACTTATGAATCCAAGATTGGAAAGGACAAGAAGAAGGGGGTGAAAAAGGAGAAGGGGGATTTGCACCGAACATATGGGACCAGAGTGATTCCTGTGTGAGAATGCCACTTTGTTGGAATTCTGTCACATAGTTCTGTTGCTATTTTATATTGACGTATTCCTGGATCTCATCTGCTATTTTCTCTATTAAATTTATAATTGTTATGAATGATACTATTGCATCGTGCTAAATCCTACATCAAAGTGGCCGAAACTTCTTAGTTGTTCTCATATAGGAGGGAAAAGTTTTTACGTAATCTTGCATAATTTTCTTTTTGGTAAAGATTTTTGTTAGTACACACTCTTCCTTAGATTAGTAGTTGTTTGGTTTAGAACTGCACTTAGCATTTATAAGGCGCTGTTCTGGGAAATGTGGCTTTCTGGATGTCATATTGACTAAAGTCAAATCCTGAAATCAACCAAAAGTAAGAACCTTCATTGCTTGACTTCTCTGGGGTCTTCTGATAGATACATATGTTTTTTGTGTATCTACCGTACAAAAGAAATACCTTCCGCTAATCTCGTGTTGAAAGCCTAAATTATGAGTCCCTTCTGCATTTTCCCATAAGACTTGAACCTTTTTGGCTGACAATATACTATTTCTAGAAACTGTTGAGTTATTTGAGATTGGTGAATGAAGCTTCTTGATGTTGAATTAGTTCCAATTTCAGTTTGCCATGTGCTTACCTTGAAATTAAGCATGTCAAAATGTCTTTGACGACTTATTAATAACCTCTTGTTGGATCTCTGAAGACTTTCAATATTCATGTGAGATAAGAGTCTTGTTGGTTTCTATTTACTGGTGTAGAGACAGATCTCTAGTCTACTCGAGCAATACTTCTGCAATGAATTCTCCATGTTTTATCAATAGGTCATACATTATGTACCTTTTCTCCCTCTATCTTTTTTAACCATAGAATATAAATACTTGATGGCAAAGTGCATGATTTTTGTAAATTTTTATTAACCTCTCTCCTCTCCTGCATTTGAACAGAGAAAATTAAATGGATTGATATTAAAGTTCAATTTGTATTTCATTTTCCCAGCTTTGTGCTATCACTAGCTGATGTGGATGCAAATCTTATGATGGAAGATGAGAGTCTTGTGTGGACAGGCCGTGATGTTGTGATAGTACTTCAGCATCCCAATGAAAAGATACCACTGAGGTAAGGAGGCATGTCATTTGCATGGTTCAAGTTTCAAAGCATTGTTTTTACTGCATCCTTCATTATCAAGTCATAGAATCCTAGCAGTAAGGATTTCTAGAGATGGCTTTGATTGGTTCTCTATGCCTGTCACGATCCTATTTCTCCATTTATTTCTCCGGTATAGGCATCTCTAGTGTGTTTGCTGCCTCCTTCCGTATGTGTGAACATAGTGAAGCTCTTAATTTCTTTGTTGTTTAGAGTACTAGTTTTCTTTTGCATGCGTTAATGAACCATCTAACTATATTAAGATCCTTTATTTTATAGGGTTAATATCACGAAAAACTTCAAATTTGTATATATGTGCCACATTAACCCCAAATTTATTTTTCTATTACAAAAAATCCTAAACTGGTACACTCGTGCCATACCTTCCGTTAGCTTCCATCAAACTTTACCGCTGAATTATTGAGCTGGAATGATACATAGCAAAAACTCCCTCAAAAAAGATGATGATACTGAACACTAAGCCAATCATCGGGTGGGTGGGGAGCATACTATGAATTTCCATCAATCGGACTTTGTCGGGTGTAAAGGAATACGAGGATTAGGCTATGTTGGAGCAGTCATACCCTTAATCAATAATTCCTCAACAAAGAAAAGACTTAGATGCAGAGAATCCGAGCAAAGGCGCTCAGGTGCGCAGCAAGTATTCAATTTCCTCCATTGTGAAGAGGAAGGATTGAAGCTTTCCTTCTATAGCCGGCCTCAATGATGTGCAAGTCCACATGAAAATTCATATTTTTCTTCATTTTTTATTTTGTACTTAGAACACTCTAGCCTTAATATTCAGCTTCGCCTTCTTCTTCTTCGTTGCTTCAATTAGCTCTCGTTTGTAAACGATTAGGGCTATTCTCTCTCCCTCATAGCACTCTACTTCATCTTCGTCTTCTTATTCGTGACTTGTTCGAGCACACTTGTCTTCGTCGAGCATACTCTTGTATCTTTGGTAATCTTCTCGTCTTTGATTTTTTTATCGGGTTTATTTGTCTAACTCGTTTGGCTTCGTCCGAAAGATCCCTAGTAGTTGTCTGTTCGTCTTCATCGAGCACTCTGCTTAATCTTCTTATTCGTCTTCGTCAAGCACACTCTTTTATCTTAGGAAGCACAGCCACTCTTCGGGGGCCTTCGTATTGGTGTTGGACACCAACACTCCGGACATGCTAGCAACACGTGAGTCCAGCATCATGGGGTCAATTTTAAACATTTTCAATAAATTAGGGGTCAATGTAAATTCATTCTAAACTCTTTTTGTTTTATTTATTTATTTGTGGACATTAATCAAATTAATTTGATTGAAATAATCATAAAAGTGATAATTTATCATTTATATATAAAAATATACATTTAATATACGTGTCCCAACGTATCGGAATTCTCTATTTTTTGAGAAATGACGTGTCAGCGTGTCGTATTGTATTGCGTCGGTATTTTTTTTTTTTTTTGGTAAGGTAAGAATATATTGCGTCGGTATTGGTGCTACTTAGTTTTTATCTTTGGTAATCTTCTCATCTTTGATTTTTTTTTTCCCAGGTTTGTTTGTTGAACTTGTTCAGCTTGTTTTAAAAGATCCCAAGCAGTTGTCTGTGAGAGGTCCTCGTTTTGTCTGTCGAACTTGAAAAAGCCCAAGCAACTTGTTTGTCGAATAAGAGTCTTCAAATGAGGGCTACTTGAAATAGCAAGTTAATTCTCAGTTGGGAGGCTGTGAATGAAAGGAAAAGACAGTGCCACGCATGAACATGGAAATTAAACAGAGAATAGAAAGAGTGCACTGAGTGAGTGGATGCAAGGGACGAGTGAATGCAAGCAAGATAACAAATATATATATATATATATATATATATATATATATATATATATATAGAGAGAGAGAGAGAGAGAGAGAGAGAGAGAGAGAGAGAGAGAGAGCTGAGTATTAAGGCTGGACGGCTCTGGGTAAAAGATAAAAAAGAATAAAAAATCTTCTTGTTAAAAAGGGATGTAAAAATGAAAATTATTTAGAATAAAATTATAGAAAAGAGAGACTTGAATTTCCAAGTGGACTTGCTATGTCATCCAAGTTATTACCATGTGTCATTCCAGCTCAGCAATTTAACTGTGGATGGAAATTGCGGATGGTAAATGTAGCACTAGTGTATCGGTTTAGGTATTTTAGTGACACAAAAATTAGTTTGAGGTGAATGTGGCTCGGGTGTACCAGTTTGGGGTTTTCCGTGGTATTGAGTCTATAAGTTTCCTCCTACAGGAGTTATTATCTGATTTGTTCTGCTATTTGAAAAATGGAGCATCGTTACATTGTTGAAAAGAGAATGTGATTTTCCTTGAGCAGTATACCTCTCTACAAGAGAGCTTATGGCATCTCATTGAGAGTGTATGTACCATTTTGACTATCTGAAAAGTTATATTTCCTCCATACAGTTATGTTTCAGAAATAGAGAGAAGGCATGCTCTTCCTTATCAGGTTCAGCGCCATATATTAGCAGGGCTTGCATCTGCTGTTGGTGGGCTTACGGCACCTTATGAGAAGGCTTCTCATGTACATGAAAGAGCAGTTGTCAATTGGCTCTGGGCAACTGGTTGCCATCCATTTGGCCCATTCTCTAATACTTCCAAAATCAGTCAAATGCTAAAAGATGTTGCGTTGGTGAGGCCTCTTCCTATAAAATCACAATAAAGTGAATCTCACTGTTATCTCTGCCTGATGATGGATGCTGGAAACAGCTCAAATATCCTGGCGTAGCATATCTATATGTTTCTTGATCTTGATCGGTTGAAGATGTTGGGTAGCTTAGTGGTGTCAATAAGAGTCTGTTCAATTTTTTTGACAGAGGAATACAATATATGCCCGTGTGGATGCTGCACTTCACAAAATTCGGGATACATCAGAGGTGACTACATTTTAATCTTCTTATTCATTTACTGTTGTCGATGCTTATCAAGGGCTCGTTTTATACAGGTTGTACAAGGTTTTGCATCAGACCATTTGAAAACCCCGCTCGGTGAACCAGTCAAGGGGAAAAAGAACAAATCAAGCACTGAGCTGTGGCTGGAAAAGTTCTACAAAAAGACTAGTAACTTGCCAGAGCCTTTCCCTCATGAATTAGTCGAAAGATTGGAGAAGTACTTGGATGTAAGTGGCTATTTTTTTAAATAGTTTTGCTTCAACACAATGTTTTAAGTATATTAAAATGCCCCGACTTCACTTGATTGACAGAGCCTTGAAGAACAGCTTGTAGATCTATCTTCGTTGTTGTATGATCACCGGTTACAAGATGCACATCTAAACAGTTCGGATATTCTTCAAAGCACTATGTTCACATTACAGTAAGTTAATGTTTCTTGGGAAACAAGATAGTTGATCTGCTGTTCCATCTAAAAGACTGAGTAGCAGCTGCTTGTGTTTCATTTTCTAAATCCTATGCCTATATTGGGTGCAGATATGTGGACCGGGTTTTGGCTGGCGAGCGCGAAAAAATGAGATGCTGCAACATTGAGTACAAATATCCCATGCAGTCTTCTCAAACTTATATTTATGGTGGCATTCTTGTTGCTGGATTTATTGTCTATTTTGCAGTCATATTTTTCTCTAATCCTGTGCGCTGATTCAAGAGCGGGTTCAAAGAAGAATTGCATCCAGTCTTCTCAGGGTTTCTGTCATCTTAATTGGGATGAAGCGCCTATCGCCAAACATTAGTTTGGAGCTGCTACACTTTTACCGATGTAACTTACCTAAAAAGCTCTCTTCGTTCACATTTTTCTTTTTTGCTTTTAGATTAGATGGCCACACACAACACAGAATACATCTTTTTTGTTTCCCTGATATGGGACGGCGGTAGGTTAACATAATGTCTATGGTGGAAGACGAGAGCATCTTGTCCTTTTGCAACATGATATTGTTGATTCTGGCAACTGACAAAAGCTAAAAGGAGTTGGTTTTTGTTGTTTTTGGCTGATGCCATGTTGGAACTAGGATAAACAATGTCTTAGGACAATCTTCTCATCTTCGGTCTGCCGTAGACAACCAGCGTGTACAAACTGAAGAATTAATCACTTAAAATGGACCTTGGTTATCTCAGTTTGCTCTTTTTGTCTATGCGTCATGCCTCTGTTGTGCCTTTTTAATGTGACTTTCAGTGTAAAAGAAGCACATTCAAGTTAAAATTTTGCTGTGGAGTTATCTTAGTGGGCTTAGATGGAGGGATTTGATATGTCAGTTGGAACAATCGTGCGAAAAAGAACCGCTTCTCTTCTCCATTATTGAGAAGAAGTGACATCGATCTAAAGTCATGATGGGGATACCCTCTGCTAGGGGTGTCAGTGGTTTGGTTCGGTTTGAGTATTTAGAAAAACTGAACCAAAGCGAACCGTTTAGATGTGTGCTTGATCCGAACCGAAACATCATGCGAACCGAATATGATCCGAACCGAAAATGTGGTTCGGTTCGGATCAGTTCAGTTCGGTTTTTCTTTTTAATCTATTTTTGCACTTCTTCCCTTCCTCCTCCTCGTCTTCTTCTTCCACTCTCTCTTCCCTTCTCGGTGAGACTGCTTCTTCTTTCTTCTTCCAGTCAAGAAGCAGGTCAATTGATGACCCACCACCGAAAGGCCCCACCAGATCACCGGATTCGGTCATGGACACTCGCCAGAGACCGAACTTCCAGCGACTGAACCCGCTCTAACAACAAAAAAGCGAGGACCAGGACTCGGACGACCTGTGTGATTAATGGCGGCCATCACAAACA
Source organism: Syzygium malaccense (assembly GCA_031216405.1). Classification (NCBI taxonomy): domain Eukaryota; kingdom Viridiplantae; phylum Streptophyta; class Magnoliopsida; order Myrtales; family Myrtaceae; genus Syzygium; species Syzygium malaccense. The sequence goes on from CM062260.1 coordinate 34,155,770, forward strand.
CCTCGAAGCCGCCGCTGTCGACCCAGGTGGACTCGGTCTCGATGTTGGCATCGGCCGACGAGCTGACGGTCGACGCCGTGAACAAGCGCTACGAGGGGCTTGTCATGCTACGGCCAAAGGTCGTCAAGGGGAAGGGCGCGTGGTACTGGGTGCACCTTGAGCCCATGCTCGTCCACAATGCCGACATCGGCCTCGCCAAGGCCATGAAGCTCCGGCACTCCCTCTACGAGGCCGTCTTCTTCGCCTCTAACCCGTCGCGGACCGCCTCCGAGCACCTCGAGCGCGGCACCTGGCCCAACTTCAAGAAGCCAGAGAGAAAAATGTGTTTCGTCACTTTTTGGGAGATGATAATGATGTGATGGGAGAGGAAGAGAGAGAATAAAGCAGGAGAGAGAGAGAGAGAGAGGAGAGCAATGAGGAGAGAGTGCGAAGACAGAGGAAGAGAGAATAAAGTAAAAAAGTGAAAGAGAGAGAGAGAGAAAAGTGAGTGAGAGGCTAGCTGTAGTGAACAGTGAGATTGAGGAGAGAGCATGCGAAGCGAAGAAAAACACATTAAAAAATCAAAATTCGAACCGATTCGAACCGAATCATTATGTTAACCAAATTCATTTACTTATTATCCGAATCGAAACTGAACTGAACTGAAAATGCATAAATTTTTGGTTTGGTTCGATTCGGTTCATATCTTGATTCGATTCTGACATCCCTATCATCTGCTCTTCACTGGCGAAAGTTGGCATCAAAAGAGCAGGAGACCTGGCATATTCGTTGGGAAAAGTGTAAAAAAAAGTTCTAAACTTTTTGCATTTGTGTTAATTTAATCATAATTTTTTTTATACCAATTGAGTCATAAATTTTTTGCATTGGTGTCAATTGAGTCATAAAAATTTTTTGGATGCTAATGGTCCTAAATCTTTTGCATTGGTGCCAATTCAGTTTAAACTTTTTGCATTGGTGACAATTCAGTCTAAACTTTTTGCATTGATGCCAATTCAGTCCAAAACCTTTTTTTGGCGCCAATTTAGTCCTAAACCTTTTGCATTAGTGCGAATTCAGTTCTTCGACACGTGAATAACTATTAGCCAGAAGGATTGAATTGGCACTAATACAAAAGATTTAGGATTGAATTGGCACAAATACAAAAGGTTTAGGACTAAATTGATACAAAAAAAAAGTTTAGGACTGAATTGACACTAACGCAAAAGGTCTATGACTGAATTGACACAAAAAAAAGGTTTATGACTAAATTGGCACAAATGCAAAATATTTAAGACTGAATTGACACCAAAAAAAGGTTTAGGATTAAATTGACACAAATACAAAAGGTTTAGGACTTTTTTGACACTTTTCTCCATATCCGTCTCATATTAAATGACCCATGCATGAAGCAAGAAGTACTCGCATCCATTTCTGTAAGAAAAATTAGCGAGTTCGTTCTTTTGAGAACATCTCATTCCTCCCACCGCAAACCCACCAAGGAATTATAAATCCAAAAACCCCCTTCAGGTTTTCATTGCCCCACACAATGACAAGACCCATCATATATGGCAACGAATTGTTGGGGCCGTAGCGAGAGTGGGGCTTGCTACCTAGGTCACTGCTGGCGTCACAGATTTCAGCAAACTTGTTTGTTTTTGGTCAAAGGCCCAAAAAAATGGGTCACATTGATTTGAATGTGGGGTCTTTCACTGGACCCTTTTTGGTTGTCTACAAATCACATTCCCATGTGTAGGAAGGAGTCAAATAGAACATGCAATAAATTGAAGCGCAAGGTTTGGACGTTTGCTGCAACAACGTGACCACCTTACGTGGATCGTGTGGTAACAAAAAATTGAAGATGGGGGAGAATATATTCTCTAGCGCTAAAGTCCAGAAGCTTCGGTCGACAGTCCCTTTGTCTAGACAAATCTCACTCTATTTGTCTGTGCCTAATCAATAGAACAATAACATCGCAGACAGTCTCCATCAACACAAAAGCCTTCTATGGTTTTTGGTTAACCTATGACCCATTTGATGGTTCACGAGCACGCAGCTAGTGTGAGGCAAAGTTGACTGTGCTGATAAATTTTCAAAAGTTTTAGGATTAAAACTGGTCAAATTGAAAGGTTCTGGATTTAATTGACGTCCGTACAATAGGTTTGTGACAATTTTTTTTTGTAATTTTCTCGATATGGACATAGTTAGACCTTCCGAACCTTTAGGCTTAAACAACTTATTGTAATTGGTAGTCAAATTTCAGCTATACTCTTTTATGACGTGTGAAATCAGTCTGATACTTTTATGAATTCGGGATGGAGGGCAAAGTCATTCATTGTCTTTAGAGAAAAGATACACATATTAAAGCGAATGAATCAGAGATAAATTGACAAGTGCAAAGTTGCCGATCGTTTGATAGAAGTAAAATTGTACATGATTTTAAGAATGCATTAGGAGTTCGCTTCTCTTATTGTGGTATTATGTTCGTTTGGCAGCAGGCGGGAGCGCATCCTTAAGATCGTCCTGGAAGTGGGTCGGTTGAAATGCGTGAAACTATCCTAAACACAACCTACTTGCAATCTCACAAAAAAAGAAAAAGAAATGAAAAAGCTATACAATTCTTCTATGAAAGCGATATGCTATGTTATAAAATTTCTAGTTCTCACCTTAGCTTAGAGGTTGAGTATGGGTTATTAAATTTGTATTGTATAAAAATGGATCAAAACGTGTTAAATGGGTCAATTTAGGTCAGGCCATTTTCGACCTGACTCATTCATTTGACGGATCTAGCACTCAACCCTTTGGTATAATCAGAGTTAGAGAATCTTAATTCATTTTGCGCTGTGCAATTTAGGAAAGAAAAAATTCTATAAAAAAAATTAGCAAAGAAAATTCTCAGCCTCAGGACTGAGGTCGGTCTCCTTCGTGGCCATTATCGTAGCAAGTGACGACAATCATCACATTATTTGACAAGAGATTAGGAGTTCTTGTTCATGGACCTGTTGACCTTGGGAGGTACGAGTACGACCGAGAAAGCTGGAATGGTTGGCGAATATTCTCGGAAATGCATCGCCAATCAATGCTATTCTCCGGCCAACGGCCACCTCCCCACTACCACGTTTCTCCGGCCGCTCGTCCCGGCCACTCCTGACGGGCCGGCAAAGCCGATGGACCCAAAAGTCATCGAACTTCCCGAACCGCCGCCGCATGTTGTCGTAGCCTCAGATCGAGGCTGTGGACACCATGCGGTGATGGGGGACTTTGGCCGGACAGTCACAGGCAGCGATTGTGGTGGCTGGCGGCGGCGGCGGACATGAGTCGAGAGTTTTGGTATCTCCGTGGTGTGAGTTGGGGGCTATTGGACCTTCGTATGAGAAGGGGTATTCTAGTGATTTTGGCAGATTTAGTGTAACAAATTTATAATTTTAAAAAGCAGAGGTATGTTTTTTAATATCAAATTGACAATTCAAGATATGTATTTTATATTTAAAGAAAAAAGGACTTTTCTTGGGCGGCATGGTATCCATAGTTTTTGGCCGACAATGCTTTGGCACGACAGGCGAGCCGAGCTCAATTAGGAGTATCCAAAAATTAGAAAAGTGTGATCTCAATTTGGGGTCCACTTAGTTTTCTGCAATAACCTATAGAATATACCTTCTAAATATACGAATATAAACGGAAACTAATTTGGCAGAATAATAAAACCCAACCATATGTCACAAATTAGAATACGGTAGCTACTAGCTACATATATTACAATTCAACATTCACAGACTTAAATTTTTTTTACTACTTTTTAATAAAATTCCGAAGGCGCGATTTAATATTTAATTATTTTAACGCCCCCCTCCTAGAAAATTTGAACTGAGAACCTCCTGGTCTAATACCATGCGCGATTTTGTGTTGGACGAACGCGTGATTCGATACATTATTATTCTGACCGTTGCGACGTTAAAAGTCTCTTAAAATTTATTTTTCATGGTATTTTAAACTATAAACGTCTTTTCAGAGCCTATTTTTTCCGATCGATTCGTCGCTGAATCCACTCATGAAAATATTGGATTTTTAGAAAATCTCGAGAAAATCATGCGTTTGACAAGAAAGTGGGGGGGGGGGGGGGGGATTTATAAAAAGGGTAAAAATCAATCAATCAATCATTGAGATTTACCCGCTTAATTTGTAAAGCCTAGTCACATGTAAATCACCCGTATCGGGAAGGAGAAGGAGATCCATCGGTCAGACCAAACGGCTCGGGCGACAGTTCAGAACGCGCAAGACGACGACCGGGGGATTACGTGCGACGACCGACCGTTCCGCTTCTCCGACCCCCGGCGACGTCACGACGTGCGTGTCAATGCAAAACACGTGCGCCGCATGGGACCAACCAACGCGGCGCGAACCTTGTCCGCCAAGCCAAACAAATGTACCCGCCAACAACTCCGCCGTGGGCGCCGCGATTTCATTACGCATTTGACACGAATTAATAAATATATAAACGACGGTCGGTAATTTAATAACATCTGAAATATCGTAAATTTTGCAAAACCACGATTCGACAAAATCTGTCAATTTTAATTTTTGACATAATTTTAGGCACTTTATCACAAGATTCCCCTCGAGGCAATTATAACGTAATTAAATATAAGGTTAACATCACAAAAAATTCTGAATCGATGCACTTATAGATAAATTTAACAAAAACTCCAAATCGGTACGCTCGTGACATGTTTACCCTTCATTAGCTTCCATCAAAATTTACCGTGAAATTGATGAATTGGATGACATATGGTAATAACTCAAATGACTTGGCAAATTCACGTTGAAATCCACACTAGTTATGTTTTTCGGTGATCCAAAATTTAGTTCGACATAAATGTGTTTGTAATTTTTCGTGATAGTAATCTTTAAATATAACGACACCTTATAATCTTTGGTTCGCCCCGATTATTTTCGTGACATGTAAAATCAATATCGGGAAAAAATGGAATATTACTTTTAATAAATCCCAAAAAAATATAAATAACAAAAAAACAAAAAAAAAGGGTGTGCCCCCACACAAGGTTCCAGCCCTCGGTCCCCGTACGCCTTATATATATAAGACCAAACCCTTCTCTCTCATTCCATTGTTCATCAATTTTCGCATTGCACCTTTCGTTTGCAACCGTGCAAAAGGAAGAAGAACCCACGGGCCGGACTCTCTCTTCGTTCCGTTCCGCGCACGGCGATCGCCCGGGGATGTGCCCTTCCGACAGGAACCTCCGCCGGGATGCCACGGCGAGGCCCCACCTCAGGTCGGCGTTCGACGTCCTCGACGCCGACCGCGACGGCAAGATCAGCAGCGACGACCTCCGATCCTTCTACGCCGGGTTCTCCGGTGGGGGCGGGGGCGACGAGGACGTCCTGGCGACCATGATGGCGGTCGCGGACGCGAACCACGATGGCTTCGTGGAGTACGAGGAGTTCGAGCGCGTGCTGGGCGGCGGCGGGGACGGCGCGGGGAAGACGAGGGGGGGCTCGAGGAGGACGCGGTCGTCGCCGCCGTCGACGGTGGGGGGGCTCATGGAGGACGTGTTCAGGGTCATGGACAAGGACGGGGACGGGAGGCTGAGCTGCGAGGACCTGAGGAGCTACATGGTGTGGGCGGGGCTAGACGCGAGCGAGGACGAGATCAAGGCGATGATCAGGCTGGGCGGCGGCAACGAGACGGAGGGCGTGTCGCTCGATGGGCTGATGAAGGTTTTGGCCGTCGACGACGGCTTCTTCTGAGGGTTCTTTTCCTTTTTCTTCATTCCTTTTTTTTTTCTCTCGGGGCCCAAAGAAGGATTTTTCAAGCCTATTTTTATTGCGTGATGCTGGGTACTAGGTTGGAGCTGCTGACGTGGAATAAATTTTTACTTAAAATAAGCAGAACATGTTTGTGAAATTAGTAAAAATTCAACGCGCAATGTAATATATATTGTCTCTCCACTGTATGATCCTACGTTCTTCCGAATTGTTTATGATGATTGGCTTTAATTTATTCGAATTGTTTGTGGAATTAGTAAAATATACTGAATTGCCATTGTACCTCCTGTGCATTATATGTGGTAGTTGGTTGCCTAGCTTAGTTCGATTTTGTACGGCGAAATAGGAGAGGGTCATTCTGTTCCACCAACCGGCCTGACCGGAATCGAGGTAGCGATTGTAATCCGGTTATTAACGGACGAAATTGCATGCCCGAGCAAGATTTGAAGAAACAACAATAGTCTAGGATGCAATTCAGATGGACGGGTTATTCGAAGTCTAGAATCGACAGCCACGTCTCTTTTACCGATGCACGACGACAAATAAGAAAGAGAGAATGTCTTGTCTATTCGTTCCGTTTCTCAAGAAGAATCTATGCTGTGAATCTACGGTCTGCTTAACTTTTGATCTAGTAAGTAAAGAAAGCATCTTGGCTGCTGTATGTCACCAATGGCCACTAGGCCCACTACCACTAGCCTTATATCTTAAAGTTGTGATAGAAAATTGGGAGAAAATTATTCAAAGAGTCATAAACCTATTGTAATTTTTATCAATTCAGTCATAAACTTTTTAAGTTTACCAATTCAGTCATAAATATTTTCACTTCTTATTAATTGAGTCTATCTAGCCAATTTTGGTCGGTCGACGCTGACGTGGTCGTCGGCCAACACTGGTCTTTCGGCCAACGCCGACTTGGCACTTTTTAATATTTTTTTCAAAATTTTTGATATTTTTTTCTTTTTTTTTTTGCCATCTTCCCTCTGGTTGGTCCGGCAATCGGCCAGAGGCTCGGGCCGGCGAGGTCCGGCGAAGCTCGCCCTCGCCGTTGCCAAGCCAACCTCGCCCAGGCAAGGCGAGGCCAACCTCGTCGTCGTTGGGCGAGGTGAAACCCAGCGACGACGAGGTCGGCCTCGCCATGGCTGGGTGAGGCTCCAGTGAGGTCGAGCCTCGCCTAACCATGGTGAGGTCGACCTGTGATGGCGTTGGCCGACCTAGCTGTCGTTGGGTGAGGTCGGCTTGGCAACGGCGGGCGAGGCTTGCTCTCGCCAGTGGTCGACGAGGGCAAGCTTTGCCAGAGGCTGGCGAGGGCGCCTCTCGCCGGTTGCCGGATTGGTCAAAGGGAAGAAGGATAGAAAAAAAAGATTAAAAAGATAAAAAAATTTAAAAAAAATTAAAAAATTGCTACGTTAGCGTTGGCCGGACGGTCGACAGCCACGTCAGTGTTGGCCAGATAAAATTGGCCGGATGGGTTGAATTGATAAGAAGTAAAAAAGTTTACGTTTGAATTGGCAAACTTAAAAGATTTATGATTGAATTGGCAAAAATGCGCTAAGTTTAGGACTTTTTAGATAATTTTCCCGAAAATTAGAGGGTCGTGGTCTCATGGATTCGTGAGGGGGCGCACATGAGACCATGCAGATATCTGTAAAGTTTAGGGACATTCCAAGCAACCTACCTGTACTAAAGTCCAGCGTCCCGTTACCTACCTCGCCTAAATGTATTAAATTAATGACCTACCACAAGATTCCATTCAGACGGACAAACTTACATGATTGTATCTTTTGGTCATAGGGTGAAAATCTCAATCTCTCTCTAAAAAACATATTGTGCTTCGATTTGATAAGTTTTAAGAATACCGACCCTACGAAGTTGAATCGATTTAGTGGTTTTGAAACCAAGCCAAACTGCAGAATGCAGTCCGGTACGGGATTATGAACTATTTTTTAAAAGACATCCCCTCGTAAACCGGACCGAACCATGTCTTGAAAATGATTTGGTTCAACGGTTTGAATCGTGTTAAGGCTCACTCCTCTGTGCACAAATGCATACAAGGACTAATATAGCACGTGGCCAGGGAGGTAGATGATGTGTCTCGAGGCTCAAAGATGATATGTGATACAAATCACAAAGCTGATGATAATATACAAGTTGCAACACTGGGGCCTCTATTGAACTTCCTAACCAATGCCCATGCACAATATTGACACCTAAATTTAATTTGGCGACCCGGTTAATAGTTCATTACATAAAAATTAAGGATCAATCTTAGCCCTTAGACAAAAAACATTAGTTAAATTGCATATAAATTATGAGCATTTGCATCAGTAATTAGGCTCATATAGCTGCATTTGCATTGGACCGGCGGCGGATGGACTTGAGTGAATGATTCTGAGCTTAACTGGACTAAGCCTGCGGCGGCCGAAATCATGTGTATCAAGGTAGGAAAATTTGATAAAAATTTGAAGCGATAAAGCTTGATGTTATCAAGATTTTGGTCACACAGCAAATAAGAAAGAAGCAATCGGCATAATTTCCGTGATATTTGCGAGATCAAACTATTTGAGGGAATAAATAATTGAGAGCAAGATTTAGTTAACAAAAGGAATATTTGATTGAAAAGGAAGAGGAAAGAAAATATTCATGCGCCCAAGGGTTTGTCAGTGAAAAAATATATATAAAAGGAGGAGGGGGTCTTCACTTCACGGGGGCCTAAAAATCGTGAGCGAGAGCATAGAGAGGAGGCCACACAATTTTACATACACGGTCACATTGAGAGGCCACTCACACAATTTCATACACGGCCACCGCTGATAGAAAAAGGAGAGCACGTTCGCGAGGGAGCTCTCTTTCCGAAAAAGCTGCTTCAACACACCTCGAGGTGAGGGAGAGACTGTTGCAAGTTCACAAGAGACAAAAAGCTTGGGCGTTCAACATAGGGAAAAAACGCCAAGGAAAGGTTCCTGGGCCTTACTTAGCGAGCATTGGACTTTCCAGTGACGTCCCTGCATCACGAGTTGAGGCAGCGGCGACCTGTTGTTTCCTTGCTCGAGCCACGATATCACCACGTGTCTCCGCTCCCGAACTCGCTGCGACTTTGCTGCCCGCAATCCACTTCGAGCGATCGGCCGTGCTGTCTTGTGTTGCTAATTGCTTCACCAAAATTCCTTTTTCCACAGGTTCCCCAAGTCGCTGTCCTTGCAACGTACCGAGCATCGATCCTTGAATCGCCGGCCGTGAACTGAAGTTCCTCATCATTGCGATCCGTGAGCATTCTGGTTGTCGGCATACCGAGAGTCCATCGTGAGTACTGCCAAGCCTTCCCCAGCCGAGTCACACTGCAAGCCACCATCCGTTGAGTCCTGCGATCCGCAATCCGGATCCGTCCTCCGTCTGAATTTGGAAATGCTATTGAGTAATATTGTAGATTAGGTAAGAATTTTCATTATTCAATTTTCATATATTTTGTTGCCTAATTTGTGAAATTGCAATCTTGTTTAAATCTTTGAGTAATATTACCATATCCATGAAAACTCCAAAGTAACCTTAAATTAGGAATTATTTCCTAATTTCGTAAGGTGCTATGGTCGACAGTCTGATTTCATGTCCGAAATATGACTTGCGATCGTACAGAAAATCGTCAATTCAATCTCCTGCCCGAGATATGGTTCGCGATTGTGCGGAAGATTGACCAATCCGATCCTCATGCCCGAGATATGATTTGTCAACCTATTATTTCTTAATTTAAATGGATACGGATAATATTTCTTGTGATTGGGTGTCGTGTTCACTTTGTTTTTTTTCTGTTTTTTGTTTGAACTGAATTGATTGTTTTTCCATAAAAAAAATACAAAAAGATTAGGTAAAATTTGAGTAGATAATATATTGCATGTTTAGGTTAAATTTTGATTATTTTCTTAGAATAGATTAGATTCTTTTCTTATATTTTATTATTAAATGCTTAAATTAGGTTAATTATTTATTTCGAATTTAAAAATATAAAAAATACCACGCGCATGTCATATTAGAGTAGTTGCATATAAATTAATTCTTGTCATTAGAAATCTCATGTCTAGGTTCATTTGTGTGCCACATTAGAGATAATGCATTTAATTGTTGTTAGAATTAGGACATTTAAATAAATTGTATGTCGCATGTCATACTAGATGTAGAATGCATTGCATAAAGTTTAGTTTTCGTTAAATTAGAGAAAACCCTAAAAAATATTTGAGTGAAATTGCGTGTTAATTAGAAATCATATTAAAATTGTAAATGTGATTTTCTAACTGATATTGCAGATGCTTTTGTTGCTTTGACGTAAGTTCCTATCTTGCAATTTATTTATTACTTTGCATTATTGAGTGTTATATTATTAGTTGCGCACCCGCATGATCATCTCGCATGTTAGTGGATAAGTTTAAAATCAATCTAAGTTGCTTGCAAATATTTTTTTTAAATAAAAGAGAAAATGTACAGAAATGACATTAAAGTAATCTAGTGTAACCAAGTCCCCGAATCTATAATTTCTAGTTCGTAAGAGTAAAGTAATTCTCCCGATACTTTACTTGGGTTTCTAATCGACCCACCAAAAAATAGATTAGTGACAACTCCTGTCCAAAATGATTTGCATGTTAAGAATTTAAATCCTAAGTCGCGAATTGGTAGGGCTTGGGAGGGCCCAAGCTAAGATTAGGCTTAGTAATCCATTAGCTGAACCCCTAGGTGGTGCACTGCGGGAGGTTAGGTCACGACACACAATATCACGTATCAACTGTAAAGTTAAGTATTAATTAGCTCGAAGTTTGGGATAATACATGTGGAATCTCAAGTGGGTCATTAATTTTGTGACGAAAGTGCGAAAGATGATTTTTCGCAACCGTTGTTACCCGAAGTGCAATGACTTATGATTAAATCAATAGATGTTGACCAATAATGCTCTCTCTCTTTTCAATCAAATATATCATTTTAGCTACTCACACTAAGCCATTTGTAGCTTTTGGATTGGAACACTTATCTCTCTTTTGCACCTAGTGTTTTTAACCCAAGGTCATTATTACTTTAACCTTGGTCATTTGATCTTATCTTTTGGTAACTCTTGAGTAGCCTTCAAATACATCCCCTTGGCTATATAAATGAGATCTTCTTATGTCTTCAAGCTTCCAAAAGGAATTCCAACTTGTTCTTGCAAAGAAAAAGAAATGATCCGTTACTTTTTCTCCTACTATCACTTTTCAATCTTTTGAGTAAAAGTAAAGATATAATACTTGTATTCTCAAAGCTTCAAAATTCCATGTTTCAAGATTTTATAAGGTGATTTTGTGGGTTTTATTCCTTTTTATTAAACTAGTTTTGTTAAAAGAGTGAGAGTTGTTAATATTTATTCTTGCTTATTTTGCCTTGAAGGTGGTTGAGGCTTTGATGTCCAAGTTCTTGTTCAAGGTAAGTGAAAACTCTAGAGGCTAAGTTAGATTGATCTACTTAGTACTCTTGACTTGGTAAATTGATATTTATTAATTTAGTTTGAATTTGATAGTAAGTGTGAGCAAGCCTTAATAATGGTGCGTGGAGATATTGTGATAATCTGACTGGTATTGATGAGTTCTTACATGCCTAAGATGTATTTGATTGATTTCTGTGAAGTGCGGTAGCATGTTGGATGTGAAAAGAATGTGAACATGGCGAAAGTGGACTTGACAGTAAAATTTACATAATTTTGACTAGTTGCCAATTCTATCTACTTGTCGATTATACCGACTAGTTGATTATACCCACTTGTCAATTATGCCTACCTGCCAATTAAACCTATTTGTTGATTATATCTACCACTTGATTCTCTACCAACTAGTCGATCTACCAATTTGTCGATCCAATAATCGATTGTGACCCAGGTCCTCGACGTCCAAGTCGTCGATTGATAAGTTGTGAACTTTTTGTGTTATCGATTGATTTCCATATAAATTTACTCATCGCTAAGTATGTTATCGATGATTGCATAAGAAATGAAAGAAGGTAAGCATGTCATTATCATTACGTACGTATGTGATCATGGAAACGCAAGGTAATTGCATTTTGGAAATGATTTGCATGAAAAGATGTTATGTACCGGATGTTGATTCTTGAAAATGAGTGTTGATTTCATTGTTGATGCAATGGAGATCATATAATTATAATGTTATCATGTGCACTGCTTATATATGATTACATATGGAAAGTATTTCTTGTATATTTTCATTGCCCATATATTAGTGGTGACGATGCCTTATGAGTCGGCAATGCCCTAAGAGTATTCGGGATGCCTCGGAATGGAGATGCTTCGTGTGTCAGGATACCCCATGAGTCAAGATGATCTAGGAGTGTTCGGGAAGAGATGAAGTAATGAATATAATATATGTATATGTGCATATATAAATACATATGGGCACACATATCTATTAATGAACTAATTGGTGATTGCTACAATATGTTGTGCCATTCGCTTACATATGAGTGATTGATCTTAAGTAATGTTGTTATTGTTTTCCATCGGCATATCATATGAAAGAGCATCTACTTATGTATTAGTCATACATGGTTATTTTGCACTTGTTTGGAACTCACGTTGTTTGTTAATACCAGGCGAGTAGTAAGATATCTCCTGCCTTAAACTTAGAGAATTCATTTACTGTGTTTCAGTTCATTTCTTTATTTTTTAGATATATAGGATGGATCTCTCGCCGCTACTGCTTTTTAGAGCTTCCATGTATTTTGATTGTGAATACCAAGATGTGCTTGTACCTGATCAACGGTAGTTTATACTTGGTGTAGTTCTATGGTATTGGTCGACTTAGGGATACCGGGGTGGATCACTCATTGATTTGTTGTTTGATACTTCATTATCGATGGAGAGTTGGTTGGACCACTTAGGGGCTTCGATGGTCTCCTTGTTTCGACAACAATGGCATGTCGATGGGCGTGGTTGTCAATTCATAGTTTAGTATGCGACATTGTATAGGCAATTATTTCAACAAGACCCAACCTTCTTCCTAGAGTTTTTTTTTTCAGACAAATCTTCCTAGAGTTAATGTCATGTATTATGCATCTTTTGGTACTTATATTAATACTTGAAATAGGGAACATAATGGGAAAATTGTATACGAAAATTATTCACACATGTCAGAATTACGTGTCTTGTGCATTGTGATTTTTGCGCTTTTATATGCATTGTGATTTTTTTTTGATAACTCAGGGAACCCCCGCACGGCCAACGGCCGGGAGGTAAACCCTGGGGGCGACACGTGCTAGCCACCACACACGTGCACCGATTAAGTTACCCTGCGGCGTCCGGGATTTGAACACTCAACCTTTTACGAGAGGAAGAGTGCCCTCTCCAGCAGCGCCACCCAGGTGGGTGGTTATGCATTGTGATTTTTGTGCTTCCATATGCTATTAATAAGGGAAAATGACACAAATAGTACCTTCAACTTTGGCTCAATATGCAATATAATCTTTGAACTTTAACCCAATATTCAATATGATCCCTGAATTTTAAATTTTTTTCAATGTTATCCCTAAACTTTTGATACATGTTCAAGTTAGTCCCTAAACTTTATGAGAATGTTCAATATAGTTCTTCAATTGATTCAAGTTCAGGGATTACATTGAGCTTTCTTATATAGTTTAGGGACTACATTGAACATGTACCAAAAGTCTAAGGACCGTATTGAACAAATTAAAAATTCACAATATATGCATGTTGACATACATCACATGGAAGACCTGTCTTACATTTGACATTCTAAATTCATTTTTGGAAAAATGACACACGGTCTTTGAATGTTGACTCAATGTGTAATGTGATCGATGAATTTTTTATTTGTTCAATGTGATCCATGAATTTTAACATAATATTCAATGCAGTCCCTGAACTTTTAATTTATTTAATGTCATCTTGAACTTTTGGTACACGTTTAATTTAGTTTCTGAACTATGTGAAATTGTTCAATATAGTCATTCTATTAATTTCAGTTCAGAGACTACATTAAACATTTTTATATAGTTTAGGGACTATATTGAATATGTACCAAAAGTATACGGACCACATTGAATAAATTAAAATTTTAAGGACCACATTGAATATTAGATTAAAGTTCAGGGACCATATTGATTAAATTAAAAGTTAAAGTGAGTATATGTTATTCCTTCATTTTTTGGGCCATAATTTTAAGTACATTCGGAATTATCCTGTTTGATTGACGCCAGACCAACTCACTGGACATCCTTTAGGCCTATGATATCAACATGATTTGACGTGTTAGGAGAGGGATACAAATTACAAATCCTAACCTATAAAAGTGCCACCACCTGTTGATGTTGATATAACCCAGTTTAAGCCCAAGCCTCCATCGGTACATTCCTTAATTACGCGCCACAATGACTTCGCTTTATCCTCGGATTAGGTGCTCTAGAAGTGTCATGCCCCGAACCCCACTAGGCCCACAACATCCCTTCGTGGTCGTATTTCAAATGCGACGTCCTAGGACTCGTCGCTGACCCAAATGAAACTTCAAGCATAGAACGCACACGGAAGCAATTATAACACCCAGATAAGATTAAAGACCAAGGGTAGTAGGAGAACACTTGAACAAATCAATCACGTACTTCATTCAACGACAAGTACTTACAAATCCAACCTTACATATAAAAGGCCACTAGGGTTAATACCGCCATCATAAAAAAAAGGACAAGTGGTTGGGTAGGTTAGTCTAGCTATACAAAAAGGGTCCACCAACTCCATGGGCTTTTCTTCGGGGTCTTGCTTCATCAGCTCTTCCTTGAGATCCCAAAACGCTGTGATAGATCATTCATGATCAGGATTGGGAGTCTGAAATGGTTATATAATAACCATGAGAACGAGTCCCAATAAGCAATATCCAAAACCCTACCTATGTGTAGACACCTATTTTTAATTTGCCCAAAATAAATTGCACAAAATTTAGGAGTTAATTTTTTTTTAATTCCTAAAACAAAAAAAATATTTCAATTTAAATGCATTGCATATAGAATTAGGCGCATTTGCATTAATAGGGCTTATTAGAACATATTTTGTTAATTAATCCTAAAAAATATATAATAAAAAAAGAGAGAAAAAGAAAAAAAATCGGATCGGGCCGGACCAGGCCGGCCCAGCCCGCTCCTCCTTCTCCTTCCTTCCTCCGCGAGCGGGCCCCCAAGCCCAGCTCCTCTTTTTCTTTTCCTTTTTCCCTTCCGCGCGGCCCAGCCCGCTTCTTCCTTTTCTTCTTTTCCTCTCCGCGCGCGACTGGGCCTGGCCCGGCCCAGCCCCTTCCTTCCTTCTTCCCCCCGCCGAGCGTCGCTGTCCTCGCCCCTGTTTCGCCCTGTTCCAGGCGTCACGCCGACGCACGGCGGCGCCGCTCCTCGCCGTCGCTATCCGGCCAGGCTGGGCCGGATAAGCACGCCACAGGGACTGGCCATTAAGGCCAGTCCCGTCTCCCTCGTTTCCCGGAGCCCCCCTTATCCCCTCCTCTCTCCCAGTTCTCTGTGCGCTCCTCTGCATCCCAGACTGACACCTCCTCTGCACCGGCCTATGGCCGCGGTTCGCGGAGCCTAAGCCGGTGCAGGCCATCGTCACGCGGACGCCACGGAAGGGGGAGGGGAGACCATCGTCGTCGCCGGCTATACATAGCCCGAGAGAGAGAAAGAGCAGGCGGTCGGCCAATTTTTGGGAGGAGCTCCGGTGAGAGACACAGAGAGACACAGAGAGAGCTAGAGAGAGAAAGGGAGCCCCCGGTGGCCACCGCGCCTCATCTGTCGATCCCCGCCGCCGAGCCGACGGCGGCGACACAGAGAAAAAAGTAGAGAGAGAAACAGAGAGGGAACAGAGAGAGAAGAGAGAGAGTAGAGAGGGAGAGAGAGAAAACCGAGGCCACGTCGGAGAAAGAAAGACGGCCAACAGCGTCGTCGGCGCCTTCATACCGGCCGGAGATCTCCCAGACGCGCCGACGACCGGCGAACCGCCCCCCGGCCGAGAGCCTCCTCTGTTTTCCCCTGTTTTTGCACGCCGTTCGGCCGGGACTCACGTCGGCCGATTCGCGCGATTCCCGGTCCATGCCGTTGCCGGTCCCGATCCCTACTCAAGGTTGAACACCAGTCGCAGCCGTCGGAGCCGACCGTGCCGCCGGTGGAGGTCGAAATCGGCTGATTTCTGCCGTGCATGCCCACCGTTCGACAAAATGCCTCAACGGGGGCCGTTTTTTGTTTCGTCGCCGGCCGGCGAACGGCGGTCCGACGGCGGCTCAGGTGAGTGGCGTGGCTTGATGGTGGTGCCAGGTACCGATTCGGGGGGCGGCGTTGGCCTGGGCCGGCCGGCGGACGGCCAATTTTGGCCTCGCCGGCGTCCCCCCCCCGCGGGTCTGTTTGTTCGGGTCGGATCCGACCCGAATTGACAGATCCGACCCGGGTCAACGCCCGGGTCGGATCCGTTGACTCGGGTCGGTTCCGCCCGACCCGGATCGACAGATCCGACCCGGGTCAACGACCGGGTCGGATCCGTTGACTCGGGTCGGTTCGGCCCGACCCGGATCGACAGATCCGACCCGGGTCAACGACCGGGTCGGATCCGTTGACCCGGGTCGGTTCGGCCCGACCCGGATCAGCCGAACCGACCCGGGTCAACGCCCGGGTCGGGTCCGTTGACCCGGGTCGGACCCAACCCGGTAATATTATATTGTTTTTTATTTTATTTTTGTTTTATTTTATTTTTATTTTTTTTAAAAAAAAATAATTAAAAAATAAAAAAATTCTAAAAAAATTCTAAAAAATTTTAAAAAAAAATGTTTTATTTTTATTTTATTTTCTTTCGGTATTATTATTATTATTTTTTATTATTTTTTATTTTTTTTATTCCCGAAAAAAAAAAAAAAAAAAAAAATTCAAAAATTTTTTTTTAAGAAAAGTTTTTTTTATTAGGTGGTTTATCTAAATGTTTTAATCCATTGTTATATTATTACGCATGTTATTGTCTTATTTAAATTAGACAAACCTGAGGTTGTGTTAGTACTTTGCATGTGTTTTTCACTACTGTTGTTATGCATGTTTTTAATACAATTGCATGAGCTGTTGTATTTTGAATGTCATCTGATTTAATTAAGGTTAGAACCTTAGGTTGTATAAATTATTGTGTTCCTGACTGCTGATCGTTTCTGATTATGCACTCGCTTGATCACCTCACATGTTAGGAGAAAGGTCCTAAAATTAATCCAAATTGCCTGACAAATGTTTTCATGAAATGAACAGGGTAGAAAGGTACCGAAAGGGCATTAGTTATTTAACTAATGTAATCAAGTCCCCGAACCCAGTTAATCTCTGATTCGTAGGAATAGGGTGATTCTCCCGTCACCCTATTTAGGTTTCTAATCGGCCTACCCCAAATCGATTAGTGGCGACTCCTTGGTATAAACCACTTGCATGTTAAAAATTTTAAACCCTAAGTCGCGATATGGTATGGGCTTGGGAGAGCCCGAGTTAAGTCCTGAACCTAGACTTAGCACGTACCAGGCGAGCCCTCCTTCTTTTTGCATGTCGTCCGATGAAAAAGGCTCGGGAGAAGTTCGGTCGCGACAGACTGGCGACTCCACTGGGGACTTGTTTTTTTTTTAAAAGTGGACTTAGGCCAAAATTTTTATCCTGTTCAAAATAATTTTTGTTTGGCAGCAAGGACTCCAGGTATGATCCTAACATTAAGGTGTTATTTGTTTTTGCAGGTTCAAATTGATTGTTTATAAATTGTTGTGCATGCTTTAATGATTTAGCACTACACTATTGCACACACAACCACGCTGCCGGACCTGGGCCGCAATAGGATTTTTTAGGATGGTGTTAAGAAAGATACGACCTCGAACGCGAGCCCGCGATGTAGAGGTTGCCTTTCTTTTCCCCGAAATTTATTTCTAAAAAATCGCAAAGAAATATCTTTAGCCGCTATTTGCGTGACTATAAGATATTCTTTTCGATTTGGCCGAGGTTAAAAGGACTTGACACCAACGCGAGACTGCGACGGTCAGGCACCCTTTTAATTTCATTTTGCTGAGCCAGTCTAGATAGAAATTAAACCTCACTTCTCATGTGCATGTCGTTGTGATTGCCATGGTTTAAGGAAAGGTATATATTCTATCCCTTCTCATTTTTTATACGGCCTACTTATTTAATTGTTTTGTCACTGATAGGCCACTCATTGATTGCAGTTTATATACGAGGGATACGCTTATTGCGGAAATTGTCCATAAAAATAAGCGACTTCGAGAGACCGTGATTTCCCCGTCGTTTATAAAATGAGTATTCGGGGAGGGCGCCTTTTTGTTAAAAAACCCCTATTTTTTATATTTCCTAGTAATTAGGTTCAGGGGTTTTGGTTTTCTTCCTTAAAAGTGTTTTTGGGTTATACTAATGTTAATATAACTCGGGCCGTTTTTTACACTTTAAATGAAATTTTTTGCCCCTTTGAGACACCACCGCGGCCTTTGGCCCAGTGGTATCCGGGTGTGAGGCGTAACGGTCCGAGGCGACCGGGGTTCGAATCCCGGGGACGCCGCTTGTAATGAATATATAAATAAAAACCTTTTTGCTTCTGTTTTTTTTTAAATAAAGAAAATACATGATAGACAGATGCAATACTAGACTAAGTCATCATTTATGAGATTTTATACTCATTCGTTGCCATTTTTTTACAGGTGATTACAAATTATATCAACCCGCCAAGTAAAAATGGCTGAAAAAGATATGACAACTCGTGTGGCCGACATGGAGGCCGAAATGAAGCAAGTCTTTGCCTTTCTTCAACAACTCTCGAAACAAGTGGAACATTTGTCAATCCGCTTAGACCAACTCACCATGACTCAGTTTTGCTATCCAAGACCAGGGGTGATGATTCAAATGGAACCCTCCAGTGTCAACCAAAAGGGTAAAGATGTCATAGTTGACAATGTCCACAGGTCCCCTAATCCTAAGGAATTGAGCACCCTATGCCCAAAGTTCATTCAACGTGAACAATACAAACCCAGTATCCCTCCATCACAAAAGCAAAACAACCGGAGACAATTCACTCCCCTCCCTGGATCTCCGTCTCAGATACTGACAATACTCCGGGAAAAGGGACTGCTTTCCACTGAACCAAAGCGACCTAATCCTGAGAATTTTTCAAACTACAATCCGTCTGAAAAATGTGATTATCACATGGGCGAGATAGGGCATTCAACTGATGGGTGTTATACTCTTAAACACCGAATTCAAAACCTGCTGGATACTGGGACTTTCTCATTCGAGACCGGTGAAGGGAATGAGCTCAAACCTGCTTGAGTAGAACTCCTCTCATCCTTTTGCATGAATCCCTGGAAAAGGGATTGTCCTTGTATTTTGTTTTCTGTCGTCATTTCTGTTGGAAGAAATGTCTTTTTAAACTCTCCCTCTTTTGAGGTTGTAAATCCATGGATTGTAAATAAATAATGTTTTGAGGGCCTGAGGAAGTATCCCAAACCGGCCCGTTGATGATATCCAGCCATGTAAAGGAAAGTGTTCTGAGGCCCGGGCTTCCTCATGTTTCCTCGTTTCTAAGCTTTTGAAAATAAAACAAATGTTTTATCATTTTTCAAAAGATCAAAAGATGGTGGTGGAAAAGCACGCATGCTCATAGCCCTGTTTGTTTTTCTAACTTGCTCACTTCATGTCTCAGAGCATACTCATTTTTGTTACAAATGGGACATTTGAAAATGACACAAACTGAAGCGCACCTCAGACCCTGATGAAGTTAGCGAGCCAACTCATCTAATAGGGGCAGTCCAAACGAAGATCGTCCAATCTTCAAATGAAACATGGGGCAAATCTCATTATTACCAGTGGGTGACATCAGCCCCAGGAAGTCAATGAGAATGCTGAGCATTCCCTGATTCCATGATGAGCGAAATATCATCTCGTACAAAAATCGGGGGCAAATCAAGAAAAGATTACCCATTTTGAAAGAAAAGGTATGTCTCATTCCTCAACAAATTTTGGAAATGACATTCTATCCCTCTTCTTTTGCAGATAATGAGCTGGGAAACATGCTAGACTCTGACGTGCTAGCAAGCCGGATAGAACACCAATGTTAGGACTTCTCGAATGAAACACGACGAAGAAGTGCTCAATTGGAAGAGTAGACTAGGGGGCATGCAATCCCCCAGTCCATAAAAAAGGGTGTATTTCGTTCCTAAAGTTTATTCACTTTAGCATAGAAATGACATATCTTTTCCTTTTATGTAGGACAAAATTGAGTAAACAACACTCATGATGGAAGCAGCAAAGATTGGAGCAGCTGAATATGATTGATGAAAAGCGGCTGAAGGCTCTTTGTCATGGACAATGCTATCAACAGCGGATAGCTAGATCCTTCAATCGGAAGGTACGCCCCAGACGCTTTGAAGCAGGCAATCTTGTCCTAAGAAAAGTGCTACCGCTACCTCCCGAGTTTGGAGGTAAGTTCGCTCCAAACTACAAGGGTCCCTATGTCGTGAAAAGGACACTTTCTGGAGGGGCTTTGATTCTCACTGAAATGGATGGACGCCAATTCTCCAGCCCGGTCAACTCGGATGCTGTGAAGAAGTACTATCCTTGAAATAGCTTTTATGTCTCAATTGATAACAAGAGAATTGGCAGAAAAGCTCTTGATAGGAACACCCCTGTCGGCGGATCAAACCTGGAAAGGACTTCGCATATAGCAAAAAGGCGTCGGAGCCAATCTTGACAACCACAGAAGCCTCGATGGTGGTCACGTCCATGCCCGTCAAAGACCTTTAAAGTAGAGATTAGCTTTGCCGCGAAGCTCCCCATACAAGCAATTGCACATGCCCTGTGCAGTCAAGAATCGAGTCAAGAAACTCCTCAACATACCGGAGCCGCATTGACACAACATGCGCTGACAATAGAACTCTCTGTCTAGAAGCATCCCTAATAATAGAGGATTTCATTCGAGCTTCGAGACCAAGAGTATGGAGGAGCAGATTGAGTCAGAGAAGGCTGAACAAAATAAAGAGGAAAAAAGACTCTGCTAGCTTTAAAGGCAAAATGGAAGAAGGGTAATTTGTATCGTTCTCGATTTACCCTCAATCGCCTCATTTCTAACATAAACTCATGTTTTTGTCAGAAGGGAATTATCAACATCCGAGAAAACTCAAGAAGTTGTCAGTTTAATCTCAAATGAAGGGATTCACGAAGGGTAATGTTGTGTCGTTCCCAATTCCTGTCCCTCAAAGAACTGTTCATTAACACTGTTTTCCTCATTACCTTGCAGGTTTGCTCTACTATTGCAGCATAGGTAAGTATCTCTTTCCCTAAAAAAACTCTTCTCATAAGAGTAGAAAGAAACAAGAAGGAAGAAATAATCAAAGAAAATCGATACTATTTCCTTCCTCAAATGCATTACGTGGAAAGTAATTTTGCATGGTAATTTTACCTGTTTAATTCACCAATTCCCTGAGAAAATTTTGACAATTCGACGAATGATGTCGAACTGCTCCGAGGTGTTGAACGAGGTGTGTCGGGATGATGAGAGGCAACCCTTGATTTATACACGTTCTCAAGTACCAAACCCTTGCAAGATGAGCGAAGAGGTTTCATTTCTACAAGGTAAAGGGATTCCTCGCATAAGGTACGGTAGCCAAAAATGACGAGAGGCAGTTCATTTCTCTGCCCCATACACTACCATTAATCCTTTGCTTAACCATTTGAGCCCATACACTTAGTGGTTTCTTTTAAATCAACCCTGTCAAGAACCACCCCACATTGGGGCAACTTGAGGTCTGGCGATCCTCGACAGAGCCCTCCAAGACAAGCACACCATTGACAGCCGGATGGTCGAGGCTAAGAGGGCTTTGTCAAGAGAGGAGCAGCAAACTAAAGCCTGTCCAAAATGACAATATCTTATTGATAACAGCGATGTTTTCACTAAGATGGATGAGGAGTTTGTAATATCTAAAATTTTCTATCATCATCAGCTGCAACAGCTCGCACAAGGTGAAAAGATGAATAGAAGTTTTCTTGCTCTCACTTGCATTAATCTTTGAGTGTTTTTATTGCAGATGAACTCTCACGATAATTTAAGTGCCCTAGGATGACGAAGAGCAATTCTTTTTCTATCCCATACACTTATATCATTTGCTAGCCCAATTGAGCCGGCGATTTCATTTCATACAAACCCAGTTGGTGATCATCCCCTACGCTGGGGCAAGGCAAAAGTCACCACAATTGGAGCATCAGGGGCCAAAGCATCGAGTCAAGATGAAGACTTCAAATTTGTTTAAGCTAGTCCCAACAAAAATGTTGAAAATTAGGGGCATGAAAAAGCAGTGTGCCTGGTAAAAGCAAGGCCAATGCCCATGAATGGAGATTTCTGAGCGTGATGAAAGCGCTCTCAAATATCTCAAGGACATTAAGTGGTGTAGAATAGACAACCCCAAAGAGTTTAAACTTGAGTTCTTCTTCGATGTAAATTCCTACTTTAGGAACTTTGTCTTGGCAAAGATCTGCCACATGACAGACGAAGATGAACCTATTCTTGAGAAAGCAATTGGAACAGAGATAGAATGGTATCCAGGAAAATGCTTGACGCAGAAGCTCCTCAAGAAAAAGTTGTCAAAGATGCTAAAACGCAGGATTACCCAGGGAGTTTGCCAGAAAAATCCTGACGGCGGAGAAGAAGACTGGTGACGATGCTAGATGATCACCAATTTTTCACCCTCACACACATTTTTGAGCCTAACGATCATTTCGTTTCTCAACCTGTAAACCAAGCCCACGTTACGTCCCTCATGAAGTCTCTTCTGACTGGGGCAATTGAATTAACGTGGAATTTCAAATGTTTATAAACATCGCTCGAAGAAGTGCGAGCAAGTCTATTTCTATTTCTTTTGCAGGGTTCTTGACTTGTAAACCTGGAGATAATTGTAAAATATTTTCTTTCATGGCCTTGACTTGGACAGTCACCTTTGTTAAGCCATTGACCAAGCCTACATTACGACCCTGAAGAAGACTTCTCAGATTGGCAGTGTCGTACCGCTTGCGAGAAAACTCAGACCCTTGTTGATATGATAGAGGTCAGATTGAGTGTTTTCAATGTTCCCGCATTAGTGGATGGGACAAACAGCCCTTTTCAATGAGAGCGAGTGGAAAGTCCTTTCTGACTGAAGGTCCCTCGTTCAGCGTCTCGAGAAGTCCACCTCGCAAGCGAAAATTGTCTGAATTGACCTTCGGTGGATTTTTGGTGATGCAAACATGGCAAAATCATCATGCATGAATTTTCAAATACACATTCTAGAATAGACTAACTTGTCTATTCTTGATCAATGCATGCATGTTTGCGCTAATCATCTTTGACAGCTCAGAGTTCTAATCCCCAGTGATAGAACATAAAAATTCGGGCACTGGAGAAGCCCTCATTATCATCCCAAAAGAGATGCCCCGAAAAAGGTCGGGTATTCAGCAGATGATGCATTCAACCTCCGGGTAAGAAATCCCAGGTATTTCATCAGATTTCTTCTCAAATTATCCAGGGGGCAAATTGGGTATTCCTTTGGAAAAGAAAAGCATCTGGGCTTGCTGGCCAAGATATTTCATACGATATTCTAGAATAGCTTCAGTTGTCTATTTCTCTGATGAATGCGTATGCCTTTGCACAAAAGAAAGTTTGTCTGACAGGAGACACGCCCTTAAGAGGCAGGAACACGCCCAGGTAGGTATATTCTACCCATGTCCGGTTTCAAAAATCCATGTACCTATGATTGTTATGGTACCCTCCTGAGCATAGGAATGACCCCCTCTGTTCACATCAAATCCTGGGGCGAGGACCCCCAGGTGCTCATCGTTTGAGCCTTTTCAAGACCTGCTGGCGAGGACCCACCAGGCAAATTGTCAAATCCTTGGGCAAGAATCTCCAAGTACTTTGACAAACAAATCCAGTCAGTCAAGGCGACCGAAGAAAGGTTCGGGTCCTAGACGGACAAAGTACAATCAGTCAAGGCGACCGAAGAAAGGTTCGGGTCCTAGACGTACAAATCCAGTCAGTCAAGGCGACCGAAGAAAGGTTCGGGTCCTAGACAGACACAACCCAGTCACGGCAGCCGAAGGGATTCGGGTCCGAGACAAATGAGATCAAGTCAAGGCGACCGAAGAAAGGTTCGGGTCCTAGGCAAGCGATTTCCCCAATTAAGGCGACCGAAGAAAGGTTCGGGTCCTGGACGTACAAAATCCAGTCAGTCAAGGCGACCGAAGAAAGGTTCGGGTCCTAGACGGACAAAGTACAATCAGTCAAGGCGACCGAAGAAAGGTTCGGGTCCTGGACGTACAAAATCCAGTCAGTCAAGGCGACCGAAGAAAGGTTCGGGTCCTAGACGGACAAAGTACAATCAGTCAAGGCGACCGAAGAAAGGTTCGGGTCCTGGACGTACAAAATCCAGTCAGTCAAGGCGACCGAAGAAAGGTTCGGGTCCTAGACGGACAAAGTACAATCAGTCAAGGCGACCGAAGAAAGGTTCGGGTCCTGGACGTACAAAATCCAGTCAGTCAAGGCGACCGAAGAAAGGTTCGGGTCCTAGACGGACAAAGTACAATCAGTCAAGGCGACCGAAGAAAGGTTCGGGTCCTAGACAGACAATCGAAATCCAGTCAAGGCGACCGAAGAAAGGTTCGGGTCCTAGACAACAGCAATCCCCGTCAAGGCGACCGAAGAAAGGTTCGGGTCCTAGACAAATCATTTTTTTCGTCGAGGCGACCGAAGACAGGTTCGGGTCCTCGACACACAATATCAACTGTCCGGAATCACTCTACCCTTCGGCAAGGTAAGTAGCCTCAGGTATGTTTTTATTTGCTTTAGCATGCATCATCTTATATTGCATCATAAAAATGGGACTCACAGTCTCACAAAAAATAGCATTCATTGAGCATGCATGAGCTAAATTTAGGTGTCATTTTATCTTTGAATGTAACCTCTGCGAGCTTAATCTCTGCGAGTTCACCTTCAAAGAGGGGCAGCTGTAGACACCTATTTTTAATTTGCCCAAAATAAATTGCACAAAATTTAGGAGTTAATTTTTTTTTAATTCCTAAAACAAAAAAAATATTTCAATTTAAATGCATTGCATATAGAATTAGGCGCATTTGCATTAATAGGGCTTATTAGAACATATTTTGTTAATTAATCCTAAAAAATATATAATAAAAAAAGAGAGAAAAAGAAAAAAAATCGGATCGGGCCGGACCAGGCCGGCCCAGCCCGCTCCTCCTTCTCCTTCCTTCCTCCGCGAGCGGGCCCCCAAGCCCAGCTCCTCTTTTTCTTTTCCTTTTTCCCTTCCGCGCGGCCCAGCCCGCTTCTTCCTTTTCTTCTTTTCCTCTCCGCGCGCGACTGGGCCTGGCCCGGCCCAGCCCCTTCCTTCCTTCTTCCCCCCGCCGAGCGTCGCTGTCCTCGCCCCTGTTTCGCCCTGTTCCAGGCGTCACGCCGACGCACGGCGGCGCCGCTCCTCGCCGTCGCTATCCGGCCAGGCTGGGCCGGATAAGCACGCCACAGGGACTGGCCATTAAGGCCAGTCCCGTCTCCCTCGTTTCCCGGAGCCCCCCTTATCCCCTCCTCTCTCCCAGTTCTCTGTGCGCTCCTCTGCATCCCAGACTGACACCTCCTCTGCACCGGCCTATGGCCGCGGTTCGCGGAGCCTAAGCCGGTGCAGGCCATCGTCACGCGGACGCCACGGAAGGGGGAGGGGAGACCATCGTCGTCGCCGGCTATACATAGCCCGAGAGAGAGAAAGAGCAGGCGGTCGGCCAATTTTTGGGAGGAGCTCCGGTGAGAGACACAGAGAGACACAGAGAGAGCTAGAGAGAGAAAGGGAGCCCCCGGTGGCCACCGCGCCTCATCCGTCGATCCCCGCCGCCGAGCCGACGGCGGCGACACAGAGAAAAAAGTAGAGAGAGAAACAGAGAGGGAACAGAGAGAGAAGAGAGAGAGTAGAGAGGGAGAGAGAGAAAACCGAGGCCACGTCGGAGAAAGAAAGACGGCCAACAGCGTCGTCGGCGCCTTCATACCGGCCGGAGATCTCCCAGACGCGCCGACGACCGGCGAACCGCCCCCCGGCCGAGAGCCTCCTCTGTTTTCCCCTGTTTTTGCACGCCGTTCGGCCGGGACTCACGTCGGCCGATTCGCGCGATTCCCGGTCCATGCCGTTGCCGGTCCCGATCCCTACTCAAGGTTGAACACCAGTCGCAGCCGTCGGAGCCGACCGTGCCGCCGGTGGAGGTCGAAATCGGCTGATTTCTGCCGTGCATGCCCACCGTTCGACAAAATGCCTCAACGGGGGCCGTTTTTTGTTTCGTCGCCGGCCGGCGAACGGCGGTCCGACGGCGGCTCAGGTGAGTGGCGTGGCTTGATGGTGGTGCCAGGTACCGATTCGGGGGGCGGCGTTGGCCTGGGCCGGCCGGCGGACGGCCAATTTTGGCCTCGCCGGCGTCCCCCCCCCGCGGGTCTGTTTGTTCGGGTCGGATCCGACCCGAATTGACAGATCCGACCCGGGTCAACGCCCGGGTCGGATCCGTTGACTCGGGTCGGTTCCGCCCGACCCGGATCGACAGATCCGACCCGGGTCAACGACCGGGTCGGATCCGTTGACTCGGGTCGGTTCGGCCCGACCCGGATCGACAGATCCGACCCGGGTCAACGACCGGGTCGGATCCGTTGACCCGGGTCGGTTCGGCCCGACCCGGATCAGCCGAACCGACCCGGGTCAACGCCCGGGTCGGGTCCGTTGACCCGGGTCGGACCCAACCCGGTAATATTATATTGTTTTTTATTTTATTTTTGTTTTATTTTATTTTTATTTTTTTTAAAAAAAAATAATTAAAAAATAAAAAAATTCTAAAAAAATTCTAAAAAATTTTAAAAAAAAATGTTTTATTTTTATTTTATTTTCTTTCGGTATTATTATTATTATTTTTTATTATTTTTTATTTTTTTTTATTTTTTTTTATTCCCGAAAAAAAAAAAAAAAAAAATTCAAAAATTTTTTTTTAAGAAAAGTTTTTTTTATTAGGTGGTTTATCTAAATGTTTTAATCCATTGTTATATTATTACGCATGTTATTGTCTTATTTAAATTAGACAAACCTGAGGTTGTGTTAGTACTTTGCATGTGTTTTTCACTACTGTTGTTATGCATGTTTTTAATACAATTGCATGAGCTGTTGTATTTTGAATGTCATCTGATTTAATTAAGGTTAGAACCTTAGGTTGTATAAATTATTGTGTTCCTGACTGCTGATCGTTTCTGATTATGCACTCGCTTGATCACCTCACATGTTAGGAGAAAGGTCCTAAAATTAATCCAAATTGCCTGACAAATGTTTTCATGAAATGAACAGGGTAGAAAGGTACCGAAAGGGCATTAGTTATTTAACTAATGTAATCAAGTCCCCGAACCCAGTTAATCTCTGATTCGTAGGAATAGGGTGATTCTCCCGTCACCCTATTTAGGTTTCTAATCGGCCTACCCCAAATCGATTAGTGGCGACTCCTTGGTATAAACCACTTGCATGTTAAAAATTTTAAACCCTAAGTCGCGATATGGTATGGGCTTGGGAGAGCCCGAGTTAAGTCCTGAACCTAGACTTAGCACGTACCAGGCGAGCCCTCCTTCTTTTTGCATGTCGTCCGATGAAAAAGGCTCGGGAGAAGTTCGGTCGCGACACTATGCTAACACGTACCTCCAGACAAATACAATAACACCCAACACATTCAATCAACATGCAATAACATTCAAAGGCACTCTCTAGCCTTACCTCGATACATATATAACCCTACACGTTAGTTGGATCGCAATAACATAACTAACTTCTCAATGCACATGCACTCCAAGATACAACCAATTTCCTACACATGCATCCATAATAACATTTCAACCTATTCCAATCTCAATCTCTACACATGCTCACATCTTTCAACTGCCAACACGCATATGTGTCCACTCCGATCAATACCGACCCGCGTGACACGCCTCAGGCTCACCTCATCGTACAACTCGCGTAACACGCATCAAGTCTATGGCACGACTCGCGTAAAGACGCATCAAGTCGACGGTCCTCCGATTTATTCAGGCATTATCTCGCGTAAACATGCCTAAAGGATTATAAGATCAAATGTACATCCTTATTCAATTTCATGCCTTTCCCCACGTCAACACGCCTCAAGGCCTATTGATCATACGCGATACATATCTCATTCCCTCACACAACATCCACATGCCCTAATCACACACAAACATGCTCAATTCCAAATCAACAACTCAGCCTAACCAATCCATTCATAAGGGCAGCAATGTAGCTCAACCTTATCACCCAATCATTCCAACACCCTTCAATCCACAATTAAAGCTATACACTCAATGGCATAAAGCCACACATCCCAATATTCAACTCAGCCACCAAGCATAACAACATTCAACTCAGCCCCCAAATACCACAACTTAGCCACAAGAGGAAGAGAAAACCGAATACACAGAATCGGGGCAAATCTAGGCCAGTGCACAGTTCTGGGATTCTTTTTAAAACAAATATTAATTCAACTCCAAAAATTATGAATTTTGGATATGTCCTAGGAAACATCCCGATGAACATTTTTCATGAGTAACGTAAAACCCAGTTCTATCTAGAACCACTTCTTTTTGTCATCCAAAGTTAGACATAAAATATTTCATTCAGACTGACCATCCGGCTTTCAAAATGCATTTCAAGTAGTAACCAAATCTCCTTAGAAAGTTTTGAAATTTTTATATGTTATAGCCACAAATGTCCCTAATAATTTTTATGAAGGAAGTATTTTGAAAATAGGTTTGGAAAAATTTATAAAAATTCAAACAGACCTAAAGGTCGGAGGAACAATGTTTCAAGCAGACTGATTTTGGTCTAAAGATGAACTTCCGAATGGCCTCAAATGACTTCCAAAAATTTTCAAATTAAATTATGTTATAATTCAAGATATTTTGAACAACTTTGACAAGTCCAAAATCACGAGCCTTGTACTTGACGTCGACAAGTCCAAGATCATGAGTCTTGCATGTGACGTCGATAAGTTCAAGATCACAAGCTTTACATGTGATGTCGATGAGCCTGAGATCATGATTAAGCACATGGTGTTGCATGGTAAAAAAAATTCATTTCCATGTGTCGAAAGGTAAAGACATGATCGTGAGCATGAAGATCAAAGAAGCTAAATAGTAAAATGTGGGAAACAGCAGGAAATAAGGAGACACGTGGAAGAAAATCAGCTATTACGTGATGCCAAGGAGCGTAAGTAACATCGACAAGTCAGGAAATGGTTAAAGTGTAAAATGTAAGGAAGTGGAAAATAACTTTCAAGGAGAAGTAGCCAATCGACAGTTATTAGGCTGCTTTATAAATACTCAAGGATTTCCAACGTAGAAAGGACTAAAAAAATAAGACAATAGACTTCTTATCTATATTTATTTTCGGCACAATAGGAGTAGTAGTTATAGCTTTTAGATTCCACATCATAGATTCAATTCCGGCATGAGTCTGTATCAAGTCTAGCATTATTGATTAAATTCCAATACTGTGACACCAGTTCAATATCATCGATTAGATTTCGACACTGTGCTTGGAATATAGCTGCTGATTGGATTTCAGCCATATTTTCTTAGGTCACGTCATTGATTATATTTTGGCGTACCTGGAATTGCAATGTTGTGTACTAGTTATGTCGTTGATTGGATTCCGACATAGCTTGGTCTTGGCATTAAGTTGGGTGTATTATTAAGTTAAGTTGTAAGGCACAAGTTGGGTTTAATAGATGCATTTGACATTCTCTGTCCGAGCTTGACTCAAGACCTTAGTCTCCTCTAATAAAATCTGAAACGCAGCGTTTGGTGAAAGATTTTCGACGGGATGAAACCGGCGAAACATCTTTTTGGCACGCCTGGTGGGACTCCTATTGAGTTAAGTAGAGAGAGTGCTATGCCACGCACTCGAAGTCGGACCAACTTAGATAATACTACTAACGACCAAGCTGTATTGATGGTAGAAGATAATACCCGTGCTGAGACATCATTCGCTCAACTTCTTCATAATTAGGTTGCTAACTAATCTCGAGAGGAGATCATAGATATGTTGAGGCAGCGCGTTGAAGATAGAAGATAAACTGAGCTCACACCAGTTGCACTTTCTACTATGAGGCGGACTATTGAGGAAACTCAGAATGAGTTCGCTGATTATGTGGTAAGGCGTATGACTGAGGTGGTTAGACCTTTGATCATCAATACTTATCATGAATGTACTCAAGGTTAATATGGAGGGTCCATCCCGCTGACCTAACCAAGAATAGGATCTCCATTGACATTGGGAGATCCTACAATACTGTTTAGGACAATGACCCAAGGCACATCGATGATCCCGCCCATTCAAATATTACTGAGGGGAGAAATCTTGCCAGTAGCACTTAGTGAGGGGTTTCTTTAGCTAACGTGAGCCCAAATGGAGGGTTTGCTTGACAGACGATGATCGATGAGAACTTCTAGGGAGGACATCAAGTTACTCAGACGCAAGGTCCTCCTGTGATCTAGGTAAATCCTGCACCTGTAGTCTTTGATATTCAGAATCATGTAGCGCATTTGCCTAGGGGACAAGAACAACTCCAACAAATAAACAACTAACCACAACTTCAGGTAGTTTAGCCTGCAGTGCCTAACGTAAATCAGCATTTTTCACCCCCTATGGGTTCAAATGTTCAAGTCCAACTACCATTACCAACATAGTTAAACCCACAAGTTAATCCCCGTATGATTGCTCATAACGTACCATAGATCATGCAGCTACAACCTCAACAACAGTCACAGTTACCACAACAACCATTCTACCAATTACCTAATCAAAATCTAAACCAGCTATTGCCACCTAATTATGTTGTAGCTTTTGCGGCCGCCGTGGGTCAAGTAAGAAATCAGTTAGTAATAGATCCTGTGATGAGGGGATATGGTCATGATATGAGATACTTCCTGAATGTCTATAGAAAATCATATCCTGACTGGATGGATACCATACCACATCCAAGGGGTTTTAAAATGTCAGAGTTTATATTATTCATCGGAGAGGAAGATCAATTCACTTTTGAACATGTTAATCGTTTTTTGGCGCAATATGGCGATGCGGCTCATGCTGATTATTGGAAATTGAGGTTATTTCCCTTATCCTTGTCGAAAACCGCGTTTACCTGGTATACTGCTTTACCTGCAAATTTGGTTACATCATGGGAACAGATGGAAAGATTATTTCATTATCAATTTCAAAGAGCTGTGTCGGATTTGTCGGTAGCTAATCTCTCGACTATGAAATAGTTAGCCAATGAATCTGTCGATCAATTCATTTCCAAATTTAAAAGGGCAAGGAATAAATGTCTAGTCCCTTTATGTGAGAAGACTTTTGCAGACCTTGCTTTTAACGGACTAAAGTTTGAAATTCGAGAAAAGATGGTTGGACAACTTTATTCAGATCTGTTTCAGTTATCAACCATAACTACTAAGTACGAAAGTTTCATTCAGGAAAAAGACAAAAGGTATGGTCGACGAAGTGAAGTTCGTTAGGCTAATGCTGTCGAGAGCGAGGATGAAACTAAATTAGCAGATATAGCAAATGTGGCTCTCGCTAAAATGATGATTGATAAGCCATATATCTGCCAAGCTTTAAATCCGGCAAGAGTTAAAGAAAAATATAACCTCATGACTAAGGCTAAGTAACCCTTTTTTTTATTCTTTCGATATTAATAAAACAGAAGAAATATTTGACTTGTTAGCTGATGGACAGATCAGACTCACGGTGGGTCAAGTTTTACCCACCAAAGAGGAATTAGCGGGAAAAAGTATTGCAAATGGCATCATTCATGGAGCCATGCTACCAACGACTGCTTGGTATTTAAAAGAAATATCCAGGAAGTGATCAGGCAAGGAAAGATAAAATTCGTGGAGGACAAAAGTAAATCCCTGATGGAAGTTGAGGTTGATTCTTTTCCTGTAATGATAGGGATGGTGTCATTGAAGACGAAGACAAGGGGATATCAGCCATATCATTTTTGCGAAAG
Organism: Syzygium malaccense; assembly: GCA_031216405.1. Taxonomy (NCBI): domain Eukaryota; kingdom Viridiplantae; phylum Streptophyta; class Magnoliopsida; order Myrtales; family Myrtaceae; genus Syzygium; species Syzygium malaccense. The sequence continues at coordinate 34,187,669 of CM062260.1, forward strand.
GTGTAATCGATTGTTAGAATAGGAAAAACATTATTCCAGCAGTAAAAAACGTTCGCCCAGTAAAGTTGTCGACGAATTCTGCGATTTGGCTCTCACCGACTCATATGATGAACAAACTCCTTTTAAAAGTGTCAATCGTTATAGGAGCCGTCAAGACCATAATATGTGACATTCCGAAATTTCACCAATTGGAATTTATTAAATAACTGAATTTTATGAAATGTGCTCGCAGTAAATTCTCGCCCAGAACTGATCATTTCTGGGAATGCTAACCATTAGGGAAAGGCTAATAGGGGAATTAAATTCGCGCGACTAAAGAAAATTCGATCGTGAATGGATTTCGACCATTAAATCGCGGAAGTGATATTTTGAGCCACTGTTGGCCAATCCAATGATAGTTAGGGGTCAGTTCGCCACTGTCCTAGTAGTGGATCGCGGGTAATTCCGTTGGACCACGAAATGACTTGACGAATGATTCTGAAATTATACCGAACGATCGTACCCTTCGGATCAAGTGATTGATCTTCACGATTTTAATGACAACCGAGGTCGTCATGTACCGAACGGACTTGCACGTGACTCGATTCAGTATCAGTCATGAGTCGATTCTGCGAATTTCTCCAGTAAGCTGCCCGTTAGCTCGAGAAACACTCGAGTTGCGTTTAATAGAATTTAATTATTGAATTTTTGCCCAAATTAGACACCGGAAAATTAGGAAGTCACGACGGAATGCTAGGACGATGTTGCACATGACACGTGTCAATTTTTGGTGCGCTTAAATCCTTCAGAAAAATTCGATTTGGACAAGAAACGGAGAAAGTGACCAAAATACCCCTAGGATTTATTACAGGGTAAAGGGCATTTTGGTAATTTTGCCCTAAAATTTTGATTGACAATTTTGCCCTTGGATTTTTGAGAAATTACAAGTATACCCTTGGATATTTTTGTGCAAGAATCGATCTCGGCCGTCGGATCAAGATAAGATCGAATCGGGACCGTCGGATTAAAAATAAGAGGAAAGGGTATTATGGTCATTTCCACCTTGGTCAATTGAACACTATTTAAGACAAGGATGTCTTCTTCTCCCCATTCTTCCTCTTCATTGCCGTGAACACCCCTTCCCCCTTTTTTTTTTCATTTTGCCGTGAGCTTCCCGCTCCTCCACCATGGGCTTTCCTTGACCGTTCTTCCTCCACCGCCGGCACCGCTGCTCGCCACCGCACACTGGACCACCCTCAAGCCGTCGCCTAGCCACCGTATCAGCCCCAAGCCACCACCACCAACCGCCGTCTCTCTCTTTCTCTCCCTCTCTCTCTCACGTGAGGCAAGACCCACGGCCAAGTAAGCTGCGCCATCGCCACCCAAGTCGATCGACGCCACCCGGGAGCCTTACGTCGTCGCCGCCGTTCCCGATTAAGGGCCGCCGCTTTCCGTTCTAGCCGCGATAGTCTAGAACGCGGGTAAGTCGCGCTCTAAACCCAATTTAGGATTTCGGGTATCGACGGACGATTTTGAGCGAAATCTGTATAAAGTTAGGTGCGGAATTGTATGAATTGATAGTGGAAATTTTATGGCGGGCCTTGGGATTTAATTCGGGCATTAATTATTGGAAATTAGAAAATAACAGTGGCCGTGATCTACTATTCATGGGGCCGTGATGGGCCGATCGGGACGCAAGTTGGATTTTTAGAACCAAGAATTATGGTGAAAAAGTCCCGTGAAGGACCGAAATCGATTTGACGTCGTTTGGTGGAAGAAAAATAATGATTTCAGTATTAATGGACTAGTGTTCGGTAAATTTTGGGGTTTGTTTCATGGACAAATTTATCGAGTTCACCTTGGGTGAAATTATGGCTTGAATTATGATGGTTTGGGGGTTATTTAGAGAGTAAATAAGGGCTGCCTATGAGAAGTATATATGCTGGAATTTGTGGTTCGGAATAATGTGTTTATGGCTTGATTTGTGGTGTGTATGTGTCGGATTGTTGTGTGATGTCGTGGCTAAACTGTGAGGTTCCTTGTGACTGAAATTTCTCGCTATTGTGATGGTTATATGTGTGTTTATAAGCTGCAAATTACTGTTCATAAGCTGTGATTTACTGTTCACGGGGCTGTGATGATTTGTTCGGGACATAAGTTGGATTTTTAGAATCGGCATTTAATGGCGAGAAAGTGTCGTGAAGGATCGGAATTGATCCGACGCCATCTGGTTAGAGAAAGTTGGCAATTTACGTGTTTTAGGCGTGTTTGGAATTATTCTGGATGGAGTTGATTTAATTGGGTGCTTAGTTGTGTAATTATATAATAGAATTATGCATGTTTGGTGCACGCGTGGGCCAGATTGAATTAATTGTTGACAGTGGCCATGTGAATTGCTGAGTGAGCGTGTTTTATGTGTGAAGTGATGTGTGCACGGGCCACGTATGATGGGCCAGTTGGGTGTGGTATATGCGTGTCGAGCATGCACATGAGTAAGAAAGAAATGTGGTGTGGCATGTGATTGTGGAATTTATGTGAAGGTGTGGAATTGCGAGTATTGGGATCGGGCCGAGTATCATAAGCTCGGGCAGCGATCATATAGGTCTGTTGCATTTGGCACAGGCTGAGACTTGAAAAAGCAAGGTTGAGAATCGGTCCGAGGCACGATCAGCTCGGGTGAGATCGGGATCGGACCGAGGTATTATAAGCTCGAGTTTCGATCATGTAGGCCTGTCGCATTTGGCGCGGGCTGAGGAAAGTGTGAATGTGGGATCAGACTGAGGAGTGTGATGCTCGGGGCGCGATCGAGTGTGAATGTGGGATCGAACCGGGGTGTGTGATGCTCGGGGCGTGATTGAGAGGCCTGAGGCGTGTACGGGTACGCGGGCCAAAAGTGTGGTGATGAATGGTCGCAGTGTGCCTAAGGCGTGTACTTCAACGCGGGTCACTGGCGAGGAATGAGAAAGAGGAAATGAGAATGGAAGGAATAGTGGAATGAGAATTGGTACATGCGTGTGTTGCATACGGCGTGATTGTGATTGAGTACGGCTGTACGCATGTTTGAGTTTGATTATATTATTTGAGGTGCCTGCAATGTGATGACTTGATGTGTACGAATGCATGTGTGCCTGTGTGATTGTCTGGAGGTACGTGATAGCCTAGGTGGGGTTTAGGGGTGAACTTGTTGAGAAGTGTTCTCATGGTTATCTCAACCAACATTTCAGAACCCCGTCAGGAATCACGAACCCTCCACCGCAGCCACCAGAGCGTTTTGCGGTACCCGTGCACACCGAGTTGGTCGTTGCAGAGTTTGCAATGGGAGATGGGATGACCTGGATTAGGCACACTACTACCGTTTTCGTAGATATAGGTTTGCCCTTATTGGAGGAACAGAAGTACACCGCCTGGTTCTTTCGGGATCAAGCCGGGGATGAGTTCGGGCCCGTTAGAGGCTTCGACGTTCCATTTGATTTAGTAGGGGATTGGGACCCGACGGCCGTACCCCCGATAGACGGAGAGTTGACTAGTGTGGATACTAGTTTAGTTCAGTCGGGTTTGCATTTAGCGGCCGCAGCTCAGGGATCTTCAGAGGCTGAGCATGAACCCGAGCCCGAAGCGTCGCAAGTTGAAGACGATCCGATGGACATCGATTTGGAACCGATCTCCGAGGAAGAACCAGAGGAAGCGGAGGCCGAGGTAGAACCTGAGGTGGAGCCCGAAGTGGAACCCGAGGACGAACCTGGCGAGTCTGAAGAGCCTGTAGGAGACTCGGAGTATATAGTCCCTTTTGAGGAATACATGGATCCCAATTACGTACCTGAGTATAATTTCTTCGATTTCTTGGCTGAGGAGTATCAGAACGCAGCTCCAGCTGAGTCGGGCGACATCAATCACCCAATTGTGATCGAAGCAGAGTCAGAGCCCTCAGAGGAGCAGTCTGCTCAGGAGAGTTCGGAGTCGGAAGATGAGGAGTCGAATTCGGAATGGACGCCTAGCAAGGGGCGTTAGGGGTTAGTTCAAGGGTTCTTAATAGGTTTTTGTAAAGTAACATTTTTGGGATAGAAAGTTAGGTCATTGATTTTTTTTGGTATATCGATGGTTTGTAACACGGGGTGTAAGTATACGTGATAGTGGTAAAGTCTGGCGGTTGTAAGTTGTGAATATTTTATAAGTCGGTAATGTAAAGAAATATGTGCATTCTCCATATTCTCCCCAGTTTTATTTGTTAGGGATTAATTGAGAATTCCGATGTGGCTTTAAATCTCTGATGGTTATTTGAGGTCGGCGACATTCTTGGGATGTCGCGCAAATCGATCAGGTAAGGGTGTCGCGTGCCCGATGGGGTTCGGGGCGTGACACAATAAGGCCATTAAATCGTTCAAGCAGAGGTACAAAGAAGGTGATCCGACCATTAGTACTTTGGGAGAACTTAGTGTTAAATTTGATTACTATGTTAGTTATATTCCACCACCTTCGTATAATGGGAAGATTGAGCCAAGTGGATGGGGCCCTAATTTTTCTGATTGAGGAGATCTCCACACAGACCCACATCCACCACGTCGACAAACTCTGAAAGTATCGAGAGACCCACTTGTTGGTCAATGGTATGAGGCCCGCAGAACTCAGAATCGCAACTCAAATCTGACACGAACTCAAAAAAGGAGAATGTAGAATATCAACTCCAACAACAAGTGAGTCAAGTTCACATCAAGCAGGTTAAGCCAACCCTGATCGTAGTATAAAGGGGTTAAGCCAAAGTTCCCCAAGGATGGAAATTTAGTCTGGAAAAGAAAACTAAAAAATCAAGCGTCGACATCTGATCGACCTCAGCAATTTTCATCAAAGTAAGACATTGAGCTTGCCCAGAGTGAATCGCAATGGTTGTCGAGGTTAGTCTTGTCATTAAATTCTTGTATGATTCGAGTATGCCTTCCATCGAACCTCTGGGTTACGACGGTGGAGCCAGATCATCTTGCAGAAGTCACATTGGATGAGAAAGAAAGAGCAGAATTTCACTTTGATATAGAGGAAGTGGTTGAATTTGAGAAACCTCCACCTAAGGGTTCAAACCACTTAAGGGCTCTGAATATCAACGTAAAGGTTAATGGCCAACCTGTGTCTCAAGTGTTAATGGACGGGGGATCCACATTGAATCTCATCTCATATCGTTTCTATAAGAAACTAGGAAGGCGCGATGAGGAGATTATCCCATCGAACATCCAATTGTTTGACTTTACTGGAGAAGTTTAAGAGGTTAAAGAAATTTTCATCGCTGACTTAACCATTGGCACCAAAATTTTCAGGACATCCTTTTGTGTGGCTGATGTAAATGGGTCTTACAATTTACTATTGGGCCAAGATTGGGTCCATAGTAATCAGTGCATATCGTCGACTCTCCATCAGATAATAGCGTTTTGGAATGGGGATAAGGTAGAATACGTTAAAGCAAACGCCAAGTCGTAAACAGCCTGCGCACATGCATCTCCCATTCATCAATTAGTACCAAAAGATAATATATCCATTAGTAAGCCACCTCTCGTTGATCCCAATAGTATTACATTATTCCGTTTCGACAAAGGGATCGTTGAGTGGGTCCCGAAGAGTCAATTGGCAGGGCAATTAAATAAGGTTGTGTATGGAGAACCTTACATTGTCAAAAGACCTTATTGAGAGGTACTCAGCTTATCAGGCCGAGCTTGCAAAGCAATCCACAGAAGCTGTCGATGGAATCCTTGTATTCAAAGAGTCACCCATAAAAGAGACTGAAAAGTCGATTGAAGCTCAAGACCCGTTACAGAAAGTGAACCTTGGGCTAGGCAATGAACACCAACCTATTTACATAAGTTCGTTGATCAATGATGACTTCAAAGCCCAATTGGTAAGACTCTTGAAGAAGTATATGGATTGTTTTGCATGGGACTATAGCGAAATGTCAGGATTAAGTAGAGACGTCGTCGAATATCGATTGTCCATAAAAAAAAGGGTTCAGGCCTCATAAACAGCCGCTCAGATGATTTGCCCCGGAGGTTATCCTTAAAATATATAAAGAAGTGGAGTGACTGCTACCGACTGGATTTATTAGGACCGCGTGGTACGTCAAATGGTTATTTAATATAGTTTCGGTAAAGAAAAAGAATGGAAGGTTACGTGTCTGCATCAACTTCCGAAATTTAAATGCAGCCACACCTAAGGATGAGTACCAGATACCAATCGTGGATATATTAGTGATTTGGCTTCTGGGAACAAAATCATGTCATTAATGGATGGTCATTCAGGCTATAATTAAATATTCATCGCTAAAGAGGATGTCCATAAAATTGCATTCAGTGCCCTGGGGTTATTGGCACTTTTGAATGGCTAGTCATGCCATTTGAATTAAAGAATGCGGGGGCAACTTACTAGAGAGCCATGAACTTCATCTTTCATGACATGATTGGGGACTTTATGAAAGTCTACATCGATTATATTATTGTCATTTCGGACCAGGTATGTCATTTAAATCATTTGGAATAAGCTTTTATTAGGATAGAGAAATTTGACTTGAAAATGAATCTGTTGAAATTTGCTTTTGGAGTAAGGGTTGGTAACTTCTTAGGATTCCTAGTTAATCAAAGGGGAATTAAAATTGATAAGAATAAAGCTAAGGCCATTTTAGAATTGCCGCTCCTCATAACCAAAAAGCAACATCACATGATTTTAGGGAAGATAAATTTCTTGCGTTGATTCATCGCTAACCTGCCAGGAAAGATTGAGGTGTTTTTCCCATTATTGAAGTTGAAGAATCAAGAAGAGTTTGTATGGGAAGAGAAACACCAACATGCTTTTGATCAGGTCAAGCGGTACTTGGTTAATCCACCAGTATTGATACCGCCAAGAGCGGGTCAACTCTTGAAATTGTACCTGGCCGCTACCGATACTACCATCAGATGTATGTTGGCGCAGGAGAATAATGAAGGCAATGAGCAAGCAATGTATTATTTGAGTCGGATGTTGAATGATCCTAAAATAAGAGACACTGCAATTGAGAAGCTATGCTTATCATTATATTTTGGACGTACGAAATTACGTCATTATATATTGCCGACTATGGTACATATGATATGTAAAACAGACGTGATTAAGTACATGTTGACTCGGCCTATTGTTAAAGGCCGAATTGCCAAGTGGGTGTTTGCTTTGATCGAAATAAATTTGGTTTATGTTTCGCTTAAAGCAATAAAAGGACAAGCCATAACAGATTTCATTACGGAATATCTTGGAGCACAAGATGAAAGTAGTGAGGGATATGTTCACGTGGTCCCATAGCAGCTTTACTTCGATGGATCTAGTATCCCTAGGTCTGCTGGGGTTGGGATCATGATAATATCCCCTCATAGATAGAAAACGAAACTTGTATTCAAAATGAATTTCGAGTGCTCCAATAATCAGACCGAATATGAGGCCTTAATTGTTGGCCTAAACATCATGGCCAACATGAAAATACGTTTCGTCAAAGTCATAAAGGATTCTCAATTGGTGATAAGACAATTGTCTAGGGAATACCAGTGTCTTAATGAGAATATTATATCCTATTATTCACTGGCCAGAAAGCTCCTAGAACGCTTTGACGATTTTGAGCTGATCCATATTAAAAGAGAAGATAACACGAAGGCCAATGACTTAGCACAAATGGCTTCCGGTTATAAAATATCAAAAGAGCTTGCTGACCGTATTATTACTTAGATCAAGGTTCTACCATCGATGAACAATAGAATCATATTTACCCAATCGATGAAAACCCTTGTCGATAACGCGACTGTCAACGAAGTAGTAACTCAAGATTGGAGAACTCTATTTGTAGAGTATCTCAACAACCCAGTTTCTAGTGATAAAATTTCAAAAGAAAAGCCTTTAATTATCTTATGATTGGAGATGAGTTATATCGCAAGACTGTGGACAAGTTATTGCTCAATGTTTGGGATAGCAAGAGTCTGTGATAGCAATGGCCGAAGTTCATGAAGGCATACATGAAACTCATCAATCAGGCATAAAAATGAAGCGGTTGCTCCGTCGACATGGTTACTTCTGGCCAACTATCACTCAAGACTGTATAAGTTATGCTAAGGGATGCGAAGCTCGTCAAAGGCACGGTCCCATTCAGCATGTTCCTGTGGCCATAATGAAACCTATCATCAAACCTTGGCCATTTAGAGGTTGGGCGATGGATATAATAGAAAAAATTTACCCCCCTCCGTCGAGAAAACATAGCTTCATTTTGATTGCCACCAACTATTTTGCCGAGTGGGTTGAAGCGGCATCGTACAAGAATATAACACAAAAGACAGTAAAAGAGTTCATCGAGGAGCGTATTATCCATCGATTTGGCATCCCAAAATTTATAACTATGGACCAAGGCACGGTTTTTACTGGACAAGAGGTGATTAGTTTCGCCAAGGCTAGAAGCATCGAGATGATTCATTCAACTCCTTATTATGCCCAAGCCAATGGTCAGGCTAAAGCCTCCAATAAAGCCATCATCGCACTGATTAAACGACACTTGGAGGATAATCCTACAGAGTGGGATGTGTTGTTGTCGATTATATTATGGGCTTATAGAATTTATAAAAAGATTGCTATAAGAACTAGCCCATATATGCTTACTTATGAACAAGAGGCAGTTCTCCCTGTTGAAGTTACGGTTCATTCCCTACAAGTCAAACTCCAAAACAACTTGGCTAAGGAGGAATATGACGAGTTAATGTACGCCAACGTTGATGAATTGGGAGAAAATAGAGCAATTGTCTTGGAAAAGTTGATCCTCCAAAAAGATAGAGTTGCCAAAACATATAATAAACATGTAAAGCATAAACGGTTTGAAATTGGTGACCCAGTCTGGAAGACCATTTTGCCGACGAGTTTGGACAGTGAAAAGTTTGGTAAATGGTCACCAACGTGGGAATGACCATTTGTGGTAACCAAGACATTAGTCAGGAATGCTTATCGATTAATGGATATCGAGGGAAAGGAGTTTCCCCATGCTATCAATGGCAAATATTTAAAGAGGTATTATCCTACTATGTGGGAGATGCCGGAAATGGAGGAAGAAGAGACTGAAGTTTCCGAATAAGTCCAATTTTAGTCACAAACAAAAGACAGATTACTTAAAAAAACAAAAATCTTTTTGGTTTTCTTTTTTTTTCTCTTCCTTCCTTCCTTCATCTCTCTTTCTCTCTCTCTCTCTTTCTTTCTTTCTTCTTCTTCTTCTTCGTCTTTCCTTTCTTCCTTCCTTCCTTCCAAGCCCAAACTCGCCAGTCGCTTTCACTCCCCGAGCCGAGACCAATGTATTCCCTAAAGTAGGCTACAAAGTGTTGCATCTGGTCCTCTATGTGCTGGTTCTCCGTCTCAGCTTGTTCTTTGGCTTCTTCAAGGTCGGGGAGCGTCTCTTCCAGGTTCGATAGCCACTTCTTAAGCCGTTGGATGAGCTCGAGGTGGGACCGCACTAGTTCATTCGACTTCTTCGCCATGGCACCCAAGGATGTGGAAGTGGAGTTGACAAAAACTTCACAACGGGAGTTCATCGAGAGTCCAATCTCGATTTCATCTCGTTCAGGGCAAGGGACTCCTTGCCTCGGTCTCTTCTCTGCCCTCCGGATCCATTTAGCAATCGACTCCTGATACTTGTTGAGATGCTCTTGGGAAGAGTGGAGTTGGCCATGCACATTAGAGAGTGTGTTGTATACTACATCAACATGCTCGATCTCCTCCTTGAGGCTCTCGAACATGTGTTTCGCAATGAAGTATGAGTTATGGCCCTCCTATTGGCTCGAAAATGTGACACCCCGTGCTCGAAGACGGTCATGAATTTCTCGTAGTCAGTAAGGAAAGGATGATCGGAAGGCAGACCCTTAGGCTTTCCTTCACGAACCAGCTTCTCGACCTTAACTATTGCCTGGGGCTTGGTGACCAGGACGGCATAGATCTAGCTCAGGAAGGAGATAATCTCCATTCACAAGGCCTTGAACTGGCGAGCCCTCAGGGCTGGTGACGAGGCACTGGATTCCATCGTCGCTGGGCAGGGTAAAAGAAGGAAACTTCTATGAAAGATGGGATTTAGAATTCAAAGTCGAGTGGTGAAGTCTTGATCGCAATAAATCCACTATTTATAACCCGTGACTGGAGTCCCAACTCTTCACAAATCGGTACGAGAAGATCAGCTGACGTCACGAATATCTCGGATGGCACGTTCGTATCCATTTGATCAGTCCAAGATACAAGTATTGGAACGTTGCGAGTAATGGCCATTTATTCCTTGAAGGTCATGAAACAACATTCAAGAAAAAAATGTGCTGATGGTCACTCTCAGCTCTTTGATGACCTATACGTGTACTGATGAGATTCAATTACTACTTAGGCGTACACCCATGCGACGGCAAAATTGAATTGCACCGGTACAAATTGATTACATTTCGTACTGATTCATTAAATGCAAGTGCAGGGGGTTGTACATAGACGTCTTTTCGAGAATATAAAGAAATGATATTTTGGTCGATAATACTGCACAGGTCATCAAAGCAGGCGCAGACTATGATTATTCAGATAATACTCAAGGAAAAGGAAAAGGAAAAGCCGAGTTACAGCAGTACCATTCTCGGCATTAATGACATGGAAAAAGGAAAGAACAATCATCAACGCGCGGGTCTTCTTTGAACTTGTCAAAAGCCGCTATGTAGTCGCCAACAGAATATTCAAACTTTTTGGACGCCATGAGAAATGATGGATCAAGATCGAAAAAGGTTCAAGAAGGGATTTTTAGGGTTTAAGGAAGAAGACGTGACGATGAAACAAAGCTCTTGCAAAAATACAGGATGAAGAAGACGATTTAAAAAGCTGCGACTGTTTGAAGAAAATAAAAGGTGACGTGTCCAAAGAATATTGGATGAAAAATTCATATTGGCTGCTCAAAAGGACGTCAGGAGTCAGAAAGGCATGATTATTGCCTAGGGGTTCGTACATGGACAAGGTATATCTTTAAAAGAAATAAATTCAAATTTATTCCTTTTAAAATAGGGTATATATTGACACCCAAAATTACCCCTGGTGGAAGCGGGCCGATTGCAAGTCACAAAAAACATGACCCACATAGCATGAATTTGGAGAAAGGCCGTGAGTCAAGCCCAGAGGCATCGGAAAGATTTGAAGCAATTATCGACATGATAAATCATAGAAGTGTCAACAGGTTGACAAGTCCAAAATCATGAGCCTTGCACATGGCATCGATAAGTCCAAGATCACGAGCTTTGCATTTGACGTCGACAAGTCCAAGATTACGAGCTTTGTATATGATGTCGATAAGTCTGAGATCATGAATTAAGCACATGGTGTTACATGGTAAAGAAATTCATTTTCACGTGTTGAAAGATAAAGACATGACCGTGAGTGTGAAGATCAAGGAAGCTAAATAGTGAAACGTGGGAAATAGCAGGAAATAAGAAGATACGTGGAAGAAAATCAGCTATTACGTGATACTCAAGGAGCATAAGCAACATCGACAAGTCAGGAAACGGTTAAAGTGCGAAATGTAAGGAAGTGGAAAATAACTTTCAAGGAGAAGTAGCTGATCGACAGTTATCAGGCTGCTCTATAAATACTCAAGGATTTCCGACATAAAAATGACTCTAAAAAAACAATACAACATACTTCTTATCTATCTTTTTTTTCAGCACAATAAGAATAGCAATAGTTATAGCTTTTAGATTCCACGTCGTAGATTCAATTCCGACGCGAGTCTTTATCAGATCCAGCATTGTTGATTAAATTCCAATACTGTGCCACCAGTTCAACGTCGTCGATTAGATTCCGACACTGTGCTTGGAATATAGCTGTTGATTGGATTCCAGCCATATTCTCTCAGGTCACGTCATTGATTAGATTCTGGTGTACTTGGAATTGTAATGTTGTGTAATGGTTGTGTCATTGATTAGATTCGGACATAGCTTGGTCTTGGCATTTGCAAGTTGTCATCCTATTGTTAGTATTATTGAGTTGGGTGTATTATTGTCACGCCCCGAACCCTACGACGCGTGAGCATCCCTACCGAGGTCGATTCAGTGTGACATCCCAGGACGCGTCGCCGACCTGAAACCCAAAACAGAGAACAATGCACAAGCGAAAGCAAACAAACACCCGTACAAATTAAAACCACGTGATCAAGGATAGCAGTAATACCATAAATATAACCTGCACTAATAACGGGGATTTACAATGTCTATTACAATAGAATAAACATATAAAAGCCAAAACGGGTTAACAGCCACCAACGCCAAAAGGGGGGTACGTGGCTCGGCGGTCAAGCACTGTGTCTAGCCGGGGCTCCTCCCAAAACGTATCGGTACTCCTGCCATCCTCAAGGTTAAGAGTCTGAAAAGTGGGGTTTCAACAACAGTGAGAATAAATATTAGTGAGTAGGCCCCCTAAACCTAAACTAGGCTAACATGCACCTCCTGACAAGCACCAAATAATACACAATCCAAAATATAAATGACTTAGGCCCTCGGGCCCAAATCTAATACTTAATTGACCCTGCAGGTTAGGCACTTTATATTCGCAATAATAACACAGAATCCAATCCTGGCACATACATAACATTCCTTGGTCACTACGCATGTCATGCTTATGCTCGTGCTCATACGCGTGCTCACGCCTCATCAATGCATTTTCGCATGCTTGCACTCTAGCACACTTGCAATTATCAATTCTCCTCCGACCTGCGTAAAACGCATGAGGTCCGACCCGCGTAAAACGCATCAGGTCCATCACTTCGAGATCGATCTCCGGCCCGCGTAAAACGCATCAGGCTCATGACACATAACCTGAGTAACACGTATCAGGTTGGTCATCTTCCGGTAATCCGGGCATCGTCTCGCGTAACACGCCTCAAGACGGGTTCACTACCCCACGTAAAACGCATTAGGGCTTTATGTGATCACTCATTCACAAACACCAATTGTTATCTGAATCCCGCGTAAAACGTATCAGGGTATTTTAGATGATCACACACTCGTGTCATTCGTGCACACTCATATATGCACATGCCATGCCAATGCTCGAGATGTACACCCATGGCCATAAAGTTCACACTTGAGCACTCACGAATTTCACAACGAGCATTCAATTCACAACACAACATGCTCAATTCAATGAATCACAAGCCCAATTAACCAAATCATCTAGTCCAGTCATGGCACAAACTCGGCACATAATTTACGCATATAAATCACACAATTGGATCAATATGAATTTGCGCACTCGAAGCTCGCCAAGCTACTCCAACCTTAGTCACTCTAGGCACATAGCATGGCATCACAAAAATCAATCGCAATTAAGGACAATTTAGCCATGAATTCAGTTAATCTAACATTTCTGGTAATTTCGCCATTAAACCCCAAATCGATCGCGCCTTGTCCAATTAAACCCCGATATGGACAGCCACCAACAGGTCGCTCTAGGCCACTATGTATCCTCAAAACGCTCCATTTGACTCCCCAAAATATCATCCAAAACAGCCACCATAAGAACAAATGCGAGGCGCGCACAATAGTCCACAATTGAACCCGAACTTAACCGAACTCGGGCAATTTTGATCCAACAATTCCAGCCATCGCACAGCACGTCCTAGGCCACTAAACCTCGATAAAATGGTCACGCTAAACCACCAAATCAGCCACAGCATCAGCCACTATACGGCTCACACAATTGCATCCATTTTAATCCACATAATCGCCTAAATTAATTTTCCCAATGAACAGCCGACCATCAGCCCACTCTAGACTATCAAGTCATATTTAAATCATCACATTAGGCTCTCATAATCACCACATTTCCAGCCTAACTCGCAGCCCACGCATTGCACCCATTTAATCCACATAATGGCCCGAATCGAATCCACAATAAACAGCCACCAATCAACCCATTCTAGGCCATCATATCACATTCAAATCATCATCCTAAACTCCCAAATTCACCACATAATCAGCCACCACGAGAACCAAACTAGGCGCATTCTATAACCCACAATTGAACCGGAACTTGACCCGAACTCTGGTCAATTCAATCCAATACTTCCAGCCATCACACAGCACATTCCAAGCCTCTAAACCTCATTAAAATGATCCCGCTAAACCACTAAATCAGCTACAATGTCAGCCCCTAATGTCCTTCGCACGTTAACCCTTAAATTACCCTAATTAACTCCTAAAACGCGTCTATAAATGTAAATTAGTCTAATTAGAGTTTAGGATTGTACTCACTTAGATTCCTAGGCTCCAAATAGGGATGAGCAAGTGACGAGGACAGCTGGTCAGCGGTGGATCCGTGCTAGAACAGTACCGGCGAGCGGCGGCTCCGGCGAGGCCCTTGAGCGGCCGAGAAGGAGAGGGGGAGCGGGAGAGAGAGAGATACGGCGAGAGGGAGAGGGAGGTGGAGGCTGAGGGGAGAGGCTGGGTGGCAGAGGCGGAGCGGTGGCGGTCGGAATGGCGGCACGCGGCGGCGTTGAAGTTGGGAGCCCGAAACAGAGGCAGGTGCCGGGGAAGAGAGAAACAGGGGGGAAAAGGAGGTCGCGCGGCGGCCGGAGGCGGCACGGCGGCGTCTCGAGTGGCTGGGCGGCGGAGGACAGGCCGGCGGATGGCTGGGCTACGCCAGACCACAGCGGACGCAGCAGCGAGCTGCTGCTCGCGTGCAGCGCAGGCAAGGCTGGCAACAGGCGGTTAGTGCCGGCAAGCGGCGATTGTGGCTCAGTCGAGGTGACGGCGGAGCAAGGCGGTAGGCGGCGGTGGCTGGGCTGGTCGCTGGCAAGGCGTGGTCGAGCGAGCAGCAAGTAGGAGTAGAAGCCAGAAGCAGCGGCGTCGGGGGCAAGGCAGCGAAGGAGAAGAAGAAGGGAAGAAAAGAATAGAAAAAGAAGAAAAGAAAAGAAAAAGAAGAAGAGAGGAAATGATGGGGGCTGGTGGTGTCAGACGCAAGGGGAGGAACCGGCGTGGAAAAGGGAAGGGAGAGAGAGAGGACAGAGAGAAGTCAAATCATAATAATCGCGATTCAACGGTCACAATTCGAATTCAAAAACGATCTAACGGTCCCCGAAAAATCCTAATTAATAATACAGGAAAAAGGGCCAAAAGAAACAACTCAAAACACACTACGAGGGAGGTCTACTAGTCCAAATTCGCACCCGATCAAAAATCCACTTTTCACATATTCCTGGCAATAGTGACGCTGGCCACAATAATATCGACACCGTCCAAATAAATTCGTCTCGGAACTCTGAGAAATTCGACACCAAAGTTTTGGCTCTAAGTAACGGCCAAATTCGATCGAGTGCGATTCTAACGAAATCTCTAATTTAAAAATAATAACCGAGAGTGATTAGTTCCCGGGCAAGATTTTACTATAAGCACACTGACAAATTACACGTTTTATAAATTTAAAAAAAAATGGGTCGAAATTCGGAATGTCACAATTATCGAGTTAAGTTGTAAGGCACAAGTTGGGTTTAATAGATGCATTTGATATTCTCTGTCCGAGCTTGACTCAAGATCCTAGTCTCCTCTAATAAAATCCAAAACGCAGCATTCGGTGAAAGATTTTCGACGGGATAAAATCGACGAAATAGTAACCCCTTGGCTTAGATAAAGTTTAGAATGCCATTTACTCAAAGCCTAAGCAAGCAAGACCAAGCAAGAAGGGTAGCACAAGGTCTAGAATAGCAGCAGCGGAGCAGAAGCAAAAACAGAAGCCAGCGACGGAAGCAGAAGGAAAAGAAGAAGAAGAAGAGGAGAAAGTCAATCATGAGGGCTGATGGGGAGTTGATGGTGTCAGCCAAAGGGGGAGTCAACGAGGAAGGGTCAGCAGCATGGGGAAGGTAGCGGGAAAAGAGGAGGAAAAGAGAGAGAGGAGAGAGAGAAGAAAGGGGGAAAATGATTATTCCCACGAGAAATATCTTCCATAAATTTTCTTTTGCAATTTTTCTTCAATTTTGTCCCTCAAATTATTAATTTGTCCTCGGTTCGAGTGCCGAATTACGGGTCGACTTGTTCTTATTGGGCCTTGATGACCGGCCTTTTTCGGGCGCAAGGCCCAACGGCTTTGCTTGGCTCACTTCCGTTTTTCACGTCAAATTTCTGACAAATCCAATAAACCTTGAGGTTGACCACGCTTATGTGACGTCGTCCAAAAAAATTAGTCGTGATACTTTGAGAAATTCGACATCCAAGTTCAGATTCAAATGACGGCCAATTTCACTCAAATGCGACTTTAGTGTATCTTTGACTAACGGACAGCTTTTTAGGGTTTACGCGTATCGACCTGCGGTTACTTAAGTCATGGTGACCTCGATCGTCACCGAGATCGACTCATGGTCGAGTTTTTAAGTCCATGTACATTTCCCTAGGTAGCCATTTCCTAAAGGTTAGTATTCCGAGAATGATCAGTTCCGGGCGAGATTTAACTACAATTGCATTGAAGATTATACACATTTCATTTATCCCCAAAGTAGGTCAAAATTCAGAATGTCATAGAAAGCATCGTCAGCGCGTCTCCATCGTCCTATGAACGAATCGGATTTGTATGTTCAGAGAGTCGGTATTACATCATGTGATTGGACGATGGAAAACGAACAGAAAACACTGCTCGAGAGGTGAGCATGTAATGGAAACTCTCGCCTGGATGGCTTCACCGACGTACGACCCGTGTTTTGTTGGTGATAGTAAAGTGGAAATGATCAACTTTCGGCAATCGCCGAGCACCTATTTACTCTTGTTTTCGCACATAAGATCATCAAAGAAGCCTGTGCAACACATACTGGTGCTGTCATACTGTTATGGTCAGCGAGAACTTATGTTTGTTTCAATTCTTGTGTTGGGAAAAGATGATAGGAGTCGTGAGGGATTCAGCAGAAAGTGAGTCGTCCACAAAATGTATCTGATCATATCACCAATCGGTTCAAGTCAACAGGAGTCTTCAAGTCGCCAAATGAACACACGTTCTATTCCCATCTCTTTCGAGTCAAGAGCTCCAAATGTCAACCACCAATCGCCATACGCTTATCCATTGGTTCTGAATTCTTGTCAAGCAAAGGAACTGCATCTATTCATTAGTGATTACACACGCCAGTCCACTGCTTATCTTTGAACTATTTGGCCATAATTTACTTGCAGAATACTCCCTCTTGGTTCCAATTTCCTAAATGTTTCTATTGCCATGATTATTGGATTACATTCACGGAGTCGTCTTCCCAATCGCAAGAGCTATTATTACTGACGGTAAATATATTTAAAAATCAGTAAGTGAGATGAGAGAATGCTGCATTATCAACAGCAAGATACCTAACTCGAGCGTAATTTTTCACTCATGAAGAGCTTAATTAGCTACAAGGACCCTAAATCGGATATGCAGTGAATATTAGTATTGAGCTTCTTAGAATGTAATTGTGTGCTGTGGTTGGATAATATTATCAATCTATCTTCTCAAAGGATGCGAGTGAATTACGTGATTTTAAGACCAGTTTACAATGAAAACTCCCATAGATTTGACAATGCAAAGAGTGCCGAACATGAAAATCCTAAATGCATGCATCAAATTATCTTCGAGCCTTTTGTTTGATCTCTTCACTTAAGAACCTCTAGAAATGAAAATACGAAACCGTTAACTTCTAAAAAGTAGTTTGATTGGGCATATGAACAAATTCAAGGTACATTGGCGAGTGAGACGCATCGGCATCGTTAGATCTGAAGGAAACCTTAAAGGAAGCTCCTTCTTCATCGTTGCACTGCATATGCCGAATAATGACACAGAGATAGCCTCGATTACATAATTTGCTGAAATGAGCAGTCAAGGGAAGTCAATATTACACCGTTGCTCTCGATAACATATTATCCTACAAAGACATAGATCTTTGGATATCCACCGAACACATGCGTAGCTTAGCATACTAAAATGCTTACGTTCTTATTTGTACCAAAGAGTACATATATAATAAACACTTAAAAGTATGCATTTCTTACATTGTGATTGGTTTTATATATTTCATGTGCTATTAAGTCAAACAAAATCATATATATGAGTGGATATTCGTTTATAAATATGCATGGTTTTTCTCATTTCCTACCAACATAAGAACATACCTCGCAGAAATCCAACTTCACATCCAAAATTAAGAGAAAGTACTGTATGTATCTATTATATTCTTGGCATGATGTGACGAGCCGATTGAAATGCTTGCGTAATATGAAACCAACAGACTTTGCATTTGAGTTTGAAAAAATACCATTTTATGTTGACTTGCTTTTCGACTGATATGACATATGCTCAAAAAACTTTCTTCAACACTAGCAATGTCTCCATCTTTTAGGGTTTCCATCAGTGAAATTATATCTCCTTTTCTTTCTCATCCAATCCAACATCAAGAGTTTTCGTTGAACCGAAAATTCTTTACCTAATAAACCTCCGCATAAAAGAGAATATAAGATGTTACTCGTGGCTCTTTCTGATATCTGATTGTCTCTCGTCATATCGTTTACTTAATCTTGAAGTTTCAGAGGAGACATGATTCTGTAACCACATAAAACCTAGCTACGGCCAGGTCTCTTTATTTCCATATCTTGTAGTAGACAAACCACATAGCAGGTATGGCCTAAGGGCCAGCTATGATCATGACATATATGTTGCATTTCTGGTGGAAATCAACATGTACCATGCGTAAGATCCATGCTTTGATCAAGAGGTTCCCCAACTTATTCATTAATCACTATATTTATAGTTTAGATTTAGACTGACCATCCCCACCTCCCAACAGGGCAGTTTAGGGGCCCATGATCACACGGTGAGAACCATCACCGCTGGAGTTGGCCGGAGCGCTTGAGTAGCTGTTGTATCCATCGTTCTTCTCCTGCTGGGGCACGGTTTGATCGTTGGTGTTGTCTGTAGTGGTAGCAGTGGTTGGAGTAGAAGAAGTACTAGT
Organism: Syzygium malaccense; assembly: GCA_031216405.1. Lineage (NCBI taxonomy): Eukaryota > Viridiplantae > Streptophyta > Magnoliopsida > Myrtales > Myrtaceae > Syzygium > Syzygium malaccense. Next base: position 34,206,633 of record CM062260.1, read on the forward strand.
AGTGCTCATGGAATCGGTAGTCTTGCTTGAAGTAGTAGTGGCGGCGGAAGTAGAAGAAACGGTAGCATCGCTACTGCCAGAAAAAGCTTTGCGGCCCATGCTCGCATCGGCGAGCCGACGCCCCTGCAGATTCATGGGCTTTGCATCGGCTTGTAGAACTGCCACAATCAGCACAAGGACAAGGAAGAGCGCAAATGCTGCCTTCATGGTTGGATTCAGTTGCTTAACCTGAAAGGGTGGATTTTGTATGATTTGCTTTTCACGGAGGCGATAAAAGAAGAATTTTTTTTTGATAAGGTAAGAATTTTATATACTTTTCAACGTGCGACATACAGAGAAAGTAATCGAAACACAAAAACCTCGCACTTGAGGCAACACAAGAAGTGTCCCGACAAGTGCGAAGGTGTAGCAACTAAAACCGAGGCTACAAGCATGAGTTCGCAACAATATAAAAGATGATTTTATGACCTTCTGATTCTAATAAAAACCCTTTTCTCAAATTCCTTTTGCGCCTAGTTTCAAGAACTAAAGAAAAAGAGGTAATTAACTTGAAGCCACTTAAACATATTCTTGATAGATGAGGTATGATGCAGGAAGAAGATACCTGAAATCTGAGGTTTTGCTGGACATACCAGTTTATGTGATGAAGGAGTGTCTCCGCTTGGTGTGAAGATCTGGTGGTCCTTTGCGTGGCATTTATAGGCGAGGGAAATGTGTTCTGTGGCTAGGGTTAGGGAACACAACATACACATCAGATAAGAACTGCAAAATAAAGCACTCGAATTTTCTTCAAAAAAGAAAATTTAGAGTGGGGGTATCACAATGTGGCCGCACCACTGGAACAGGTTAAGCCACCAAAGAAGTAATCATGATTGAGATTGATAATTGAGGCAGCTCGTGGGTAGACATTCAAAGTTTTCGTAATTATTGAGGGGCAATGTCCCCATTCTAGGGTTAGTAATGGGGAGTAATGAGATAAAAGATGAAATCTTTTTCTATTATGAAGTCTGTAAGTAACCCAAGCCTTTGAATCTCTTTCTAGAGCATGTGGTGTCAAGTTTGAGGACTCGAATCTGATTTCTCACACCCACTTTTACCATTTTTTGGGGAAACCTAAGTCTGTAAGTATCTTAGGTTTCCACATGTTCTTTCACCCACACATGTATCGAATTTGCATGCTTCAGGCCCTTCATGTGCCGAGGAGTATCAAAAGTATGATATAATCAATGTCATTTCCTATAATAATCTAAGCTTTCAAATAAACGATTGCGCATTTAAATTTAAGTCTCAGTCACATCCAAAGAAGTTTCATGAAGGAAAATTAACAGTTGGTAATGAAGAAACCTTTCCAAAGAGAAAATTTGTATTGCGGTGGTAATATTATGTGTAATGTTGGAACACTCTCACTATGGTAGAAGTTTATCCGGTGATGAAATTCTCGTGGAGAAGCAAATGAAAATTAGCTGATACTTACGTTGGGTTTACACATGAAGGGTAAAGATATAGATATTTGATGCGAGTGGTCAAGTGATTTTAAGACCGGTTTACAACAAAAACTCCTGTAGATTTGACAATGCAAAGAGCACCAAACATGAAAATCCTAGAAACATGAAGCAAATTATTATCGAGCCTTATGTTTGATCTCTCCACTTCGACTACACACCTCTAGAAACGAAAACATGAAACCATCATCTTCTAGAAAGTAGCTAGTTTCATTGGCGAGTTGGACGCATCGGCATTGTTAGATCAGAACGAATTTTAAAGGAAGTCCCTTCTTCATTGTTGCACTGCTTATATACAATGGTATACAATGTGCAAATTAGCCGAATAATGACACAAATATAACCTCGGTTACATAATTTGATGAAACGAGCAGTCGAGGGAAGTCAATAATGCACCGTTGCTCTCGATAACATGTTATCCTGCAAAGACATAGATCTTTGGATATCAACCGAACACATACGTAGCTTAGCCATACTAAAATGCTTACGTTCTTATTTGTACCCGCGAGTAAATATATAATAAACACTTAAAAGTATACATTTCTTACATTCTGATTAGTTTTATATATCTCATGTGCAGTTAAGTTAAACAAAATCATATATGACTGGATATTCATTTATAAATTTGCAAGCTTTTTCTCAATTCCTACCAACATAAGAACATACCCCGACAGAAATCCAACTTCACATCCAAAATTAAGGGAAAGTACTATATGTATCAATTATATTCTTGGCATGATGTGACGAGCTGATTGAAATGCTTCCGTAATATGAATCCAATAGACTTTGCATTTGAATTTGAAAAAATACCATTTTATGTTAACTTGCATTTCGACTGATATATGACATATGCTCAAAAAACTTTCTTCAACACTAGCATGGTCTCCATCTTTTAGGGGTTCCATCAAGTGAAATTATATCTCCCTTTCTTTCTCGTCCATTCCAACATCAAGAGTTTTCGTTGAACCGAAAATTCTTTACCTAATAAACCACCGCATACAAGAGAATATCAGATGTTTCTCGTGGCTCTTTTTGGTACCCGATTATCTCTCGTCACATCGTTTACTTAATCTTGAAGTTTCAGAGGAAACACGATTCTATAACCACATAAAACCTAGCTACGGCCCGGTTTCTTTATTTCCATATCTTGTAGTAGACAAACCACACAGCAGGTATGGCCTAAGGGCCAGCTATGATCACGACATACATGTTGCATCAAACTTAAATCACACAAGAGAGACACCATAAAGCGTACAAAAAAGCTGATCATTTCAACTTTCTGGTGGAAATCGACATGTGCCATGCATAAGATCTATGCTTTAAACATGAGGTTTCCCAACTTATTCATTCATCCTATAATTTACATTTAGACTGACCATCCCCACCTCCCAACCGGGCAGTTTAGGGGCCCGTGATCACATGGTGAGTACCATCGCCGCTGGAGTCGGCCGGAGTGCTTGAGTAGTTGTTGAATCCGGCGTTCTTCTCCCGCTGGGGCTCGGTTTGAGCGTCGGTGTTGCCTGTGGTAGTAGCAGCAATAGGAATAGAAGAAGTACTAGTAGAGCTTGTGGAATCGGTATTGCTTGAAGTAATAGTAGCAGCAGAAGTAGAAGAAACGGTAGCACCGCTACTGCCAGCAACAGCTTTGCGGCCCATGCTTGCATCGGCAAGCCGACGCCCCTGCAGATTCATGGGCTTTGCATCGGCTTGTAGAACTGCCACGATCAGCACGAGGACAAGGAAGAGAGCAAATGCTGCCTTCATGGTTGGATTCAGTTGCTTGACCTGAAACGGTGGATTTACAGTCACACAAAGATCATCCAACAAAAATCATATGATTTGTTTTTCACGGAGGCGATAAAGATGATTTTATGACCTACTGATTCTAATAAAAAACCTTTTTCTCGATTTCCTTTTGCACCTAGTTTCAAGAGCTAAAGAGAAAGAGGTAATTAACTAAACTCAAAGCCACTTAAACATATTCTCGATAGATGAGGTATGGTACAGGAAGAAGATATTTGAAATCTAGGATTTTGCTGGACATACCAGTTTATGTGACAGGGGAGTGTCTCCGCTTGGTGTGATGATCTGGTGGTCCTTTGCATGGAATTTATAGGCGAGCGAACTTCTTCTGTTGCTAGGTTCAGACAACACAGCATGCTCATCAGATAAGAACTGCATAATGAAGCACTCGAATCTTTCTTCAGAAAAAGCAAAATTTGGAGTGGGGGGATCATAATGTTACTGCACCACTAGAACAGGTTGAGCCACCAAAGAAGTAATCATGGTTAAGATTGATAATTAAGGAAACTCGTGGGTTGACATTCAAATACTTAGTGATTACTGAGGGGACAATGTCCCCATTCTAGGGTTCATATATGGGAGTAATGAGATGAAAGGTGAAACGTTTTTCCTTTCCGCAATAATTACATGACACTACGTTGAACTTTGCTAACTGGAAATCATGAATTTAACTAAAGACAAAATAGGGATCAAAGGGCGTGGTTAAAGTTAATCATTGTTAAATAGGGGCTCTTTAGACGGCCATTAACGGTCTATGTCTTAATTTATGACGTGCTAAAGAGTTGTCGATTACATGCATCGTTAATGTGGGATTAGCATGAAGAACAGTAGCATAAACACCGTTAGGTCAGAATTTCATTGCATGCTTACAGTCACAACGCATTAGTTTCTAGGAAAGAAATGATAATTTTTTTTATAGGTTATGTTGTCTCCACTTAATTGGTTCTCTGAAATACAAGATCCATCTATTCTTTGAATGTGGCAAGTATCATTGGTTAATGAGTGTTTGAAGTGATTTTTACTTCCCGATTCTTTTAAATTTTTGCATTTTTATATTAAAGTGAAACAGACTTTCACATACAATTCCTTATAATGGTGTAAACAAGCTAGTCAAATTAGTATTAGATTGGAATAAGTGTAGAAACAAGAGTTAAGGTTTTGGCTGTTGGTGAATTGAGGGCTTCAGGTTTTATTTTGGTCAAGGGCTTAAGATTTCCAAAAAGCCACAATCAAGTCACAAGCTCGCTTTAGGTGGAATCGGCACCAAAAATGTCATGTGGCAAATGACCAACTATTGCACGTAGTAGCCATGTCGGATTTTGATATTTAAATTCCATCGATAGGTAGCTCGAGACGTGATTGAGGCTTTTTTAAAATGTTAATTCCTTAATTCATAAAAAAAAAACCTACTGTTCTCGTTGACGAATGACTTAAATGTTAGCACCTGCTTTTGCACTTATCCCAAAGCTGTCAAGCATAGAAAAAGAAGTACTAGAGATCCGTAGAGAGAGAGAGAGAGAGAGAGAGATCTTATGAAGGATTGCCATATTATTTGTGAGAAATGGGGCATTGATGTCGTAGATTCAAGATTTGGTATGTATAAAGAGCTTGTAGACGATAGACGATCCACAAATTTTTTGGTCAGACCCACAATTTATAATTCAAATTGACAAAGGTTTGCATGTTCGGTAATTTGTATAGGTCCATGGACTATTTATGCATGCGCTTTGCTATGTACAAACTTGTGATAAGCGTATGACCTATGTTCTCAAAATTGGCCCGCAATGTAAATAGTCATCCAAAAACGAAAACGAGTTGGGTGGCATTATACATTTTGGAAAGTTGTGAAGTTCTATCTGTAACACCCAAACCCATTCCCTGCACTTTTCATTTATCTAGTCTTGAAGTTTTAGAGCAGACATGATTTCACAACCAAGTATGGCCTAGCTAGGCTAAGTTTTCTTCAGTTTTTCTGTATCTTAAAGCACACAAGAGAGACCACGCACGTATAGGCAACACAAAAGCTAATCGTTCCAACATTCTGGTGGAAATCGACATGTGTCATGCATGGAATCTATGCTTCAAACATGAAGTTCCCCAACTTATTCAGTCATTTGTTATACCTATGTTTTACATCGAGATCGACCATCCCAGCCTCCAAGATGAGTGGTCTAGCGGTCTACTAAGAAATGCCGAAAACTATCAGAACCCCTGCGAATGGTGTTGTTGACATCGGCCGGAGGGCTTGGGTAGTTGTGACTGAAATAACCATTGTTGTCCTAACGTTTGGTCCGGTTTTTAGCATCCGCGTTGTTTGTAGTGGTAGAAGTGGTAGGAGTGAAATTACTAGTAGCAACCCATCGGTCCGATGTCTTGCTTGAATTAGCAGCAGTAGAAGAAACCGTAGCATCGCTACTGCCAGCACTGGCTTTGAGGCCCATGCTTGTGTCCCCAAGCCGACGCCCCTGCAGATTCATGGGTTGCTTGTGGGCTGGTAGAGCTGCCGTGATCAGCATGAAGATGAGGAAGAGCGCAAATATTATCTTCACAGTCAGATCTGGGCGCTCCACCCTGAAAGGATTTAGTATTCACATCTTGACTATCCAATAATAACAGAATGATTCTTTTAGGAAGCAATAAGGACATACTAGTTCTTCTTGATTTTAGCTGAGGCATGATACTGAAAGAAGATATTTGAAATCTAGGGTTTGCTGGACATACTAGTTCATGTAACGAGGGAATCTCTGCTCGTGTTCTGTTTCGCGTGGTCCAATATGTGTAGGTGAGTGAAATTGTTCTGTTGCTAGGGTTAGAGATGACAGCACGTCGATCATCATCAGATATAAGCTACAAAAGAACTTAGGGGATAAAAAGAGGGAAGTTTCGAGTGGTGGGCTCACAATGTTGCTTCACCATTGGAAGAGAGGTCAAGCCACCAAAGAAGTAATCATGATTAAGGTTGACAATTAAGGCCACTCCTGAATTGAATTCAAATTCTTTATGATTTTCCTGAGCAACAATGTCCGCATTCAACTCGTGAGTTGAATTCCAAGTACAAGGGAGTGATGACATGAAAGGTGAAATCTTGTTCTATCCGTAATAATCACATGACAGTGCATGAAACCATGAGAACCTGGAGGACAATTTCACTGAAGACAACGTCGGGATCAAAGGGCGTGGTTCTTTTAACGGCCACCAACGGTGTACATCCTAGTATCATCACGTGGTAAAGTGCTAATTACATGCATCGTCGTTAATGTGCAATTAACAAGAAAAACAGTAGCTTAAACAGCTTTGAATTAGCCTTTCTTGGCATTCACAGTCACACCACGTTAATTACTTGTTGGAGCTCATTCAATTTTAATATCTAAATCTTTCTAATGTAGGCCATGTTCTTTTCTGGTTAACTAGTCCTGAAAATGAAGAGATCACTTATTCTTTGAAAGTGACTCTTTTTTTTAATATATCATTGCTTAATACTAGACGTGGGGATATTCAGCATAAGTAGAGACTAGCCAGGATAACTTTGTATTATATCCATGTTTAGGAGCTTAATGAAGTTAGTCAGATTGTTCTTCAGTATTAGGTACATTTAGCAAATTCAGAGAGAGAGAGAGAGAGAGAGAGAGAGAGAGAGAGAGAGAGAGAGAGAGATCTCACAAGGATCACCATATTATGCGGAAGAAATGGGGCATTGATGTTGATTCAGGTATTTAGTACTGATGTCAATCACCAAAACCAGTATAGCAACTTCAGATTATTTACGTGTGGAGAGATACCTTAGTTTTATAGGAGACGCCAAAACTTGGATCCTTCTTTTATATATGTTTAATAGATATATTACAAATATCAAAAGTGAATGGATATAGATGATACGTAACTCCAAATTTCACTATGTTTCCAACGGACTTAAAGTGATTGAATGAAGTCTAAATTAGCAATAACGTAATTGATCTATTTAGAGACTATATATGTCATGTATGTTAGAACATGTGCAATCATTAGCTAGTAACCTTTAAATTGCGATACCTGGACATAAACCATGTAGGATCCCATCCTCTGATAGGATCAACCGATGAAAAATTTTCTCAACAAGACAAGAAGTCTGCTCAACACTTAATGTAAATTGTTTGGGGGATAAGTTCAACACTATTGGCGGAATTTTAAGAGTCACTTTCTTCTGTACTTTTATGAAGATTTTCGTGCTCCAATCTGCTCTCAGAGTATGTAGGTAGAAAGTTCTATCTATCTGGTTTCTAATGTATCAAGTTTGGTGCTATTTGAAGTCTTCTAGAGGAAGTAATGCTTAATTTACCAAGTGATGCTGAGTCTACTCAAGAATGAGTCTTTGAGTCTTTCTAGGAGTTACTCCTATGCATTTTATCTTGTTCCTAGAGTGTCTTGAGTCAAGAGTCAATGTTCTTTATTTATTGATCAGGATTGTTGGTCTTGTCTTGAAATAAGGCGTATCGAAACTTGTCTATGCTTTGAGGTTGTTCTAAATTGAGTCTAACTAAACTTCTCTAAGATTTTCTTGATGGTTAAAGATTTTTTATTGATAAGTTTCATAATTGAACTCTTGGATTAGAGTTTTATCTTAACTAGTATCTTTTTTTTTTATTGATTTCATTAAGTGGTGAATTACATACCATTTATCGTTCCTAAGGTGGATTCCTCGGGGGGTGTGCATTTACCCTATGATATGTCATGTATCATAACGTGAATTCCTCGGGTCATGAACATTTATTTTGTTGCACTTTTACAACCTTTTAAATCTCCTACCACTGCGGTATCATCAGCTATCCTGCTTCTCCATTTGCCATCCGCACATGATATAACTAATCGACAAAATACCAAGGATCGACCTAAGTAAACACTATATCTCTCTTCTTATCTTATCCTTTCTTCTTGTTTTTTTTTGGGTAAGGTAAAGAATTTTATATACTTTTTAACGCGCAACGTACAGAGAAAGTAGTCGAAACACAAAAACCTCGCACTTGAAGCGACACAAGAAGTGTCCTGACAGGTGCGAAGGTGTAGCGACTAAAACCGATGCTACAAGCATGAGTGCGCTACACCAAGGCCACAAAGATGGCCAGCAGAAATAGAGACCTATAAACTACTTACAAAATAATCGAAAGATTACTCAAAAATGGAAGGGGAGATGCCCCATTTTTGCTGAATTCTTCTATTGCGGACGTTATCAACAACAGGCTTCACGGACAAGCTTTTGTCCTCTACAAGTTTAGTGAGATGGTCGCGGAGGGCCGGCATGAATACGGGACAATTCCTGAATGGAATGTGGTTTCGCTTCGACCAGATAATATGACACATTGCGTCAAGAGCAAATCGTGTAATTTGCTGATGAAAGTTTTGACCCCCTATAATTCAGATAGCCCAATGGAGGTTTTCTTGCCACGATCTATTTCGCCAAATTAGGTTACAGTTATTTGCCCAAAACAAAGCAAAGGTCCCAGCGACAGCACAACAAAAAAAAAGATGGTCAATGGAGTCGGGTTTGCTTCTACAGAATGCACATACACCTTCGGAGATTCTGTGATAGCTTAGCAAAGTGACTTGCGTAGGGAGTCTATTCAGGGAGATGAGCCATAACAAGAAGCCGTACCTTGGCGCAATGGCTCGATCCCAAATGAAGGAGCTCCACGGAACATGCGGGCCTTTGTTTCTTATAAGATCCCATGCTGAAGAAGTGGAAAACAAACCAGAGGAATGGCCTTTCCAGGTAAAGCGATCAGGCCTCTTTGCATCAAGAGCTAGGACATTGTCCGCCCAAGAGTTGAAGATAACCACCAGAAAGTTAGAGATTTGCCAAATGGAAGAATAGAAATCCCAAATTGATGCATTTCTCGGGATACCAAAATTGTATACGTCTCTATCAGAAAATAGTAAGTATAGAGGGCCCCTATGATGCCAATTATCAAATCAGAATGAGATGGAAGCCCCGTCACCTATCTTTCAAAGGAAGTTTAGCTGGAAGTCTGAGCGAACTTCCAGGATTTTTTTTCAGGTCCAAGAACAGAAAGTCGGTTTGGTTGCTACCCAAAAATTTTTTCTCTTAAGAAAATTGGAGTGTATCCATTTGCACCATAAGGACTCCTTATCGATGAATAGGAGCCATATGTACTTGAGCATTGCAGCCCTATTGCAGTCTGCAAGTCTCCGAATGCCGAGCCGTCCTTCTCCCTTCGGGAGGCAGACTTCATTCCAGGGGACCTTTGCTCCACCAACTCCCAAGTCGGGTCCTTTCTAGAGAAACTGCCTGAGTATAGTCTCAATTCTTGAAAGTATTGATTTGGGGAGAGTGAACACACTTGCCCAATAGACCTGTGTTGCGTGAAGCACTGAAGTGATGAGTTGTAATCGTCCAGCGAACTAGAGAAAATGTTGGGACCAAGATCGAGCTTTGGCCATGATTTTGTTGACCAAATGGCAGCAGTTCGCTTTGGACAGTGTCACGCCCCGAACCCCATCGAGCTTGCGACATCCCCTGCTCTGGTCGAAATGATGCGACGTCCCAGGAACGTCGCCGACCTAACTCAAACATCAGAGCCACATGCAGAAGCGAATATAAAAACCCCCGGACTAAAATGATGACAACGGGGTAGACCAACAGAACAAACAAACAATAATAACAGCATGTCATACAATATCATTGCACCAAATATATAAACATCATTTTACAAGCGTAAATGCAATTAAACATTCACAGTCACCGGCTTAACAAAAGATTAGGGGTCAGGTTAACTTAACTTCGCTACAGGTTGACTTATATCACACAACCCCTAAAATGTTCTAGGAAAAAACCTAAGAATCGTCCTCTTCCATTCTGCTCATGATTCTCTGGCTTGCCTCCAAAATTCACCTGCAAGTGTACTGGGCACCAAAAGCGGTTCCTCGAATTTCCAAAAAGAAGAGGCGAACTTCCTAGGTTTACGACTAGGGGTCTGAAAGTGGCGGTTATATAACCGTGAGACGAATCTCAATAAGTGTACAACCCCAAACCCCACGTAAGCACTCACGTACCGCCAGACGGAAACACGCATAACACACAACCCATCAACCAAACTAACAATCACACACGACCCTACCTGGAATTCATCATGCACGTTCTTGCACGTTAGTCAACCACACAGCCAGCACATCACAACAATACATCACAGACGCGCGTGTGCCTCAATTATAAGACAGAAACCACTTAGGCACGTCCCATACCGTGCCTAGCAGTTTCTACCCCATAATTAAGCATCACATCATGTGATACAAACACACCCGCACACTAACTCACCCCACGCATCACTTCCGCAATCTCACTCGTCCAGCCAATTTCCGCTCATTCTCAACCTTTCCACCACTACCGCGCCAGCGTAAAACGCATCAGGCTAACGGTCTTCTGACCTAGTCAGGCATCGTCACCCCGTCGAGCCGGGCATTGTCACCTCGTCAGGGATGACATCGTCCCGCGTAAACGAACACGCCTCAAGACGGAATCCTACACACACTTTCCTTCTACCTCGCCCGCGTAAAACGCATCAGGCCAACGGTCTTCTGATCACGTCAGGCATCGACACCCCGTCGGGCCGGGCATCGTCACCTCGTCAGGGACGGCATCGTCCCGCGTAAATGTACACGCCTCAGGACGGACCTTACCCTGCGTAAATGAACACGCCTCAGGGTATCACTTTTCCACTCAATCCTATATTTCCGTACCTTAATTCCACACTCTCACACGTTCCACGCTACCACACAAACACCCTACCAAACATACACACTTCACACCCATTTCACATTTACACAACCTCGTCACGCAAACACCACACAAACACCCATGCCTGGCACGCGAACTCAATGCACAATCACACTACCACACCACCACACTACACGGCCACATATACGCGACATGCCACCACAATTCACGGCCACTCACATAGCACACACAGTTACGCATAATCAGCCCAACAATCATTTAGAAATCAACCAACAACTACAACCACTTTACAAACACACCATCCACATACAAACACACATTCAGGATCAATTCCCATCACAAGTGCAGCAACTATTCAACCTCGACACCCCCACCATTCTGCTCACAAAAACGAACACCCAAAGAATTGGGGTCAAATTGGGCAGTTTACACAGTGACCGAAATCCCATCCAAATAAATAGTAAACGAACTCCGAAAATTCTGAAATTTGGACACGTTACGTAAAACATCTTGCTGAACATTTTTTGTAGGAACTCGAAACTCAGTTCCAACTGGAAACACCTCTTTTTGATACTCATAGTCAGACGAAATCCGGTTCGCTCGGACAGCCCCTCAGGCCATCAAAATACAACTCATTCGGTACCCAAATCATTTTGGAAAACCTTGAAATTTTTATATGTTATAGCCATAAATGTCCCCAACAATTTTTGTGAAAGGAAGTATTTTGAAAATAGACCTGGAAAAATTTATAAAAATTCGAACAGGCCCGAAGGTCGGGTGAACAGTAAATCGGGCAATTTTATTTTGGTCCAAAGATGGACTTCCGAATGGTAACAAATGATTTTCCAAAAATTCCCAAATTAAAATATGTTATATTTCAAGATGTTGGGAACAACTTTCATGAAGAAAATTTCTTCAAATTCGGCCCACAAAATTCTCTACAAAAATAGCAATCCGGATGGGTACAGTAGTCACAAATCCGAAAATCACACCAAATCACACGAATTCAAACCGTGATCGTTCCGTATCATCATGGCCCTATCCGAACCTCCCAAACCTCATATTTTCAGTCTCCAAATCAGTCCACAACAACCAATTTTCACCCTCCAATTCAGCCATAAACAGCCCCTAAAACAGCCACATAAACCCCCTAAACCGAGTCCTAACCGTGTCTAGCAATACCCGCGGTCTTAGGTAGTTTTTAGAGGAGACACTTACCTAAGAAAGGTGAGACGAATGGGCTGGATGGGTGGCTGAAATGGGCGGAACAGCAGCAGCAGCAGCAGCCATGGTGATAGGAGGAAACAAAGATGAAGAGAATGAGAGAGAGAGAGAGAGAGAGAGAGAGAGAGAGAGAGAGAGAGAGAGAGAGAGAGGCTGATCGTGAGGGGTTCTGGCCAGAATGGGGAGGAGGAGAGAGAGAGGAAGTCAGCTGGTCAAAAATAGTGGCATAGGGGTGCCACGTGTCGCGATCCGGGAGTTTTGACCAAAATACCCCTAATCCGACGGCCCTCGTTGATCCTATCCAAATAATTGAGGGACAAAGAGGTCAATTGTCCAATAATTGAGCTGATAAACATCAGAAATTATCCCAAATAATTTTTCAAAAATTCGAAACTGAAACGGGCCTAGGGACAAAATGATCATTTTTCCGGTCCTGGGGCGGAATTCCAATTTTCGTCCAAATCAACTCTAAATATGTGTGGCCAACATAATATGGCATCGGAATCGTGAAAATAGCTTCTTAAGCCCTCGAAAATCGACTGCAAAGTCCTGGAAATAAAATAATATTATTTTTCACTTCCGAGCCAAAATTCCAATTTTTTACCATAACAACTCTAAATATGTGTGGCCACCCCAAAATGATATCGACCTTGAAAAATAACCTCATACGGCCTCAGAATCAACGTCGGGGTCCAGAGAAGCAAAATCGTAATTTTTTCCGGTCCCGAACCAAAATTCATTTTTTTGCAGAAATGGGTGGCCCCAAGGTTGGCCAAGCCAAAAATGTCATCGGCCGCCCAAAATTGTCACTTTTAAAATTCTCGATTCCCGGGCCCGAATTCCAAGAAATGACTAAAATCGAACAATCGCGACTTTAGTTTATCTCTTGCTAACGGGTGGCTCATTGGGATTACGCGCTCTTGACCCGTGACCGATACTAAGTCAAATCACGTTTAAGTTTACTCTACCCAGGACGACCTCGATTGTCATATAATTGCGAGGGTCTATCATTAGTTTCCTTTTGACACGATCAATCAGATAAATCGGTCTTGATTTGCCTAAAATATTCCCTCGTCAATCCTTATGGTCGAAGGTCGAACCCAGGTCGAGTTCTTTGGTCGTGCGAACTAAATCCCGTAATAGCCCTACCTCTAAGGTTAGCATCCCGTGAATGCGCATTTCCAGGTGAGATCTCACTATAAGTGCGTTGGCCAAAATATTCATTTCCTAAATTCCGAGAAAATGATCGAAAATTCAGACTGTTATAAACAGTCTAGATGCAATGACAGGAACCCCGAGGTATCTAAATGGAAGCGTACCTTTGCCGAAGCCAAGGAGTTGCAAAATCTAGGTACGTAGTTTCGCTAAACCACCTGACATGAAAATCTCACTATTATTTGTATTTGACTTTAGGCCGGACCAGCAAGAGAATAGATGAAGTCCTTAATGGACTCCAAACTTGCTTCCGAAAAAAGAAGGACATCATCGGCAAAGAAGAGATGGCTAAGTCCGGTGGCCTTACAGCGCCAAAAAAATTTGAATCCAAGCAGCCAAGTTTGGTAGTTAAGGATGCCTGAGAATACTTCCATGGCCAGTGTAAAGAGATAGGGAGAAAGAGGATCTCCTTGACGAATACCTCAGCCGATAGAGAAGAAACCACGAAGTTCACTATTAATAGCCACAAAAAATTTCGGTGAGGTGACACATTCCATGATAAGCTTGATCATAATTGGTGGAAAGCGGAATGCTTGCAGAACTGATTCGAGAAAGTTCTAGTCAAGAGTGTCGTAAGCTTTTTGAAAGTCCACCTTAATGGCACATTTCGGTAGGTACGGCTCATGGTGAAAGCCCGCAAATAATTCCTGAGCCAGGAGAGTATTGTCAGCAATCCTCCTATTCTTGACAAAAGCATTTTAGGGGGAGCTGATAAGAGTTGACAGGATTGTGGAGATACGGTCGGCCAATATTCTGGATATACATTTGTATACGATGTTGCAATACGCTATAGGCCGGCAGTTATTCATTGACTAGGCATTGGGAATCTTCGGCACAAGCGTTATGATCGTAGTGTTAAGTTCTTTTAACAATGATCCAGACCGAAAAAAATCAGTGATTGCCAAGGTGATAGAGGAGCCAATAATATCCCGATTAGCTTTAAAGAAATCAACATTATACCCATCAGGTCTCGGAGCCTTGCCCTAGGACAGAGAAAACATAGCATTATGAATTTCACTAACCGTCACCTCTCGAGAGAGCAAAAGGGTCTGATTATGATCCTTTCTTCCTATTTTTTTTTCTTTTTTCCTAAAAACACGAAATATCTAAACATTTCGACTCGACTAATTCTCACGAGTCCATGCGAATCACCCCATTCAGACGCATCAAGTACGGCTCATTGTGGTTTGAATACAAGATCTATCGTAGCCAAACTAAGCATTTAACCACTCAACCAATCCTTCAGACGTGAAAAGGGATGCATGCATGGTCCCTCATCCATTCCAACGTCAAAAGATTTTATCGAAGCCAAATGCTTTACCTGATAAACCTTCGCCTTCAGAGAGAATGTAATGTTGCTCAACACATCTTTGTACAATAATCTCTGCTAGCGCCTAAATCCTTTCCCAGCCTATTTAATCTTGAATTTTGGGAGTCAAGAAGTTTTTATAAGCACACAAAACCAAGCTGGGGCCGGGTTTCTCTATTCGTCAATTTTTAGTACACATACGACACACACATATATATATATGTGTGTGTGTGTGTGTGTATAGCAGTTTGGCCTGAGAGCTAGCTGATTATATATAATGTTGCAGCATACCTATAAATCACACAATAGACAATACGATCACATAAAAGGTTTTCTTTTTCCCTTTTTTGTGGTTCAGAGGGTACACGCAAAGGCTCATCGACTTTCTGGTGGAACTAAAGGTGCCAGATGCATAAGATCTATGCTTCACACGTGAATTTGCGAACTTATTCATTTCATTACTACCTATGATTCACATTGACACCGACCAATCCCCCCTCCAAGCCGATCAATTCAGCCTCCTCATGGCCCGTTTATTATCACATGGTGAGAATCCCCCGGGAGTGTAGCCGGCCGGAGGGCTTGGGAAGTAACCGTGACCGCCGTTCTTCTTATGTTGTTGGGGCCCAGTTTCAGCGTTCGTGTTGCTTGTAGCATCAGCAGCAGGAGTAGAAGCACTTGTAGTACTCAGGGATCCGGTAGTTTTGCTTGAAGTAGCAGTAGTAGTAGCGGCAGCTTCAGTGGAAACGGTAGCATCACTACCACCAGCACTAGCTTTGCGGTCCATGCTCGTGTCACTGAGCCGATGCTCTGCATCGGCTTGTAGAGCTGCCGTGGTCAGCATGAGCACAAGGAAGAACGCAAATATCACCTTCATGATCGGATTCTGTAGCTGGACTCTATAAGACGGACTTTATTCAATCACAGGTGATCATTAAAAAATAACCGACTTTTTTCTTTAAACAAAGCTATAAAGACATTGGTTTAAGACCTATTGATTTCGACAAGAAGCATTTCTCAATTTCCTTTCACATATTTTACCAAGAATTCAAAACTAAGTAATTAACACAACTTGAAAGGGATTAAACATACTTCTTGATTCTGGATGAGTTGCAGTATTGAAAGAAGATATAGAAATTTAGGGTTTTGTTGGACATACCAGTTTCTGCAACGGACAAATCTCTACTTGGTGTGTTGATGACTTGTTGGTCCATATTGTTGTGCAATTTATAGGCAAGTAAAATTGTTCTGTTGCTAGGGTTAGAGAAGAATGCATTCTTCATCAAACAAACACTCCAAAAGCACTCTAGAAAAAAGAAAGGGAAAGAAAAGCACGTTTAGAGTGGGGGGTTCACAATGTTGCTGCACCATTGGAAGAGGATAAGCCACCCAAGAAAGTAACCATGATCAAGATGGATAATTAAGGCAACTCGTGTGTTGACATTCATATAGTTTATGATTAGTGAGGGGTTTATATGTCTCCATTTTAGGGTTCAGCAATGGGTGTAATGAGACGAATGGTGAAATTTTTTTCCATATGCAATAATTGCAGGAAGATACTTACATTAAACTATGCTAACTTGGAGGACCAATTTCTTCGGACAAAATTGGGATCCAAGGGCCGTGGTTAAAATTAATAATTGTTAAGTAGATAGGTTCTATTTAACGGCCATTAACGGTTGAATGTCCTAGTATCATGACGAGGTAAAAATGTAAATAATTACATGCATTCTTTAATGGGAGATTCCATGAGAAGAGTAGCATAAAACAACGTAAAATTCAGCTTTTCATTGATAGTCACAGCGCGATAATCACTGGGCACGCAATGAATTGTTAGAAGCGAAACTTTGATAAAATCTTCATTACATTAGTATGGAATGGTTAGAATCAAGCTAATCAGATTAATACAAGAGCCATGTAGCTGTTGTTTAGTACTCCCTCTCTCTTAGACCAGCCACATCCAGCACTTGACGAAGCTGCCGCAGCTACCACCGTAACCGGCGATAATAGTACTCTCGTCAACAACCAGCATGTCCACAGTCACTATTGCCAGTGACTCCTCAAACACCACAAAGCCATCTTCGGTCCTCTCTCTCTCTCTCTCTCCCTGATCGAAACCAGAGCTCTCCATAACAGATCTCGAGACGGTGACAAAAGGGCCAGATCTGCTTGTTGTTGAGTCGGCAATGACGACACACATGGATAAAAGAATTCAGAAGGAGAGCCAGATCAAGGAAAACAACAAAGCTCACATCGAGATATGGATGGTCAAGAGGCCTTCACCGAGAGCAGCACGGCTGTTACATCTCACTTCAAGATCTGGCTGCATCATCGAGATGACGACACACACATCCCAGAGAGAGCGAGAGAGATGGATTTTTTCTATCTACTTAATGTTGGGTTGGTCTTGACCTACTTCAATTTTTATAAAGGATCTACTTAAACTTGCTAGTTCTAGACCTGCTTAACTTTCTACTGATGAGAAATGTGAGAACATTGGATTAAACACTGAGAGTACTTGGAGTGATCTAACTGCAATTGCAGGTCCGAGGGTTTTACATAACAGAGAAGATTGACAACAGAACAAAGGGAAAATTTCATTTTGGTACCCAAAGTGGGGCCTTTTTCTCAATTTGATACCCAAAGTGGACATAGTCCCAAATTGGTACCCAAAATACCCATTCAATCTCAATTTGGTACCCAAAGTGCCCATTCAGTCTCAATTTGGTACCTAAGTTCGTCGGCCGGTCAAATGCTCACCGACTGACAAGAAATTTACTGTTCTGGCTACCGAAACAGTATTTTTTACTTTTTTATTTTTTTTCCTTTTTCTGTTTTTTTCTTTTCCCTTTCCTTTTCTTTTTTTTTTCCTTCTTCCCTCTGCCAGCCACAGCCATGGCCGGCGGAGGTCACCGGCGTCGGGCGAGGACAGCCCTCGCCTGGGCTGGCAAGGGTCGGCCCTCGCTCAACGCAGGCGAGGGCGACCCTCGCTAGCCCAGGCGAGGGCCGCCCTCGCTCGACGCCGGGTAGGGTGACCCTCGCCCTCACCGGATCTGGCGAGGGTCACCCTCGCCGGCGTCAGGTGAGGGCGGCCCTCGCTTGGGCTGGCGAGGGTCGCCCTCGCCTGCATCGGGCGAGGGCCAACCCTCACCAGATCCGGCGAGGGCGAGGGTTGACCTCGCCGGATCTGGCGAGGGTCACCCTCGCCGGCGTTGGGCGAGGGTGGCCCTCGCCTGGGCTGGCGAGGGTCGCCCTTGCCTGCATCGGGCAAGGGCCGACCCAAGCAAGGGCGACCCTCGCCCGACGCAGGCGAGGGCGACCCTCACCAGCCTAGGCGAGGGCCACCCTCTCCAGATCAGGCGAGGGTCGGCCCTCGCCCGACGCTGGCGACCTCCGCCGACCATGGCTGTGGCCGGCGGAGGGAAGAAGGAAAAAAAAAGAAAAGGAAAAGGAAAAGAATAGAAAAAAGTAAAAAATACTGTTCCGGTAGTCGGAACAGTAAATTTCTTGCCAACCGGTGAGCATTTGACCGGCCGGCGAACTCAGGTACTAAATTGAGATTGAATGGGCACTTTGGGTACTAAATTGAGACTGAACGAGCACTTTGGGTATTAATTTGGGACTATGTCCACTTTGGATATCAAATTGAGACTGAATGGGCACTTTGGGTACTAATTTGGGACTATGTCCACTTTAGATATCAAATTGAGAAAAATGTCCCACTTTGGGTACCAAAATGAAATTTTCCCACAGAACAAATTATCGAAAAGTGAGGGAGACTGAAAGAACCTAACAAATACAACATGCGCCATATCAAAAAGTAATTTATATACATACGTAAATCTAGTTCGTTTTGGCATCATGTCATGCGTAGCAAATAACTTAGTCCAAATCATCAATAAATATATACAACCGTAATGAGATTTTCAATTTAAGAAATGCGAAATATCGTATCTCCATCCTACTCAATGCAATCTCTTCAATGTTGAACCACGAAAAAAGTTACTGCGACTGCTCGCAAATATCTAACTCAAAAATTACCGTCGGATCCCGAATGTGGGGGCAGAAGATTATGTTCATCCACTGCGAGTGGTGGCTGAGATGGCCACAACTAAAGTGGTCGTCCTCAGCACGCCAGGGGTCATCTGCCATTGAGAGTGCTTGGGCTAAGTGTTCTAACATCAAGTGGAACAAATCCTCATTTGGTGATTCACGACAGCATTCTGTGAGTCAAAATCCACATGAACGAGATCAAGGAAAACATTCCGATTGGGCTTTTATTAAAAGAAAATGTAGATTTGATCAATGCAGTATCTTTTCTATCACAAGAATGATGATCCTTGTCTAGCCATACAATTATTAAAAAAATATCAAATCTTATTGATGATGATGAGTGTGATTTCATATTACATAGTCCAAGTATTGAAAATCATCAGACTGATCCTTGAGAAAAACTAAGTCGTCCAATAGAGATTCTTTTGATCTTCTTATAGATAGTTTGCAGGATAATTATTGGATAATTATTCAGAGTGTTAAAATTCTACAGCAGCTCTAATTCATTGCTTTGGTTCAATGGACCCCTCTGAACTTGCTTCTGAAGTCCACATAACCACATCAACGATCCTTCATCGGGCCATCTAATTTCAAATTATTGCAGATGCCCAAGCCTTCGTTAATTTGCCCGAGCGCAGCGTCTAGTATAATTATATTTCCTTATTTTACTTTGGTAAAGTGCATAAATGTGGCTCGAACTAAGAAGCAAAGACTCCAATAAGTGATGTCAACACGAAATTTACTCACGACAAGCCTCTCCAATAAGCGAAGTCTTTATACAACGTAATCATCTGCGGGTTTCAATACAGGCACTTCAACTATGTCTTCATTACTGGTATGTGCAGCTTAATAGATTGTGAATAGTTACTGTCATTTCGAATGTATTGCAGCTGAATGGTTACCAGTATCTGGTCTGTTTAGTTTGTTGTTATTGGTCGGGAGTTGTAAAAGGACCTGCAGTGGATCTTGGTCTACCCTTGAAATAAAAAGCTAAACCACCGAAAAAGCTGCCATGCTTAAGGCTACGCTTCTGGTTATGCTTCCTAATGATCGAGTGTAGCGCAACATTTGCGCTCTCGGTTGCCTTAGGTTTCCTCTTGGGTAACATGTTGTAACAGAGTTAGCCCTTAAGCAACGGATTGTTTTATCTAGTGTTGCAATTGTTGTGTTGCCTAAGGTCGAAGTTTGGTGCAAATAGACATGATTTCATGACCATAAAAAACACTAAGCAAAGACCGGGTCACATCGATGATATCCATAATATGTACGTATGATGCTTGCATATAACATACAATAGGACCAACACCACACTTACATGTACACGCTCAAGCTGATCTTTCAACCTTCTGTTCAGAACTTAGCATTTTCCAAGCATAAGCTCTATGCTGAAAACATGGAGAGTTAGCAATTTATTGGTCATTGCTACCTAGTAATTTAGATATGATCGGTTGACCCTCATCTTGTCGAGCCAAGCAGTTTTAGCAGCCTCTGAGCTTCTTGTTGGCAGACACTGTTATGAGCGTGTGGTGAGAATTCTCAGTTGAGGCGTCGGTAGGAGCGCTTGAATTGGTACCGAAACCTTCGTTCTTGGTGCTGTCACCAGAAGCGACTGGGTCCCCACAGAACCAGTCTGGTCGCTCTCGCTTCTACGACCAGCAAGAGTGGCAGTCCTAGCATCAGCAAAATTCGCCGAGCCCAGTGCGAGGGCGAGGCAGACTGCAAGTACTGTCTTCATAATCGGAATCGATCGCCTAATCATGGAAAGAATGGATTAATTAGAACATGATATTACGATCATCTGATAGTACACATTCTCTTTGTTTTTTTTGTTTTTGGAAGATGTATCAGTTGCAACAAGGATCATTCCTCTATTTGCACCATGCTTCAAAAATTATAAAAGAAAAGTTTTTAAGATTATGATGTATCAAGTGCATAATCTCTAACTTGAAGCTACCTACGAATGCATGCCTCAGCAGATAAAAGCTCCAAAGCAAGTTGTAAAGAAGAAAAAAAAAAGCAAGTTTGAAGTGGGGTGATCATTTTGTTGCTGCACCATTGGAAAAGGTTTAAGCCACGGCCAAGAAGTAATGATGATTAAGATTTGATATCCAAGGCTACTCATATGATCAAACTTTCAAAATCTTCATAATTCCATTTCGAGAGATCGGAAAAATCAAGATGGACTAGTCTTACGAATAATGTGATGATAGAATCAATTCTCAACTCAAAAATTTGTATACAAACTTGTGTTTCAGATGGGATCAAGTATGCAAC
This sequence comes from Syzygium malaccense, assembly GCA_031216405.1. Classification (NCBI taxonomy): domain Eukaryota; kingdom Viridiplantae; phylum Streptophyta; class Magnoliopsida; order Myrtales; family Myrtaceae; genus Syzygium; species Syzygium malaccense. The sequence goes on from CM062260.1 coordinate 34,227,739, forward strand.
CTACGTGATTTGTGAGTGATTTGATCTAGTGGTATGAACATAGGCACTACTGAGTCAATCTTTTTTAGGGTTCGAGGAATAATGTAAGTAATGAAATGAAAAGAGAAATCTTTCTGATGTGCAATATTTGCATTGACACTATGTCAAAATTTGCAGATTGAGGAAAAATTTGGGAAAGTAAAGTTGATAATTTTAATCAGGTAAAATTTTTTTTATTTAGAACAATCAAGCTTGACTAATCACATCAGGTCACGATAGTGTTTTCTCGCCTCTCCTCAAGGGTGGGTAATTATTGAGGCAAGAGGAGGCCCTTGGATATGCTCCCGAGAAAATTCGTCTTTGTCGTGACGAATTAGACTCATGTTTATGTGTGTGAGAGAGAGGGGGAATATGTGTGATTTGCGAAAGAAATCGATAAAGAAAAATGGAAGATGGAGAAATAAGATTCGCGTCTACTCATTTTAATAACATTTAACTAAAAAAAGGGTACAAGACTCACGGCAAAAAATCGCGAATTACGTTTTACAATGCACAAAAAAGATGGTAACATGTTCATAACCATGGCATATTCAACGAAGGATATAATCATATAGCCGGCGGAGCTTGCCAATAATTATTTTGAATATCGAGCGAAATTATTTTAAAAAATAATAATAATATTGCAAATGTTAGATATAAATTTTTTTTCTCCCGTCCTCTTAATTTATAATTCTCGATCCCTCAATAGAGACTCAGTTTTGCGCCACCCTCGCACTTAAGATAGAGAGAGGGAGGAGAAGAGAGAGAGAGATGAGAGAGCAGAAGATGCCATTGAAGGAGAGCTCGAGCTCGATCTCAATCTCGCGCTCCCCGTCTCATCTCTTTTTGTAGAACTTTTCCAGCTACAGCTCAGTGCTTGATTTGTTCTTTTTCCCCTTGACTGGTTCACCAAGCGGGGTTTTCAAGTAGTCTGACGCAAAACCTTGTACAACCTGTATAAAACGAGCCCTTTATAAGCATCGACAACAGTAAATGAATAAGAAGATTAAAATGTAGATTAAATCACCTCTGATGTATCCCGAATTTTGTGAAGCGCAGCATCCAGACGCGCATATATTGTATTCCTCTGTCAAAAAAATTGAACAGACTCTTATTGACACCACTAAGCTAACCTACGTCTTCCACCGATCAAGGTCAAGAAACAAATAGATATGCTACACCAGGATATTCGAGCTGTTTCCAGCATCCATCACCAGGCAGAGACAACAGTGAGATTTACTTTATTGTGATTTTATTGGAAGAGGCCTCACCAATGCAACTTCTTTCAGCATTTTTTGTAATTATTGAGGGGGCAATGTCCCCATTCTAGGGTTAGTAATGGGGAGTAAGGAGATAAAAGATGAAATTTTTTTCTATTATGAAGTCTGTAAGTAACCCAAGTCTTTCAATCTCTTTCTAGAGCGAGTGGTGTCAAGTTTGAGGACTCGAATCTGATTTCTCACACCCACTTTTACCATTTTTTGGGGAAACCTAAGTCTGTAAGTATCTTAGGTTTCCACATGTTCTTTCACCCACACATGTATCGAATTTGCATGCTTCAGGCCCTTCATGTGCCGAGGAGTATCAAAGGATTGATATAATCAATGTCATTTCCCAATAATCTAAGCTTTCAAATAAACGGTTGCGTATTTAAATTCAAGTCTCAGTCACATCCAAAGAAGTTTCATGAAGGATAATTAACAGTTGGTAATCAAGAAACCTTTCTAAAGAGAAAATTTGTATTGCGGTGGTAATATTACATGTAATGTTGGAACACTCTCACTATGGTAGAATTTTATCCGGTTATGAAATTCTCGTGGAGAAGCAAATGAAAATTAGCTGATACTTACGCTGGGTTTACACATGAAGGGTAAAGATATGGATATTTGATGCGAGTGGTTAAGTGATTTTAAGACCGGTTTACAATGAAAACTCCCATAGATTTGACAATGCAAAGAGCGCCAAACATGAAAATCCTAGAAACATGAAGCAAATTATTATCGAGCCTTAGGTTCGATCTCTTCGCTTCGACTACACACCTCTAGAAACGGAAACATGAAACCGTTATCTTCTAGAAAGTAGCTAGTTTGATCGGGCATATGAACGAATTCAAGGTTCATTGGCAAGTTAGACGCATAGGCATTGTTAGATCAGAAGGAACTTTAAAGGAAGTCCCTTCTTCATTGTTGCCCTGCATATATACAATGGTATCCAATGTGCAAATTAGCGGAATAATGACACAAATATAACCTCGGCTACATAATTTGATGAAACGAGCAGTCGAGGGAAGTCAATAATGCACCGTTGCTCTCCATGACATATTATCCTGCAAAGACATAGATCTTTGGATATCAAAACCGAACACATACGTAGCTTAGCCATACTAAAATGCTTACTTTCTTATTTGTACCTGAGAGTAAATGCATAATAAACACTTAAAAGTATGCATTCTTACATTCTGATTAGTTTTATATATCTCATGTGCCGTTAAGTTAAACAAAATCATATATGAATGGATATTCGTTTATAAATTTGCAAGCTTTTTCTCAATTGCTACCAACATAAAAACATACCTCCATCCACAGAAATCCAACTTCACATCCAAAATTAAGGGAAAGTACCATATGTATCAATTATATTCTTGGCATGATGTGACAAGCCGATTGAAATGCTTGCATAATATGAATCCAATAGACTTTGCATTTGAATTTGAAAAAACACCATTTTATGTTAACTTGCATTTTTGACTGATATATGAGATATGCTCAAAAAATTTTCTTCAAGTGAAATTATATCTCCCTTTCTTTCTCGTCCATTCTAACATCAAGAGTTTTCATTAAACCGAAAATTCTTTACCTAATAAACCTCCGCATACAAGAGAATATAAGATGCTACTCGTGGCTCTTTTTGGTACCCGATTGTCTCTCGTTACATCATTTCCTTAACCTTGAAGTTTCAGAGGAGACACGATTCTATAACCACATAAAACCAAGCTACGGCCAGGTTTCTTTATTTCCATATCTTGTACTAGACAAACCACATAGCAGGTATGGCCTAAGGGCCAGCTATGATCATGACATATATGTTGCATCACACATAAATCATGGAAGAGAGACACCATAAAAGGCACAAAAAAGCTGATCATTTCAACTTTCTGGTGGAAATCAACATGTGCCATGCATAAGATCTATGCTTTAAACATGAGGTTCCCCAACTTATTCATTCATCCTATAATTTACATTAGACTAACCATCCCCACCTCCCAACTGGGCAGTTTAGGGGGGGCACGGGATCACACGGCGATGACTTTCGCCTATGGAGTTGACTGGAGTGCTTGAGTAGTAGTTGAATTCGTCGTTCTTCTCCCGCTGGGGCCCGGTTTGAGCGTCGGTGTTGCCTGTAGTAGTAGCAGTGGTAGGAGTAGAAGAAGTACTAGTAATGCTGGTGGAATCGGTCTTTCTCGAAGTAATAGTAGCGGCAGAAGTAGAAGAAACGGTAGCATCGCCAATGCCAGCAACAGCTTTGCGGCCCATGCTCGCATCGGCAAGCCGACGGCCCTGCAGATTCATGGGCTTTGCATCGGCTTGTAGAGCTACCACAATCAGCACAAGGACAAGGAAGAGCGCAAATGCTGCCTTCATGGTTGGATTTAGTTGCTTGACCTGAAAGGGTGGATTCACAATCACACAATGATCGTCCAACAAAACTCGTATAATTTGTTTTTCATGGAGGCAATAAAAGATGATTTTTTCTTTTTGATAACCCAGGGAACCCCCGCACGGCCGACAGTCGAGAGGTAAACCCTGTAGGTGACACGTGCTAGCCACCACACACGTACACCGGTTAAGTCACCCTGCGGCGCCCGGGATTCGAACACTCAACCTTTTGCGAAAGGAAAAGTGCCCTCTCCAGCAGCGCCACCCAGGCGGGTGGTAATAAAAGATGATTTTATGACCTACTGTTTCTAATAAAAACCATTTTTCTCGATTTCCTTTTGCACCTAGTTTCAAGAACTAAAGAGAAAGAGGTAATTAACTTTACTCGAAGCCACTTAAACATATTCTCGATAGATGAGGTATGATACAGGAAGAAGATATTTGAAATCTAGGGTTTTGAGGACATACCAATATATGTGACGAGGGAGTGTCTCCGCTTGGTGTGATGATCTGGTGGTCCTTTGGGTGGAATTTATAGGCGAGCGAACTTCTTCTGTTGCTAGGTTTAGACAACACAGCATGCTCATCAGATAAGAACTGCAAAATGAAGCACTCGAATCTTTCTTCAGAAAAAGCAAAATTTGGAGTGGGGGGATCACAATGTTGCTGCACCATTAGAACAGGTCGAGCCACCAAAGAAGTAATCATGATTAAGATTGATAATTAAGGCAGCTCGTGAGTTGACATTTTTATATTAAAGTGAAACAGACTTTCACAATCTATAAATGTTGACATGGAGTTTCACATACAATTCCTTATAATAGTGTAAACAAGCTAGTCAAATTAGTATTAGATTGGAATAAGTGTAGAAACAAGAGTTACGGTTTTGGCTGCGGTGAATTGAGGGCTTAGTTTTTATTTTGGCCAATCAAGGGCTTAAGATTTTCAAAAAGCCACAATCAAGTCACAAGCTCGTTGTAGGTGGAATCGGGCATTGAAAATGTCATGTGGCAAATGACCAACTATTGCACGTGGTATTAATGTTGGATTTTTGATATTTAAATTACATCGATAGGGAGCTTAAGACATGATTGAGGCTTTTTTAAAACCTTAATTCCTTAATTCACCAAAAAGAATCTACTGTTCTCATTGACGAACGACTTAAACGTTAAACGTTAGCACTTGTTTTTGCACTTACCCAAAGCTGTCAAGCATAGAAAAAGAAGTACCAGAGATCCGTAGAGAGAGAGAGAGAGAGAGAGAGAGAGAGAGAGAGAGAGAGAGAGAGAGAGAGAGAGAGAGATCTTATGAAGGATTGCCATATTATTTGTGAGAAATGGGGCATTGATGTTGTAGGTTCACGATTTGGTACGTATAAAGAGCTTGTAGATGATAGAACGATCCACAATTTATAATTCAAATTGACAAAAGTTTGCATGTACGGTAATTTGTATATGTTCATGGACTATTTATGCATGCGCTTTGCTATGTACAAACTTGTGATAAGCCTATGACCTATGTTCTCAAAATTGGCCCGCAATGTAAATAGTCATCCAAAAATGAAAACGAGTTGGGTGGCATCATACATTTTGGAAAGTTGAGAAGTTTGACTATCTGTAACACCCAAACCCATTCCCTGCACTTTTCATTTATCTAGTCTTGAAGTTTTAGAGCAGACAAGATTTCACAACCAAGTCTGGCCAAGCTAGGCCAAGTTTTCTTCAGTTTTTCTGTATCTTCAAGTACACAAGAGAGACCACACATGTATAGGCAACACAAAAGCTAATCGTTCCAACATTCTGGGGGAAATCGACATGTGCCATGCATGTGATCTATGCTTCAAACATGAAGTTCCCCAACTTATTTATTCATTTGTTATACCTATGTTTTACATCGAGATCGACCATCCCAGCCTCCAAGATAAGCGGTCTAGCGGTCTACTAAGAAATGGCGAGAACTATCAGAACCCCTGGGAATGGTGTTGTTGACATCGGCCGGAGGGCTTGGGTAGTTGTGACTGAAATAACCATTGTTGTCCTAACGTTCGGTCTGGTTTTTAGCATTCGCGTTGTTTGTAGTGGTAGAAGTGGTAGGAGTGAAATTACTAGTAGCAACCCATCGGTCCGGTGTCTTGCTTGAATTAGCAGCAGTAGAAGAAACCGTAGCATCGCTATCGCCAGCACTGGCTTCGAGGCCCATGCTTGTGTCCCCAAGCCGACACCCCTGCGGATTCATGGGCTGCTTGTGGGCTGGTAGAGCTGCCGTGATCAGCACGAAGATGAGGAAGAGCGCAAATATTGCCTTCACGGTCAGATCCAGTCGCTCGCCCCTGAAAGGATATGGTATTCACATCTTGACTATCCAATAATAACAAAATGATTATTTTAGGAAGCAACAAGGACATACTAGTTCTTCTTGATTTTAGTTGACATAACTCAAAACCACTTAAAGTTCTTGATTTTAGCTGAGGCACGACACTGAAAGAAGATATTTGAAATCTAGGGTTTACTGGGCATACTTGTTGCGGAAGCCAAGCGATCGAACAATAAAATTGACAGAATAAGAAAATAAATTGGACACCAGATTTACGTGATTCGGTCGTAGTGATCTACGTCCACGGGGAGAGCAGCACGAAATTCCATTATAGATCAAGCGATACAATGGAGATTACAACCACACTCGAGTCACTTAAACACTCTAAGTATTTCCTAAGCCCCAATTACACCCAATAACGCACGCAGTGTTTAGCCCCACAATTCCTCACGAAATAATCTCTCAATCTCGCAAAAGAATTGTACACTAATCTTAACACAAGATTTACGCTTGAACGCTACTTCTTCTTGGATGTAATTCACGAACGAGAATCCACGGAAACACCTACCACCAAGCACTCACGAACGTCTTCACGTCAACCGCGGCGCTTCAAGACTTCTTTATCAACAGTGGCTCTTCCAGACCAAAACCCATGATCCAATATATATATATACACTCAGTAAAGGAAGCACCGTGGCCATCTCAACACGGAATAAGAAACTACGAAGTTCGGTCAACAACATCGAAAGTTGGACTTTCCTTTTCTGGCCGTGAATTTCACAAGAATGAGGAAAAATATTTGTTTCCTCCAGCACAAATTTGGAAAGTAAATTTCCAATATTTCCTTTTTTCTCGGTTTCGGAAATCCGCAAAATATCCAATTCGGAATATTTAGATTTCTCTTTGGGCTCAAACTCGAGACATATTTTCAACAATTTCTACCTTGACTCGACGTTTGAGCCAAGTCACAATCACTTTAATAGAATCCGAATTTCACTACTACTCTCTCATAGCCTCCAATGGGCTCAACCGCCATAGACGTCTTTCAAGTCCAAGCCTCGCTTGAACTTCGCCATAGCCGTGAACCTCATTAGAACACTAACTCCACATCCACCTTTAACCGCTCCACAAGGATTTTCCGACACAACCTCCTCAATCGCAGATAAAGCAAAACCATCATTGCATTCATATCTGTCAGGAGATCAAATACGTACCTTGTCAATATCAGCAGTTACAGCAACTGTTGGCTCAATAGGCTCCACCTCGCTACAAGCATCATCCGTGTCGATTATTTCGCTAATACCCGCTACCTCGGAAGTTTCTGGTTGCAACTCCACCTCAAGCTGAACACCGTCCAAATCCGTATAAACACTGCTATTAACACTCCTAGCCAGAAGTACTGGAGACTCGTCAAATGTAACTTTTCTGCTGATAATAGGTGAATTTAATTCCGAGTACCACACCTTACAGCCCCGCTCACCTTGTGCATAACCGAGGAACATGCATTTTCTTGTCCTTCCATCGAGCTTACCATCACTAACTTGAATATAACATGGACAACCAAATATTCTAAGAACAGAATAATCAGCAACGTTACCTGACCACACTTTTTCGGGAGTCTGACATTCAATCGCAGTCGATGGGGATCTATTCTTCTGGTAGCTCGCCGTACTAAGGACATCCGTCAGGAATCTCCTAGCCATACCAGCACTAGAAAGCATTTTATGGGCCGTCTCTAGTAATGTTTTGCTCATCAACTCTGCAACTTGTTGTGGTTCAATGGCACTAGTGCTGTGTTTCACTATGCCTTCCTTCATGCAGAATTCGTTTAACAGTTTCGAGCAAAACTCCATACTACTGTCAGTCCACACCTGCTTGATCGTTTTACCAGTCTCCTTTTCGATCAAAACTTTTAACTGTCTGATTCTGACAATAGCATCAAACTTGTGCCTTAGCACAAACACCCAAGTCTTCCTCGAGTAGTCATCAACAACTGTTAGCACAAATCTGGCACTCTTCCTCGAAGGAAATCGCGACAACCTGCGAACATTCAAGTGAATTAATTCTGCAATATCCGTGGTTTCTCTGACTGTGACATTCCGAAATTTCCACCAATTGGAATTTATTGAATAACTGAGTTTTATGAAATGTGCTCGCAGTAAATTCTCGCCCGGAACTGATCATTCTTGGAAATGCTAACCATTAGGGAAAGGCTATTAGGGGGAATTAAATTCGCGCGGCTAAAGGAAATTCGATCATGGGTGATTCGATTTCAACCATTAAATCGCGTAAGTGATATTTTAAGCCACTGTTGGCCGATCCAAGGATAGTTAGGGGTCAGTTCGCCACTGTCCCAGTAGTGGATCGCGGGTGATTCCATAGGACCACGAAACGACGTGACGAATGATTCTGAAATTTTACCGAACGATCGTACCCCTCGGATCAAGTGATTGATCTTCGCGATTTTAATGACAACCGAGGTCGTCACGCACCGAACAGACTTGCACGTGACTTGATTTCGTATCAGTCACGAGTCGATTCTGCGAAATTCCCTAGCAAGCCACCCGTTAGCTCGAGAAACGCTCGAGTTGCGTTTAATAGAATTTAATTATTGGATTTTTGCCCAAATTGGACATCGAAAAATTAGGAAGTCACGACGGAACGCTAGGACGACGTTGCACGTGACACGTGTGAATTTTTGGTCCGCTCAAATCCTTCGGAAAAACTCGATTTGGATAAGAAATGGAAAAAGTGATCAAAATACCCCTAAGATTTAATAAAGGGTATGTTTTAAGGGTAAAGGGCATTTTGGTAATTTTGCCATAAAATTTTGATTGGACAATTTTACCCTTGGATTTTTGGAAAATTACAAGTATACCCTTGGATATTTTTGTGCAAGAATCGATCTCGGCCGTCGGATCAAGATAAGATCGAATCGGGACTGTCTGATTAAAAATGTGAGTAAAGGGCATTTTGGTCATTTTCGCAATTGGTCAAAATTGAATAATTAGCCCTTGACCCCCTTTCTCTCTCTCCTCTCTCTCTCTCTTCTTTCTCCCCTCTCCATCGTGAAAACCCCCCTTTTTGCCGTGGACAACCCCTCCTCCACCGTGACTTCCCTTTGGCCGTTCCTCCTCCACCGCCGGCACCGCCGCTCGCCGCCGCACGCCAGACCACCTTCTAGCCGCCTCCTAGCCGCCGTACCAGCCCCAAACCACCACTACCAGCCACCGTTTCTTTCTCTTTTCTCTCTTTCCCCCAAGTGGCCGTGAGCCCAAATCAAGAGCCGGACCGCCGCCGCAAGCCGATCGCCGTTGCCGAGCTTCGCCGCTGTCCCCGCCGTGTCCGTTTAAGTGCCACCGCTTTCCGGTCTAGCCGCGATAGTCTAGAACGCGGGTAAGTCATACTCTAATCCCGATTTAGGACTTCGGGTATCGACGGGCGATTTTGGGCGAAATCTGTATAAAGTTAGGTGCGGAATTGTATGAATTGGTAGTGAAAATTTTATGGCGGGCCTTGGGATTTAATTCGGGCATTAATTATTGGAAATTCAAAAAAATAGGGGCTGCGAATTACTGTTCATGGGGCTGTGATGATTTGTTCGGGATGCAAGTTGGATTTTTAGAACCATTATTTAATGGCGAGAAAGTGTCATGAAGGATCGGAATTAATCCGACGCCATTTGGTTGGAGAAAATTGGCAATTTACGTGTTTTGGGCATGTTTGAATTATTCTGGATGGGGTTGATTTAATTGAGTATTTGTTTGTGTGTTATATGAGGTAACTCGAGGATGAAATGAGGATGTTTCGAGGCTGGAGTGAGACTGAATAGAGTGTCGGATGTTGTGGGATGGAATTGGCAAACTTAGGGCTCGATTTAAGGCCAGGTAGTGTCGGTTTGGTGTGTGGTAGTATGGTTAGATTGTGATGTTTAATAGGCTTTGAAATGTCGAAATTATGCCTATGAACGTGGCTGTGATTGTGGGCCCATGAGCGGCCTTGTGTGTTTATTGAACCGTGATTTGATGGATTGAAATGTGCTTGATTATGTACACGCGTGAGCCAGATTGAATTAATTGTTGAAATTGACCATATCGAATGCTGAGTGAGCATGTTTTACGTGTTAATTGATGCGTGCACGGGCCACGTGTGATGGGCCAGTTGAGTGTGGTAAATGCTTGATGAGCATGTGCATGAGTAAGAAAGAAAAGCGGTATGGCATGTGATAGTGGAAGTTATGTGAAGGTGTGTAAGTGCAAGAATGGGATCGGGCCGAATATCATAAACTCGGACAGCGATCACGTAAGTCTGATGTATTTGGCACAGGCTGAGGCTTGAAAAAGCAAATATGAGAATCGGTCCGAGGCACGATCAGCTCGAGTGAGACCGGGATTGGACCGAGGCATCATAAGCTCGGGTTCCAATCATGTAGGCCTGTCGCATTTGGCGCGGGCTGAGTTGGGATCGGGCCTGGGGCGTGTGATGCTCAGGTCGCGATTGGGGCATGAGGCGTGAACGGGTACGCGGGCCGGAAGTGTGGTGAGGAATGGTCGCAGTGTACCTAAGGCGTGTACTTCAACGCGGATCACTGGCGAGTGTTGTGGAAAGTGATTAGTAATCGTAGTGTGCCTGAGGCGTGTACTTCAACGCGGGTCACTAGCGAGGAATGTGGAAGAGGAAATGAAAATGAAAGAATCATAGAAAGGGAAATGTTCCATGCGCGTGTTTGCATACGGTGTGATTGAGATTGAGCATGGCTATATTAATTGATGTGCCTGTTTTGTGATTACTTGACGTATGTGAAGGTGTGTGTGCTTGCGTAATTGTCTGGAGGTATGTGATAGCCTAAGTTGGGTTTAGGGGTGTACTTACTGAGAAGTGTTCTCACGGTTGTTTCAACCAACAATTTCAGAACCCCGACAGGACCCATGAACTCTCCACCACCACCGCCAGTACGTTTTGGGATACCAGTGCATACGGAGTACAATATGGCAGAGTTTCCGATGGGTTTTCAAAAGGGTAACATTTTTGGAAGTTAGTATGCCGGGTCGTCTATTTTTGTTCTCACTTTCGAAGGTTTTAGGAATGTGTGTACTGGTAAACTAAGGTTTGCTCTATTGTAAATATGGTGGAATAAGTTTGATCGAGTAATGGAAATGTATATTCTCCCAATTCTCCCCAGTTTAATCTGTCCGGGTGTTTTATGGTTTCCTTTTGCGCGATTAAATCTCTGATATTTAGTTGAGGTCGGCGATAACCTGGGACGTCGCAACTGTTCGACCGGAGGCGGGATGTCGCGTGCTCGACGGGGGCTCGGGGCGTGATACTAACGGTCGTACTGAATTGTACTTTCCGCCGTTGATCTAAATCACAGCACCTGCATACATTCAATTCGTTAGCCACATAACCACATAGCAAATTTCTTTCACTTGAAACCTTCAGGCTTCTCTTGCTAATGTGCCACAAATGCATATGCCACAATTCAAACTCTCGAACCGATGCATTCGACGTCTCTGCGGCGAATTCTGTCACTGTCTCACCTTGAAGCTCATACAGGCCACTATGCTTGATTCCTTTCGTTATCACCAAGGTACCTCGAATAACTTTCAGAAGTCCACATTCTGAAGAATATCGACACCCAACTGAATCTATGGCACTTAAGGAAATCAGATTTTTCTTCAACTATGGAACATGCCTCGCTCCAGTCAATGTCCACACGATATCATCATGCATTCTGATTCTAACATTACCAACACCAATAACATCGCATTCGGAATTGTTTCCCAACTGCACTTTACTACTATCCGTGCACTGATAAGTAGTAAACCAATTCCTGTTTGGTGTAGAATGAAAAGAACAATCAGAATCCATAATCCATTGGTCAAACGACGAATTATCAGTGACAGACAAGACATAATCAGCATCATCCGAATTACTATTTGCTATAGCTGCAACATCATCCGCAGGATCAATTCTAATTCCTTTACCCTTCTCGTTTTTCAGTTTAAGGCAGTCCCTTCTAAAATGCCCCCTCTTGCCACAACTCCAACAGATAATACCACCAGTCCTAGACTGATTTCATCTATTCGAGTTCATATTACTTCTGCTAACACGTGTACCAGTTCTTTCTCTATTTTCACCTACTAAAGCAGCAGATACATGTTCACCAGATTCTCTTCTACAGATGTCCTCACTCAGAATTAAATCTCGAACACCATTAAACATCAAACTTGTTGATCCAGAGGAATTATTAACAGCAGTAATAGTAGTATTCTAACTATCAGGCAATGAGGATAATAGAATCAAAGCACGTACCTCATATTCAAAGTCAATCTCAACTGAACTCAATTGACTAACAATCACATTGAATTCATTGATATGATCTGCAACTGACGCACCTTCGCTCATCTTCAAATTAAACAGACGTCGCATCAAATAGACCTTGTTGATCGCAGAAGGCTTCTTGTATATGTCCGACAAGGCTTTCATTAAACCCGCAGTGGCTGTCTCTTTCACGATGTTAAACGCGACGTTACGAGTCAACGTCAGCCAAATAACACCCAAAGCTCGTCTATCCAGCAATTCCCAATCAGCTTGCTTCATCGTCTCTGGCTTCTCCCCGGACAGGGGCAAGTGCAATTTCATCTGATATAGATTATCCTCAATCTGCATCTTCCAGAAACCAAAATCCTTCTCATCAAATCTGTCGATGTTCACTTTTCCTTCTTCTATCGCCATCGATTCGCTTCAACTCAGCCAAACCAGGCTTTGATACCAATTGTTGCGGAAGCCAAGCAATCGAACAATAAAATTGACAGAATAAAAAAATAAATCGGACACCAAATTTACGTGGTTCGGTCGTAGTGACCTACGTCCACGGGGAGAGCAGCACGAAATTCCACTATAGATCAAGCGATACAATGGAGATTACAACCACACTCGAGTCACTCAAACACTCTAAGTATTTCCCAAGCCCCAATTACACCCAATAACGCACGCAGTGTTTAACCCCACAATTCCTCACGAAATAATCTCTCAATCTCGCAAAAGAATTGTACAATAATCTTAACACAAGATTTACGCTTGAACGCTACTTCTTCTTGGATGTAATTCACGAACGAGAATCCACGGAAACACCCACCGCCAAGCACTCACGAACATCTTCACGTCAATCGCGGCGCTTCAAGACTTCTTTATCAACAGTGGCTCTTCCATATCAAAACCCACAATCCAATATATATATATACACACACACACTCAGTAAAGAAAGCACCGTGGCCATCTCAACACGGAATAAGAAACTGTGAAGTTCGGTCAACAACGTCCAAAGTTGGACTTTCCTTTTCTGGCCGTGAATTCCACAAGAATTAAGAAAAATATTTGTTTCCTCCAGCACAAATTTGGAAAGTAAATTTCCAATATTTCCTTTTTGCTCGGTTTCGAAAATCCGCAAAATATCCAATTCGGAATATTTAGATTTCTCTTTGAGCTCAAACTCGAGACATATTTTCAACAATACTAGTTCATGTAACGAGGGAATCTCTGCTTTCCGGATAACGCTTGCTTCCTCAGTGTTATGTTTCACGTGGTCCCATAAAGTAGGTGAGTGAAATTGTTCTGTTGCTAGGGTTAGAGAGGACAGCACGTCGATCATCATCAGATATAAGCTGCAAAAGCACTTAGGGGAAAAAAAAAGGGAAGTTTCGAGTGGTGGGCTCACAAAGTTGCTTCACCATTGGAATAGAGGTCAAGCCACCAAAGAAGTAATCGTGATTAAGGTTGATAATTAAGGCCACTCTTGAGTTGAATTCAAATTCTTTATGATTTTACTGAGCAACAATGTCCCCATTCAACTCGTGAGTTGAATTCAAAGTACATGGGAGTGATGAGATGAAAGGTGAAATCTTGTTCTATCTACAATAATCACATGACAGTGCATGAAACCATGAGAACCTGGAGGACAATTTCACTAAAGACAACGTCGGGATCAAAGGGCGTGTTTCTTTTAACGGCCACCAACGGTGTATATCCTAGTATCATCACGTGGTAAAGTGCTAATTACATGCATCGTCGTTAATGTGCATTTAGCAAGAAGAACAGTAGCTTAAACAGCTTTAAACTAGCCGTTCATGGCATTCTCAGTCACACTACGTTAATTACTTGTTGGAGCTCATTTAATTTTAATATCTAAATCTTTCTAATGTAGGCCATGTTCTTTTCTGGTTAACTGGTCCTGAAAATGAAGAGATTACCTATTCTTTGAAAGTGACTCTTTGTTTTTTTTTAAATATCATTGCTTAATACCGGACGTGGGGATATTCAGCATGAGTAGAAATTAGCCAGGATAACCTTGTATGCCTTTTTTATATCCATGTTTAGGAGCTTAATGAAGTTAGTCAGATTGTTCTTTAGTATTACGTACATTTAGCAGATTGAGAAAGAGAGAGAGAGAGAGAGAGAGAGAGAGAGAGAGATCTCACAAGGATCACCATATTATGTGAGAGAAATTGGGCACTGATGTTGATTCAGGTATTTAGCACTTATGTCGATCACCAAACCAGTATAGCAGATTCAAATTATTTATGTGTGGAGAGATACCTTAGTTTTATAGGAGACGCCAAACTTGGATCCTTCTTTTATATATGTTTAATAGATATATTATAGATATTTCAATTCAAAAGCGAACGGATATAAATTATACGCAACGCCAAATTTTGACTATGTTTCCAACGGACTTAAAGTGATTGAATGAAGTCTAAATTAGCAATAACGTAATTGATCTATTTAGAGACTATATATGTCATGTATGTCAGAACAGATGCATTCATTAGCTAGTAACCTTTAAATTGCGATACCGGTACATAAACCGCGTAGGATCCCATCCTCTGATAGGATTAATTGATGAAAATTTTTCTCAACAAGACTAAGTCTGCTTAACACTTAAATGTAAATTGTTTGGGGGATAAGTTCAACACTATTGGCGGAATTTTAAGAGTCACTTTCTTCTGTACTTTCATGAAGATTTCCGTGCTCCAATCTGCTCTCACGGTATGTAGTTAGAAAGCTCTATCTATCTCGTTTCTAATGTATCAAGTTTGATGCTATTTGGAGTCTTCTAGAGGAAGTTAGGCTTAATTTAACAAGCGATGCTGAGTCTACTCAAGAATGAGTCTTTCTAGGAGTTACTCTTATGCATCATCTTTTGTTTGTAGAGTCATCTTGAGTCGAGTCAATGTTCTTCTTTATGTTTTGATCAAGATTGATGGTCTTGTGACATCCCGAAAATTTGTCCATTTGGGATTTATAAATTATTGAGTTTTATAAATGTATTCGCAGTTGATTCTCGCCCGGAACTGATCATTCCTGGGATACTAACCATTGGGGAAATGTTAATTAGGGAATTAAATTCGTACGACTATTAGAAAATTCGATCGTGAATTTAATTTCGATCATGAAATCGCCGAGGTTATATTTTGAGCCACTGTTGGCCGATTTAAGGGTAGTCAGGGATCAGTTCGCAATTGTCATAGTAGTGAATTGCAGGTGATTCCGCCAGACCACGAAATGACTTGACGAATTATCCTGAACCTATACCGAACAATCGTACCCCACAGATCTAGCGATTGATCCTCGCGATTTTAATAACAATCGAAATCATCACGAACCGAACGGATTTGCACGTGACTCGATATATTATCAGTCACGAGTCGAATATGCGAATTTCCCAAACAAGCCGCCCGTTAGTCTAAGAAATGCTCGAGTTGCGTTTAATAAAATTTGATTATTTAATTTAGCCCAAATCGGACACCGGAAAATTTGGAAGTCACAACGAGACGTTAGGACGACGTTGCGGTTGTAACGTGCAATTTTTGTTGCGCCCGAATCGTTCAGAAAAACTTGATTTTGATGAGAAACGGAGAATCGGACCATTTTACCCTTGAGAATTAACAAAGGGCATGTTTTATGGGCAAAGGGCATTTTGGTCATTTTGCCATAACTTTTTTATTGGACAATTTTGCCCTTAGACTTTTTGAGAAATTACAAGTATTGTCACACCCGGAACCCTACGAAGCGCGAGCATCCCACCTCCGGTTGATTATGGTGCGACGTCCCAGGAAGCGTCGCCCTCCCAACGCCCATACAGAGATCAAGCACAAGCGGAAGCAATAAATAAATCACTCTAACAGAAAGATTATGAACCAAGGATAGCCAAACAACAATCAACACTTCTGAAAATATGTACACTTTGTATTATTATAGGAAAACCTTTTTACAATATTCGTTTACACAGTACTAGCAGAGGAAATACACAGTCAGCAGCCACTCGGTCAAAAGGGGTTAGTGGCTAGGGTTACTAGACAGGGCTAAGACGGGCTTCAGTCAAAAAGGTGTATCCCGCTCTACCTAAGACGAATGCCAACCTAGGGAGCCCAGTCCGGGTCGGACTCTGATGATTCTTCTGACGAGCTCTCTTGAGACTCGGACTCCTCAGCTCCTAATTCTTGATCGGATCCCAGCTCTGCAACCTCTCCACAGGGGTGCACGCTCGACGACTGCTGGTTAAAATGCGGTATTCCAAAAAGAGGTGGTGACCTCGGCATCCTACTGCTGGGGGTCTGAAAAGTTGGGTTATTACAACCGTGTGTCACGCCCCGTACCCCACGAAGCGCGAGCATCCCATCTACGGTCGTTTGTGATGCAACGCTCCCAAGATGTGTCGCCGACCCACACTTAACAGAGATCAAGCACAAGCGGAAGTAATAAATAAACAAAACCCAGACGATTACAATTATGAGCCAAGGATAACCATACATCAAACATCATCGTAGAAAATAATTACACATTTATATTACTATTAAAAAAACTATTTGTACAATATTTACAAGTACAACCAAAAGATACAAACGGTCAGCAGCCACTTGATCAAAAAGGGGTAAGCGGCTAGGGAGGTCAGGCTAAAACTAAGGAAGAGGCTACAGTCCAAAAAGTAACGGCCCTAACTGTTAGCTATGGACACTAGGGTACTGCATGATAACCATTCTGGTTCTGTCTAGAACTGGTTTTTTGCTCCCGAAATCAGTTTTGGACCAGAAACCCGTTTGGTAACGTAATTTCATTTTTCTATTTCCGGGACAAGTTTGCTTCCAAAACTGATTCTGAAACCAGAAATGAGAACCAAAAAAAAGTTGGTTTTTCATTTCTGGAACAAAAGTGAGAACCATTTTTGAGGAATTCATTTTCTTCAACACACATATTCTTATGGAAGTCACGATCTTTGAGGTGAGAAAAAAAGCAAAAAATCAAAAATTTCAAAACTTAACAGAATGGTTTAGAATATGTGGCTACCCACTTTCAGTGAAATTTAAATTTTTTTAGGTACCGAAAAAAATAAAAAAATAAAAATAAAAATAAAAAATTTCAAAATTTCATAAAATGGCTTAGAAAACCTATGGCCACCCATTTTGAGCAAAATTTAATTTTTTTAGTTGCCAAAAAAAATAAAAAAAATAAAAAATTCTAAAATTTAAAAACTTCACAGAATATCTTAGAATACCTGTGGCCACCCAATTTGAGCGAAATTTTATTTTTTTAGGTGCTGAAAAAAATTAAAAAAAAGCAAAAAATTAAAAATTTCAAAACTTCACAGAATGGCTTAGAATACTTGTGGCCATCCACTTTGAGTGAAATTTAAATTTTTTTAGGTGCCGAAAAAAATAAAAAAATAAAAAATAAAAAATTTCACAGAATAGCTTAAAATACCTATGGCCACCCACTTTGAATGAAATTTAAATTTTTTTAGGTGCCGAAAAAAATAAAAAAATAAAAAATTTCAAAACTTCACAGAATAGCTTAAAATACCTGTGGCCACTCACTTTGAGTGAAATTTTAATTTTTTTATATGCCAAAAAAAATAAAAATTTCAAAACTTTACAGAATGGCTTAAAATATATGTGGCTACCCACTTTGAGCGAAATTTTATTTTTTTAGGTGCCGAAAAAAATAAAAAAATAAAAAAATAAAAAAAAATTTCAAAACTTCACAAAATGGCTTAGAATACCTGTGGCCATCCACTTTAAGCGAAATTTAAATTTTTTTAGGTATCGAAAAAAATAAAAAAAAATACAAAATAAAAAACTTCACATAATTGCTTAGAATATCTGTAGCCACTCACTTTGAGTGAAATTTAAATTTTTTTGGGTGTCGAAAAAAAAATAAAAATAAGCAAAAAAGAAAAATTTTCAAAACTTCACAGAGTGGCTTAGAATACATGTGGCCATCCACTTTTAGTGAAATTTAATTTTCTTTAGGAACAAAAAAAATAAAAAATAAATAAATAATACCATTTGGGCATCTAAAAAAAATTAAATTTTACTCAAAGTGGGTGGCTAGAGGTATTGTAAGTCATTCCGTGAAGTTTTGAAATTTTTGATTTTTTATGTTTTTTTTCACCTAAAAAAATTTAAATTTCACTCAAAATGGATGGCCACATGTATTCTAAGTCATTCTGTGAAGTTTTGAAATTTTTGATTTTTTGCTTTTTTTTACCTCCAAAAATTAAAATTTCACTCAAAGTGGGTGGCCACAGGTATTCTAAGTCATTCTGTAAAGTTTTGAAATTTTTTAGTTTTTGAATTTTTTTGGGCACCTTAAAAAATTTAAATTTCACTCAAAGTGGGTGGCCACATGTATTCTAAACTATTATGTGAAGTTTTGAAATTTTTTATTTTTTGATTTTTTTGGGCACCTAAAAAAATTTAAATTTCACTAAAAGTGGGTGGCCACAAGTATTCTAAGCAATTCTGTGAAGTTTTGAAATTTTTGATTTCTTGATTTTTTTTGAAAAAATTCAACAAATTTCCTATTTTCCCAAAATCTAAATTTTTTTATTTTCTAGACATTTTGATGATTTTTTTCTGGAATTTTTCAATTTTTTGGGATTTTCTGAATTTTTTTAAAGATTTTTATGAATTTTTCGGATTTTTTATTATTTTTATTCAATTTCTAAAAAAATGGATTTTTGTTCCTGGAAATAGAATTTTCTGTTGTTTATCAAACGGGTTTTTATTTCAGGAAATAGAAATTTTGTGCTGTTATCAAACGGGTTTCTGTTCTAGAAATAGAAATTTTTTGTCATTATCAAACGGGTTTTTTTTCTCAGAAACTCATCCAGGAACCAGAAATAGAAAAATCTATTTCTGATTCAGGAACTCATTCCGGAACAGAATGGTTATCATGCGGTACCTAGACGACCCTATGGCTCCCAATCAGGATCGGACGACTCAGTGGGATCATCTGACAACTCCTCAGAGGCATCCTCACTAGACCCTGACTCCTCCGAATCCATGGCCTGTGCTCGCTCGTCCTCGGAGTCCATCTCCAACTCCGGGTCCAAGTAAATCTCGAACCCCTCCTCGTTTGATCCTAGCTCTGCAACCTCTCCGTCCTCCTCTATGTCCTGCTCCATCGCCTCGGGTTCGTCATCCTCCTCCTCATCCATAGGCTCGGGGTCCTCCACTAGTACATCGGGCTCCTCATCCATCTCTTCCTCCTGCCTCATCCATTCGGGCGTGACCTCAGGGTCTATCACCTCACCACCAGCTATAACTGACTGCAACATCCCCACACTATCGACTGGGATATCAAAGGTCCTGAGAGGCTCTCCCTCATTTCCATTGGCATCCCGGTGGCACCATGCCACGTACTCTTGATGCTGATAAAAATACTCACCTATATTCACAATCAGTTCCGATCGATACCTCACAAAAGCCTCCCCATTTCCTGAGGGGTAGGTACTGGTATACTGCCGGATCTGCATAGGGATCCCAAAAAGTGGCGGTGGTCTCTCCATCTTCACGGCCGGGGGTCTGAAAAGTATCGGTTTTACACAACCGTGAGACGAATCTCAGCGAGTTCAACCCCTAAACCTAGGCTAGGCTAGCATGCAATCTCCTGACCGGAAACAAATATTTAAATCACAATACAACCATAATCAAACCATTCTCTGACCCTGCAGGTTAGACAGATCAACATATAATAGTCACGGCACATACGTGACACGTATAATCACACGTATGCCAATCACATGCTCATGCAGCGATTCTCACACTTTCACATGCCAGTCCATGTATATTCATGCATGCAATTGTTGTCGACATGACACGTGTATTTCCCGGCCCACTGGCCCATACTGACACACTGGCAATCGCCTAATTTATTATTTATTATGACTCGAGTCAACAATAATCACGGCCCGGTGCGTCTAGCCTGCTTCAAAGTGCATGAGGCGCAGCAATCGATCTGGCCCATTGTCTCTAACCTGCTTCAAAGTGCATGAAGATGGTCGTCTTCCGGACGTACCGGGTATCGTCCTGCTTCAAAGTGCATGAGGACGGTATTGACCCGAAGGTCACGACCCAAAGGTCCTTAGGTGATCACACAACTCATTATTATCTGAACCCAGCGTATAACACTTCGGGGTATTTTAGGTGATCACACACTTATGGCAGGCACGCATTCTCGCACAATTCCACCACATGCCTCACTCTAGGTATACATAATGCGTGTCCATGTTATGCGATGTAATGCACCATGAGCACCAATGAAATTCAATCACTCAATATTACAACACGTGTTCAATTGGCCCAATTAATACCGTGTGATCCAACGTGCGATTCACAATTCAATAATTAATTTCAAACCAATCATTGGCCAATCGCACTCCACATAATTCAGCCACACGACATGCGACATGGTAGTACGAAATCAATCACAATTAAACACAATTTACGTACAACCAGTCAACCCGGACATACCCGGTAATTTTCCAATGGGCTCCTAAATTGGTCATTTAATCCAATTAATCTCCCCAAATAATTCTTATTAATCCACTAAATTTTTCGATAATAATTTCTTCCAATCAGTCCTCAACCCAGTCTGAAATACACACTAATCCTACCTAAGCCAGTCCAAAATAGATCGATAATACCTAAACCAGTCCAGAAAAATGCAATATCAATCATAATCCGGGTTTAGGAATTTTACTCACTTAATCTAAGGTCACAACGACGGGGGAACGGCGGCCGATCACTGGTGAACAGTGAAACCGGCAGCGAAATTCCCGGCGACGGCGGTCGGCGGTGTACGGACGGCGGCATGCTAACCTGTACGGACACAACCGTATGGACACTGTACGGACAGGGTGGAAACAGCGGCCGGTGAGGTGCCGATGGCCGGCGCGACGGTCCGTACGGACGGCGACCGTACGGCGCTACAGTACCGACCATACGGACACTATACGAACGGGTACGGTCGGCATCGTATGACGTGGCTGGACGGCTGGATGGCGACGGAACGGCAATCTGAGCTCCGGTGCGGCGGCGGCGAGGCTCCGACGCGACGGCGGTGCTAATCCGGGAGAGAAAAAAAGAGAAAAAGAGAGGGAAAGAGAGAGGGAAAGGGTCGGACAGGGGCAAGGCTGAGGCTGGGGGCTGTGGTGGTCGACGGCGGGGCACGTTGGCCGGCGGCGACGCTCCGGTGGCCGGCGGTGAGGTCCGGCAAGGCAAAATCAAGAGAGAAAATGAGAGAAAAAGGAGAGGGGGAGTGATCTACGGGGAAGAGAGGGCTGTTCTGGCCAGATGAGGGTAAGAGGAGAGAGAGAGAGGGTCTTATCTTGGTCAAAAACTAGAGCCTAGGGGTGCCAAGTGTCAAAGATCTAGCCAAAGTTGACCTTTTTACCCCTCATCCAAGGGCTATTATGAAACCTTATCCAAAAATCCAAGAGCATTTTGGTCCTTAGCTGCCATAATTAGGATAAGTCCAAATTTAATTAATTTCCTTAATTATCCCCCAAAATTCGGAGCCAAAAATAGCCTAGGGGCAAAACCGTCATTTTTCCAGTCCCAGGGCGAAGTTCCAATTTTCGCTCGTACCAACCCTCCATGTGCGTGGCCAACATAATGCGGTATCAGAATCGCGAAATTCATCGCGCAAGCCCTCGAAAATCCACGTCCAAATTTCGGGAATAAAATAATATTATTTTTTCAATTTTTGTCGAAATTTCAATTTTTGGCCATAACCACTCCTGGTATGCGTGGCCACCATAAAATGGCTTCGGCCTCGAAAAATAACCTCATTTGACCTCAAAAAGCAACGCTGGCGTCCCGATGGGCAAAATCGTAATTTTTCACCCCCGGACCGAAATTTCAATTTTTACTCGTACTAATTCCAAACGTGTGTGGCCAGCGTAATATGACGTCAGATTCCCAAAAATAGTCTCTTAAGCTTTCGAAAATCGACACCGAAATTCGGGCCCAATTCCGTGAACAAAACTCGCTAAACTTTCAATTTCAGGGTCTCTCACTAACGGGCGGCTGTTTAGAGGTTACGCGTATCGACCTAGGGCTATCCGTATCGTGATGGTCTCGATCATTGAGAGAATGAGAAATTATCATTAGTTCC
Organism: Syzygium malaccense; assembly: GCA_031216405.1. Taxonomy (NCBI): domain Eukaryota; kingdom Viridiplantae; phylum Streptophyta; class Magnoliopsida; order Myrtales; family Myrtaceae; genus Syzygium; species Syzygium malaccense. The sequence goes on from CM062260.1 coordinate 34,250,184, forward strand.
AGAGGTCACGATCGTTCAGTTCAAGTTCAGGACTAGTTGGCCACGTGCACTTTTGGTCTTACAGAATCACCTGCGCCCCAATTATATATCGTTGGCCTTGGCCAAACCCAATCCATTACTCTTTCCTAAGATCGGCCCACGTTGACCCAAAATATTTCCTCAGCGTCTCTCATGATCGGTATCCCTTTCGCGATAAGGTCCCCGGTCTACATACCATTTTCTAGTTAGCCATATCCTAATGGGTAGTATCCCGAGAGTGATCAGCTCTGGGTAAGACTTACTAAAATGAAATGCGAAATAATATCAGTTTTATTGGTCTCGAAAATTACATCGAAATTCGGGCTGTTACACCGTGAGACGAATCTCAACGAGTATAATCCCCTAAATCTAGGTTAGGCTAACATGCAATCTCCTGACTGCTAACACCCAACAACACTGCAAATTCAGCATATAAATAAACTCCGACCTAGGCCCTCTGGCCCAGATCTCTTACCTGGCTGACCCTGCAGGTTATTCACAATAATAATTTAATCAAATCACATACATGAGCACTCGGTTCACGCGTACGTCAAACGCATGTTCATACTCAATAGTGATAATATCGCGTGCCATTCACCGAGTCCTGCACACTCGCACACCGGCCCATGCATTCTTATGCATGCAAATATCCACATTCTGTCTCATACCACGCACTGGCCCAATTATATTATCTCGTTTACCATGACCTGCTACAAAGTGCATGAGATCTCTTTACTTTAAAATCACAACACTCCGTGACCAGCGTAAAATGCCCCCGGCCCAGTGTCTTCTAGCCCTCGTCAAAACGCATCAGGCGCAACACTGCTCTCCTCACGAACCAAAGCCCGTGTAAAACGCATCAGGTTGGTTGTCTTCCGGACGTACCGGGCATCGTCCTGCGTAACACGCATCAGGGCGAAATTGTGATCACACATACACACGGTCAGTTATTATCTGAACCCCGCGTAACACGCGTCAGCGTATTTTAGGTGATCACATGCTCATGACAGGCACGCAGTCTCGCACAATTTCATCACAAACCTCATTCTCGGTATTCATAACGCATGCCATGAAATGCAACATGAGCATCCACATAGCATAGGCACAGGCACACAGTTCAATCAAAGTCATTCCACAGTGCCTAATTCACAAGCCACGTGCTTACTTGGCCTATTAATACCGTGCGGCCTAAATTCACAATGTGTAATTCAATAACCCATTCAAGCCATCAAATGGCCGATCACACTCCGCACGAGTCGGCCACACGAGCACATGACATGGTACTATTCAATTTCCCCAAAATTGGGCATACAATCAACAATTCAGTCAGCCCGGGCATACCCGGCAGTCCAGTCACCTAATCTTCAACTAGTCCATGCAAGCCCAATAAACTACCAATATTACTCCAGTCACAATTACTATTGTTCGACTCACTAATTTCTCCCCATGTACACCAATCATACTCATCTCAGTCCAGAAAATGCACTATCAGTCCTAATCCGGATTTAGGAAATACACTCACCTAATTTCTAGTCCACGACGACGAGAAACGAGCGGCCGATTGCCGATGAACGGCGAAATCAGCGGCTGCGTTTCGGAGGCGGCGACGGCAACGGCGGTACGGACGGGACGGTCGGCGGCATATGGACGCAACTGTACGGACCGTACGGAACCATACGGGCTGGAGGAAAATGGTGGCCGGCGAGGCAGCGGTGGCTGGCGCGGCGGCTGTACGGACGCCGTACGGACACCCGTACAAACGGCGTATGGACGGCCGGAGAGAGAGCGAGAAAGAGGGGGACGGGGTGAGGGTGGTGAGGCGAGGTTAGGCGGAGCAGCGGCACCAGCGGATGGCGACGACACGGCGGCGATCCGGCGAGCTCCGGCGTACGGCGAGGAAAATCGGCGAAGGAGGAGGAAAACAAGAGAGGGGGAGCTGCTGGTGGGGTGGTCTGACCGAAAAAAAAATGAGGGAGGAGAGAGAGAGAGATCAGACCAGTCAAATATAGAGGGCTAGGGGTGCCACGTGTCGCGATCCGAGCAATTTTCTCAAAATACCCTTGATCTAACGGCCCTTATTTGTCTTTATCCAATAATTGAAGGACAAAAATGTCCAAAGCCCAATAATTGAGCTGATTTTTTAGATTTGATAAATCCAAAAATATCCCAAAATTCGGAATCCAAAAATAGCCCAGGGGCAAAATAGTCATTTTTCCGGTCTCGGGGCGAAATTTCAATTTTTGTCCAAATCAACTCTAAATATGTGTGGCCAACATAATATGACGTCGGATTCGTGAAAATAGTGTCTTAAACGCTCGAAAATCGACTGCAAAGTCCTGGGGGATTAAAATAATATTATTTTTCACTTCCGAGCCAAACTTTCAATTTTTGACTGTAACAACTCTAAATGTGCGTGGCCACCCCAAAATGTCATCGGCCTCGAAAAAAAATCTCAAACGACCCCAGAAACCAACGTCGGCGCTTACAAGGGCAAAATTGTAATTTTTGACTTCCGGGTCGAAATTTCATTTTTCGACCGTACTCACCCCAAACGTGTGTGGCCAGCATAATATGACGTCAGAATCGTGAAAATAATCTCTTAAGCCCTCGAAAGTCGACACCGAAGTCCGGGTCTAATTTCGTGACCAAAATTTGCTAGATTTCAAATTTTAAGGTCTCTTACTAACAGGCGGCTGTTTAGGATTTACGCGTATCGACCTAGGGTTATCCGAGTCATGACGGTCCCGATCACTCATAGAATGAGAGGAATTATCGCTAATTCCAGAGGTCGCGATCGTTCGGTTTAAGTTCGGGACTAATTGGCCACTTGTACTCTCGGACTTACGGAATCACCAGCGATCTGATTGTACATCGTTGGCCTTGGCCAAACCAAATCCGTCACTTTTCCTAAGATCGGCCCACGTTGGTCCAAAATATTCCCTCATCATTTCTCAAGATCGGTGTCCGATTCGTGATCGGATCCCTGGTCCACGTATCATTTTCCTAGTTAGCCATACCCCTTTTGGTTAGTATCCCTAGAGTGATCAGCTCTGGGCAAGACTTACTAAAATGAAATGCGAACTAATGTCAATTTTATTGATCCCGGAATTATATCGAAATTCAGGCTATTACAAGTATACCTTTGGATATTTTTTGTAAAATTCGATCTGGGCCGTCGGTTTCAAGATTAGATCAAATCTGGACCGTCGGATCAAAAATGTGAGAGAAGGGCACTTTGGTAAATTGCCAAAAGGGGTCAAATTGCATTATTTAGGTCTAAATTGACCATTCTCTCTCCTCCATTTTCTCTCCCCCACCATGAGCAAGCCCTCCTTGCCGTGAGCCCCCTCCCCCTCCACCGATCTCTCTCTCTCTCTCCCTTCGCCGTCGCCGCCATGCCATCCCCGCCGTCCGCACACACCGCCGGACCACCGCCGTGCCGCGCCGTCCTCGTTGCCGCGCCCCCACCGGCCCACGCCATTCCTCTCCCTCTCGGTTTCTCTCTCCCCTCTGTTGGCCGTGAGCCTTGCCGGTCACGCCCAAGCCGCGCTGTCGCCGCCCAAGCCAATCGCCGCCACCCGGGAGCCGTACACCGTCACCGCCGTTCTCGATTAAGTGCCACCGCTTTCCGTTCTAGCCGCGATAGTCTAGAACGCGGGTAAGTCGCGCTCTAAACCCAACTTAAAACTTCAGGTATCGACGGGCGATTTTGGGTGAAACCGGGCATAGGGTAAGTGCGGAATTGCATGATTTAGGAGTGGGATTATGTGGCGGGCCTTAGGATTGAACTCGGAAAATTTTTATTGAAATTTTGTGAATAACAGTGGGCTGTGGACTACTGTTCATGGGGCTGTGATGGGCTGATCAGGTCGCAAGTTAGATTTTTAGAATCGAGAATTTATAGCGAGAAAGTCTCGTGAAAGACCCGAATCGATTTGAGACCATTTGGTTAGAGAAAAATAGCAATTTTCGTGTTTTTCGTGCGTTAGAATTATGACCGAGTGTGGTGTTGGAAATTGAGTGTGTGATTGTGCAATTGGTTGATTTAATTATGCCTGTTGAGTGCACGCGTGGGCCAGATTATTTTAATTATTATTATTGGCCATATCAAATGCTGAGTGTACATGGATTTCGTGTAATTAATGCGTGCACGGACCACGTGTGAAGGGCCAATTGTGTGTGTGGTAAATGCTTGTTGAGCATGTGCATAAGTAAGAAAGTGAATATGAGATGGCATGGGTGATCGTGGAATTCGTGCCGTCCTAAGGCGTGTACTTCAACGCGGGACGATGCCCGGTTTTACCAAAAGACTGCCAGCCTGAGCCGTGTACTTCAACGCGGGTTGCGCAGTAAGTGATAGATGTTGAGCCTGAGGCGTGTACGTTTACGCGGGCAAGAAACATAGCCTGAGCCGTGTACGGGTATGCCGGCCTGGAGTGTTGTGATGAGTTGGTCGCAGTGGACTTGAGGCATGTACTATAATACGGGTCACTGGCGAGAATGTGAAAAAGGATGAGATCAGATGGGAACGAGTGCGCGAGAATGAAATTTGAACATGCATGTGATTGTATATAATGTGAGTGTGACTAATGTGCAGGGCGTAAGCAGGATAAACGCAGGTAAATTAATTGATGTGCCTACTATGTGATTATGTGGCGTATATGTGTGATTGTGTTTTATGAAATTGTCTGGAGGTACGTGATAGCTTAGGTGGAGTTTAGGGGTGAACTTACTGAGAAGTGTTCTCACGGTTGTTTCAACCAACATTTTTAGAACCCCGACCGGATCCATGAATCCTCCGCCACCGCCAGTACGTTTTGGAGTGCCAGTGCACACTGAGAATGAAGTTGCAGAATTCCTTATGCCCGATAACATAACCTGGATTAGACATACTACGACTATTTTTATAGAGGTAGGACTACCCTTGTGGGAAACTCATGTCTATACTGCTTGATTTTTCCGTGATGTTGATGGGGATGAGTTCGGACCCATAAGAGGTTTTGATGTTCCATTCGACTTAGTAGGGGATTGGGACCCGTCTGCCGTACCCCCGATAGACGGAGAGTTGACCAGTGTAGATACTAGTTTAGCTCCGTCAGGATTGCATTCAGCAGCCGCTGCTCAGGGTTCATCAGGGGCTGAGCATGAACCTGAACCCGAAGCATCGCAGGTTGAGGACGACCCAATAGATATAGACGTAGAACCAATTCCCGAGGAGGAACCAGAGGGGATAGAGTCCGAAGCGGAACCCGAGATTGAGCATGATGAGTCTGAGGAGCCTGAAGGGGAACCGAATTATATACTCCCCTACGAGCAATATATGGACCCCAATTACGTGCCGAAATTCAATTTCTTTGATTTCCTAGTTGAGGATAATCATAACGGAGTTCCAGCTGAGTCGGGTGACATCAATCACCCGATCGAGATAGAGGCGGGGTCGAGTTCTTCGGAGGAGCAAACCGATCAGGAGAGTTCGGGTTCAGAAGATGAGGAGTCAGAAATAGTTTATAAGTTTATTAATGAATATGTATGTTCTTCCTGATCTTCCCCAGTTTCCAATTGTCCGGGTGATTTGTGGTTTTCGCTGACGATTTAAATCTCTGATGGTGAATTGAGGTCGGCGATAACCCTAGGATATCGCACTGATCGACCAGTAGTTGGGATGTCGCGTGCCCGATGTAAGGACTTCGGCCCCACCACGCTTCTGCTGCGCCACTCCTTGTATAATATTATCCGCTTTGGACACTAAGTTCTCATGGTTTTAAAACGCGTTACACAGGGATTAGGGGCCAAGCCTTATAAGCAATCCCAGGACTCCCCCCCTAAGCGATGTGGGACAGAGATATGCCCCCCTTGCCATCCTAGAAGCCTGCCAGGAGCCGCTCCTTGTTTAGGCCCTCTGGCCCCGGCGACCACTCCCCGCCCTCGTCGGACCGGGTCGTTACATTCTCCCCTCCTTCGAGCACAGCGTCCTCGCTGTGGCCCCACACGCGGTCGGGAGTCGGCTCTGATACCATTTGTAAGGACTTCGGCCCCACCACGCTTCCGCTGCACCACTCCTTATGTAATATTGTCCGCTTTGGACACTAAGTCCTCACGGTTTTAAAACGCGTTACACAGGGATTAGGGGCCAAGCCTTATAAGCAATCCCAGGACTCCCCCCCTAAGCGATGTGGGTCAGAGATATGCCCCCCTTGCCATCCTAGAAGCCTGCCAGGAGCCGCTCCTTGTCCAGGCCCTCTGGCCCCGGAGACCACTCCCAGCCCTCGTCGGACCGGGTCGTTACACCCGATGGGGTTCGGGTCGTGACAGGTATTGTCTTCGAAAATAAAATACAAGGTGTATCGAAACTTGTGCTTTGAGGTTGTCCTAAATTGAATCTATTTAAACTTCTCTAAGATTTTCTTGATGGTTAAAGAAATGAGTTTCATAATTGAACTCCTGGATTAGAGTTTTATCTTTAACTCTGTATCTTTCTTATTTATTTATTGATTCTATTGAGTGGTGAGTTACATGCTATTTATCATTCCTAAGGTGGATTCCTTAGGGGTTGTGCATTAACCGTATCATATGCCATGTATCATAAGGTGAATTTCTCAGGTGGTGAACATTTATTTTGTCGCACTTTTACAACCTTCTAAATCTCCTCCCACTCCGGTATCATCAACCATCTTGCTTCTCCATATGCCATCGGCACATGATATAACTAATCGCCAAAATACTAAGGATTGTCCTAAGGAAACACTATATCTCTCTTCCTATTGTATCCTTTTTTTTTTTTGGTAAGGTAAGTATTATAATAAACTTTTCAACACGCAATTTACAAGAGGAGTTGCCGTACACAAAAATCTCGTACCTGAGGCAACACAAAAGTGTCACGACGGGTGCAAAGGTGTAACGGCTAAACGAAGCACAAATACACCAAGTGCGAAGCACTAAGTATAGCCAAAACAGCGGCCAACTAAGAATAGACAACTATAAGGCAATAGCCATTAAAGTTACTGAAAGATAGAGGCCAAAATGTCCCACTTGACTTGAAGTCTTCTGTTATGTGGTGTGTCAACAACAGGCTGGAGGGAAACAGCCACATCTCTTATAGTCTTGGCCATATGGGCATACATTGCAGGCAAGTAGGGGTTACGATCCCTAAAAAGGATATTATTCTGTTCAGTCCAAATACAGTGGCACATTGCCCCGAAGGAGGCACGAGCAATACGTTGATGGAAGGTCTGTCCACTGAGGACATGGGTAGCCCAGCTGATAATATCCATCCACGATTCAACAGTCCATGATAAATTACAATTTCCTGCCCAGAAGCGCGTAAGAGAGCTCGTAAAAGCACACCTAAAGAATAGGTGGTCGATTGAGTCCGGCCTTGTACGACAGAAAGCATAAGAGCCTTCAATGATTCGATGGTGAAACAGCAACATAACCTGAGTTGGGAGCCTGTTGAGGCAAGAAAGCCATAGCAAGAAGCTGTGTCTCGGTGCAATACCATTGTTCCAAACAAACGAGCTCCAAGAAACATTGTGCCTCCTGTACCGTAACAGTTCCCAAGCCGAAGAGAAAGAGAAATTAGCAGAGGGGTGACCTTGCCACATTAGCCGGTCCCTTCGATCCGAGTCCATAGCAGGCCAGCTTTCCGTCCAACAGTTGAAGGTTTCCGTAATAAAAGACACTTGCCAGGTGGATGCATTAAAATCTCGCACTGTCGCCTTTCTGGGGATACCCCAAGAGTATATGTCCCTATCTGTAAACAAATTGTAGAGGGGGCCTTTAGGATGCCAGTAGTCAAACCAAAAAGATGTGGAGGCGCCATTACCAACTTGCCATTTGAATTGAAGTTGGAATTCCAAACGTAAGCCGAGGATCTTTTTCCAAGTCCATGAACAGAAAGTTGGAATGTGGGCAGCCCAGAAATTTTTTAGTTTGAGGAAGTTGGAATGGATCCATTTACACCAAAGGGATTCCTTGTCTGTGAATAGAACCCATATATGTTTTAGCATTGCAGCTTTATTGCAATCTGCCAGTCAACGTATGCCTAGGCCACCTTCTGCTTTCGGAAGACAGATATCATTCTAGGAAACTTTGGCCCCTCCAGCACCCAATTCCGGGCCTTTTCATAGGAATTGTCTTAGGATCCTCTCAATCCTAGATAGAACAGACATCGGAAGACTGAACACACTTGCCCAGAACACTTGGATAGCGTGCAAGACTAATTTGATGACTTGTAGATGGCCAGCAAAAGATAAGAAATACTGGGACCAGGATGTCGCTCTAGCTGTGATGGAGTTCAGTAAGGAGCAACAGTCTGCCTTACTGAGTCTAGAGGATATAACAGGCACTCCAAGGTAACGAAAGGGTAACTTACCTTCGTTAAAGCCAAAGGATTGCCGGATAGATTTCCGTAAATCTAGAGACCCGCCTGAAAAGAATATCTTGCTCTTGCTTTGATTTGGCTTTAAGCCAGATCAGGCAAAGAAAACTTGAAGGTCGTCCCTTAGAAGATTAGTGGAAGCCACATTTGCCTCAGAGAACAGGAGAACATCATCTGTAAAGAAAAGATGTATCGGGTTAGTAGGCTTACACCTCCAAAAGAATTTGAAACTCGGAGTTCGGGATCGCTCATTGAGGATGCCGGTGAAAATTTCCATGACTAGAGTAAAGAGGTAGGGGGACATAGGATCGCCTTAGCGGATACCTCTTCCACTAGTGAAAAATCCATGTATTTCACCATTGATGGCAATTGAAAATTTTGGAGAAGTGACACATGCCATTGTAAGCTCAGTGAACTTCTGAGGGAAGCCAAACGATTGCATTACCAAACGAAGAAAATCCCAATCCACAGTATCATATGCCTTCTGGAAGTCGACTTTGATTGCACATTTTGGCAAATAAGGCTGATGATGAAAACTAGCAAATAGCTCATGTGTAAGAAATATGTTATCCCCAATTCTTCTCTTCTTGACAAAAGCATTCTGAGGGGGGCTAATAATAGATGGTAGCACCGTAGCAATTCTGTTCGCCATAATCTTGGTGATACATTTATAAATCGTGTTGCAACAAGCAATAGGCCGATAGTCACTCATCGCCGAGGCATTTGGAATCTTAGGCACCAATGTCAGAATGGTGTTGTTGATCTCTTTTAGAAGAAAACCAAAATAGAAAAAATCCTTAACAGCCGAAATGACTGAAGGGCCAACTATGTCCCAAGTGGATTTGAAAAAATCAACATTAAATCCATCAGGACCCGGGACCTTCCCTTTGGCAAGGGAAAACATCGAGTCACGAATTTCCAAGTCAATAACATCTTTGGCTAGGGAGTTGGACTGATTGGCATCAAGTGTTTTTTCCACTACTACTTGTAATTCAACTACAGTAAGCAAAGAGTTGGAAGGGTTTACAGCAAGAATATTCTCAAAATAGGAAATAATGTGTTGTCGAACTGATCCCGGGTCCGAGATAGTAGAGCCACCATTATCAGTTACCGAAAGAATTCGATTTTGAAGGCAGCGCTTATCAACAAAGTGGTGGAAATACCTGATATTGTGGTCCCCTTCCTTTAGCCACTTGATTCTACACTTCTGACGGAAGAAAGATTCCTCTTGGAGTCTTAACGTCGAGAAAGTCTGAAGCTGTTCTTTCTCAATGATCTTCAAGTCCATGTTAGAAGGGTCAGCCGCAATAGCTTCTTGGATGGAGTTAAGGGATGTCCTTGCTGAGTTAGTGCGGGAAGATAAATCAGAGAAAGCTTCCCCGTTCAATTGTTTAAGGCTCCTTTTAAGGAGATTGAGTTTCTGGCAGAGGACAAACATGCGGGAGCCAGAAATCCGGGATTCCCAAATTCGTGTGACCATCTCTAAATAAGAGGGATGGGCCATCCAATAATTAAAGAATTTGAATGGCTTCCTTGATAAATCGGGGGGCACAATCCTGATGATCATTGGGGTATGATCGGATACACCAGGGGCCAAAAATTTAGCTTTAGAGAATGAGAACTCTCTAGCCCATTGCCCGTTGATTAGTACACGATCAATTTTTCTTTGTTTGCTTGAGCAGGTCGACCATGTGAACCTAAATCCAGTATATCTGAGATCATCAACATCAGCTTGGTCTAGGCAAAGTCTGAATTCATCAAAGGCTGGAATCCACACATTAGAGCTACCAATCCTATCCGAGTGATCGCGGATTGCATTGAAATCACCTGCAACAATCCAAGGGTGAGAGGCAAATCGAGTACTAGAGTGTATAAGATCCGTCCATAAGGACCGCCTTGAGACAAACGTGTGTTCTCCATAAACAACCGACAAATAACAGTGTTTGTTCAAAGCCAAAATTCGGATATGTCCATGTATGACCTGGGATGAAACCGATACAACTTCCAACTCCACATCTTGAGGTTTCCACCCTAACCAAATCCTTTCCCGAGGGGATGAGGTATATTCCATCCCAGCAGTAGCCCCTTGCTGTTTTTTTTTAGAAACACAAAATATCTAAACCTTTCGCCTGGACTAATCCCCATGAGTCCATGTGACTCACCCCATTCACATCAATCAAGTACGCCTCATGGTGATTTGAACACAAGACTCATCGTATCCAAACTAAGTGTTTAACCACTCAACTGATCCTTTAAACGTTAAAAGGGATGCACACATAGTCCCTCGTCCAGTCCAACGTCAAAAGATTTTATCGAAGCCAAATGCTTTACCTGATAAACCTTCGCCCTTGGAGAGAATATAGTGTTGCTCAACACGTCTTTGTACGATAATCTCTTGTAACGCCTTAATCCTTTCGCAGACCTTTTATTTAATCTTGAATTTTGAGAGTCAAGAAGTTTTTATAAGCACACAAAACCAAGCTGGGGCCAGGTTTCTTTATTCGTCAATTTTTATTACACATACGATACACATGTACATAGCAGTTTGGCCTGAGAGCCAGCTGATTATATGTAATGTTGCAGCATACCTATAAATCACACAAAAGGCAATACGAACACACAAAAGGTTTTCTTTTTCTTTTTTGGTGGTTCAGAGGGTACACACAAAAGCTTGTCGACTTTCTGGTGGAACTCAAGGTGCCAGATGCATAAGATCCATGCCTCACACGAATTTGCGAACTTATTCATTTGATTACTACCTATAATTCACATCGACACCGACCAATCCCCCCCTCCGAGCGGATCAGTTCAGCCTCCTCATGGCCCGTCTTTTATCACACGGTGAGTACCATCGGGATCGTTGCTGGCCGGAGCGCTCGAGAAATTACCATAACGGTCGTTCTTCTCATGTTGTTGGGGCTTGGTTTCAGCGTCCGTGTTGCTTGTAGCAGCAGCAACAGTAGGAGTAGAAGCACTTGCAGTACTCGGGGATCCGGTCGTTTTGCTTGAAGTAGCGGTAGTAGTAGCGGCAGCTTCAGTAGAAACGGTAGCATCACTACCGCCAGCACTGGCTTTGCGGCCCATGCTCGTGTCACTGAGCTGACGCTCTGCATCGGCTTGTAGAGCTGCCATGGTCAGCGTGAGCACAAGGAAGAGTTCAAATATCACCTTCATGATTGGATTCAGTCGCTGAACTCTGAAAGACGGAGTTTATACAATCACATCGTGATCATCCAATAATAACCAAATTTTTTCTTTAAATGAAGCTATAAAGACACCAGTTTAAGACCCATTGATTTCGACAAGAAGCATTTCTCAATTTCTTTTCACATATAATACCATGAATTCAAATCTAAGTAATTAACACAGCTTCAAAGGGATTAAACATCCTTCTTGATCTGGATGAGCTGCACTGCTGCAGTACTGAAAGAAGATATTGAAATCTAGGGTTTTGTTGGACATACCTGTTTCTGCAATGGAGACATCTCTACTTGGTATATTGATGACTTGTTGGTCCATATTGTTGTGCAATTTCTAGGCAAATAAAATTGTTCTGTTGCTAGGGTTCGAGAAGAATGGATTCTTCATCAAACAAACACTCCAAAAGCACTCTAGAAAAAAAAAAGGAAAGAAAAGCAAGTTTAGAGTGGAGGGTTCACAATGTTGCTGCACCATTGGAAGAGGATAAGCCACCCAAGAAAGTAACCATGATTAAGATGGATAATTAAGGCAACTCGTGTGTTGACATTCAAGTAGTTTATGATTAGTGAGGGGATCATATGTCCCCATTCTAGGGTTCAGCAATGGGTGTAATGAGATGAATGGTGAAATCTTTTTCCATCTGCAATAATTGCAGGAAGATACTTACATTAAACTATGCTAACTTGGAGGGTCAATTTTACTTCGGACAAAATTGGAATCCATGGGCCGTGGTTAAAGTCAATAATAGTTAGGTACATAGGTTCTATTTAACGGCTATTAACGGTTTAAGGTCCTAGTATTACCAGGAGGTAAAAGTGTTACTAATTACATGCATTCTTTAATATATGGGAGATTCCATGAGAAGAGTAGCATAAAACAACGTAAAATCAAGTTTTTCATTGCATACTCAAAGTCGCAGCGCAATAATCACTGGCCACGCGGTGAATCGTTAGAAGGGAAACTTCGATAAAATCTTCATTACATTAGTATGGAATGCTTAGAATCAAGCTAATCAGATTAACACAAAAGCTATGTAGCTGTTAATTAGTGCTCCCTCTCTCTTAGACCCACCACATCCGGCGCATGTCGAAGCTGCCGTAGCTACCACCGTAACTGGCGATAATAGTACTCTTGTCAACAACCAGCATGTCTACAGTCACTATTGCCAGCGACTCCTCAGCCACCACAAAGCCATGTTCGGTCTTCTCTGTCTCCCCGATCGAAACCAGACCTCTGCATAACATATCTCGTGACGGCGACAAGCATGCCAGATCTGCTTGTTATTGAGTCAGAAATGACGACACACACGGATAGAAGAAATCAGAAGGAGAGCCGGATCGAGGAAAACAACAAAGCTCACATCGAGATATGGATGGTCGAGAAGCCTTCACCAAGAGCAGCCCGGCTGTTACGCCTCACATCAAGATTTGGCTGCATCATCGAGATGACGACAAACATCCTAGAGAGAGCGAGAGAGACGGATTTTTTCTATTTACTTCATGTCGGGTAGGTCTTGACCTACTTCAATTTTTATAAAGGATCTACTCAAACTAGGTGGTTATAGACCTGCTTAACTTTCTACTAATGGGAAATGTGAGAACAAATGCTTGGTGTCATTGAATGAAACACCGAGAGAGTACTTGGAGTTATCCAACTGCAATTGCGAGTCCTGGGGTTTTACATAACAGAGAAGACTGACGACAGAACGAATTATTGAAAAGCCAGGGAGATTGAAAGAACCTAGCTAGTACAACATGCACCGTATCCAAAGTAATTTATATGCATACGTACATCTAGTTCGTTTTGGCATCATGTCATTTGTAGTAAATAACCTAGTCCAAATCATCAATAAATATATACGACCGTATCGAGACTTTCACTTTAAGACGAAATATCGTATCTCCATCCTACTCAATGCAATCTCTTCAATGTTGAACCACAAAAAAAGCTACTGCGATTGCTCACAAATATCTGACTAAAAAATTACCGTCCGATCCCGAATGTGGGGGAAGAACATTCTGTTCATCCTCAGCGAGTGGTGGCTGACATGGCCACAACTAAAGTGGTCGTCCTCAGCACGCCAGGGGTCATCTTCCATTGAGAGTGCTTAGGGTAAGTGTTCTAACATCAGTGGAACAAATCCTCATTTGGTGATTCACGACAGCATTCTATCGCAAACTCTCAAAGTGGAGGAGTCAAAATCCACGTGATGAGATCAAGGAAAACATTCCAATTGGATTTTTATTAGAAGAAAATGTAGATTTGATCAATGCAGTATCTTTTCTATCACAAGAATGATGATCCTTGTCTAGCCCTACAATTATTAAAAAAATATCAAATCTTATTGTTAATGATGAGTGTGATTTCATATTACATATATTGTCCAAGGATTGAAAGTGAAAATCATCAGACTGATCCCAAGAAAAAAGAAAATCATCGGACTGATCCCAAGAAAAACTAAGTCCTCCAATAGAGATTCTTTTTAACTTCTTATAGATTGTTTGAAGGATAATTATTCAGAGTGTTAAACCCTACGGCAGCTCTAATTCATTGCTTCGGCGCAATGGACCCCTCTGAACTTGCTTCTGAAGTCCACATAACCACATCAACGATCCTTCATCGGGCCATTAATTTCAAAATATCACAGATGCCCAAGCCTTCGTTAATTTGCCCAAGCGCAGCGTCTAGGATAATTATATTTCCTTCTTTTACTTTTGTAAAGTGCGTAAATGTGGCTCGAACTAAGAAGCGAAGACTCCAATAAGCGATGTCAACACAAATTTTACTCACGACAAGCCTCTCCAATAAGCGAAGTCTTTGTACAACGCAAGTATCTGCGGTTTACAACTCAGGCACGTCAACTATGTCTTCATTACTGGAATGTGCAGCTTAATAGATTGTGAATAGTTAGTGTTATTTTGAATGTGTTGTAGATGGATGGTTACCAGCATCTGGTCTGTATATTTCGTTGTTCTTGTTCTGGAGTTGTAAAAGGACCTGTAGTGGATCTTGTTCTACCCTAGAAATAAAAAGCTAAACCACCAAAAAGGCTGTCATGCTTAAGGACACGCTCTTGGTTATGCTTCCTAATGATCGAGTCTAGCGCAACATTTGCGCTCTCGGTTGCCTTAGGTTGCCTCTTAAGTAACATCTTGTAACCTCTTCAGCAACGAAGTGTTTTATCTAGTGTTGCAATCGTTGTGTTGCCTAAGGTTGAAGTTTGGTGCAGATCGACAAGATTTCTTGACCATAAGAAAACTAAGCAATGACCGGAGTTGCATTGATGATATTCATAATATGTACGTATGATGCTCTCATATAACATACAATAGGACCATCCCACGCTTACACACTCAAGCTGATCTTTCAACCTTCTGTTCAGAACTTAGCATTTTCCATGCATAAGCTCTGTGCTGCAAACATGGAGAGTTACCAATTTATTGGTCATTACTACCTAGTAATTTAGGTATGATCCGATGACCATCGTCCCATCGAGCCAAGCAGCTTTAGCAGCCCCCAGGCTTCTTGTTGGCACACTGTTATGAGAGTGTGGGGAGAATTCTCAGTTGAGGCGTCGGTAGGAGCACTTGAATAGGTATTGAAACCTTCAGTCTTGGTGTTATCGCCAAAAGCAAGCGATTGGGTCCCGACAGGACCAGTCTGGTCGCTCTCGCTTCTAGGACCGGCAAAAGCGGCAGTCCTAGCATCAGTGAAATTCACCGAGACCAGTGCGAGGGCAAGGCAGACTGCAAGTACTGTCTTCATAATCGGAATTGATCGTCTAACCACAGAAAGAACAGACTAATAAGAACATGATATCACGATCATCTAATAGTACAAGATCATTTTTTTATTGTTTTCGGAAGATCTAATAGTTGCAACAAGGATCATTCCTTAATTTGCACCATCCTTCAAAGATTGAAAAGAAGAGTTGTTGAGATTATGATGTATCAAGTATACAATCTTTAAACGTGAAGCCGCTCCAAAAACAACTTTTGAAAAGAAAAAGAAGCAAGTTTGAAGTGGGCTATCACTCTGCTGCTGAACCATTGGAAAAGGTTTAAGCCACGCCCAAGAAGTAATGATGATTAAGATTTGATATCCTAGGCTACTCATGTGATCAAACTTCCAAAATCTTCATAATTCCATTTCGAGAGATCCGGAAAAAATCGAGACGGACTAATCTTACGAATGATGTGATGATAAGAATCAATTCTCAACTCAGAATTCGTATGTAAATTTGTGTTTCAGATGGGATCAAGTATGCAACCTATGTGATTTGTGAGCGATTTGATCTAGTGAAATGAGCATAGGCACTACCCACTCAAATCTTTTTTAGGGTTTGAGCAATAATGTAAGTAATGAAATGAAAAGTGAAATCTTTCGAACGTTCAATATTTACATCGACACAACAATAGAAAATTTGCGGACCGAGGAAAAATATAACACCAAAGACAAAAAAAAATTTGGGAGAGTAAAGTTGATAATTGTAATTAGGCAGAGATTTTTTTTCTTAGAAGACTTGGGCTTGACTAATCTCGTTGGGTCACGACAATGTATTCGCATCTCTCCTTGAGAGAGGGTAATTACAGAGGCAAGTGGAGTAGGCCCTTGGATTACTCCCGAGAAAAATTGTCTTCGCCGCGACGAATTAAACCAGTGTTTATGGTTTTTTTTTTTTGCTAAAAAAACTCGTGTTTTTGTGTGTGAGAGAGAAAGAGGGAAGATATGTATGACTTGTGAAAGAAATCAAGAAAGAAAAGCGGAAAATGGAGAAATAAGATTCGCGTCTGCCCATCTTAATAACATTCAACTTAAAAAAAAAAGCTACAAAACTCACGACGAAAAATCGCAAATTACATTTTTCAATGCAAAAAAAAAAAAAGATGGTAACACGTTCATAACCATTGCATATTCAAACAGGGACATATTTTGAATATCGAGCGAAAAAAAATTTTTAAAAATTACTAATATTGCAAATATTAGATATTAATTTTTTTTTTCTCCGTTCCTCTTAATTTACAATTCTCGATCCCTCAGTATATATAGACTCAGTTTCGCGCCACCTTCGCACTCGAGAGAGAGAGGAGAGGGAGAGATGAGAGAGCAGAAGACGCCATTGAAGGAGAGCTCGATCTCGCGCTCCCCGTCTCTCAATCGCAAACCGAAGCCCGCCGAAGCTCCGCCGAAGAAACCTGCGCAGGTAAACGATTTCGCCTCCCGTCTTCCTTCCTTTCCTCGCGCACGAGCCGTCGTCGTCATCGTCATCGTCGTCGCCGTCGTCCGTGTTCCGTCGGGTTCGAACTTGCCCTCGCGTTCGTGCTCGCGCGCTTGCGGAACGCCTCGGCTTGTTCTCCGACCTCTTTTTCAGGTGCCGAAGAAGGCCTCGGGCGGCGAGGGAACGTCGAGGAAGTCGTTCGATCTGTCCTCCGTCTCCGAAATCTCGGACGTCAATCGCGATGACGAGACCGCCGAGGTAACGATTCTGCTTCTTCTCGGAGATTTTGGCCGGAATAGGTGAATCGTTTTGAGCTGATTCGGATGATCTGCGTGAGCGTAGCCGCGGCGGCAGTTTTTTTGTTGCAAAAATGCGGATTCAGAGACGTGTGCCTGAGCT
The DNA here is from genome assembly GCA_031216405.1 of Syzygium malaccense. NCBI lineage: Eukaryota > Viridiplantae > Streptophyta > Magnoliopsida > Myrtales > Myrtaceae > Syzygium > Syzygium malaccense. The sequence continues at coordinate 34,267,397 of CM062260.1, forward strand.
TATGGTCATCTTTTCGCGTTTTTAGCAGTAATCGGTGTCGATCGCGGATATGATTGTGTCGCGGTACCTCTGCCTAGGGAAAACATTTGATGTTAATGCGATGTAGTCAAATTGAAATTGTGACGTTGTGCTATCAATGCTGCTGTCAGATTTGCGAATTTGTGTCCTACTGTTTCATGACAGAGAAGATGAAGGTCACATAATAGCAATCTGGATTCGCAATGACTTGCTTGATCGTGAAGTTTTTAAGGAGCAGCATCTAGTTATAAAATCTTATGCTCATTCCCCTAATGAAATGCTCAATTCGATGATTCGATGTGCATGATTGCTCAAAGAATGCGGATGCAGAATGTGATGCTTTGATTGTGAATGTCATTCGTGAACTTCAGAATTGATTTGATAGATTTAGGATGCCGTCATTAGTTTGTGTGCTCATGAACTGGTCTTAAGTTGGCTATGCTTGAAACGTTCCTTGGTGGTTAATTCGCCGTAGTTCCTCATTCTCACTTTGCGAATTTGGGAATGCTAAGAATTTGTTCCTAGTATTCAGTTGCTTCCACTCGCTTCTAACTTTATCTGCTATTCCTTGCCACATGATACTAGATGATCCAGAGATTGCCCGACATTATTTCACCAGTTTATTGCCACCCTGTTCGCAGATCGTCATGCAAGCATTTGACCCTTCACCTTCCGTGGGTTCAGTTTCACCTGATCTCAGCTGCTCGTCGGAGATCACAGGTGATGATGGGAGTTTTCTGTTGGAGACCTGTGATTCCAATAAGCCAGGCAATTCCAAGATTGGTTTTCTTGAAGCAAAAGTTTCAGCAAATCTTCTCACAGCAACTCGAGCACAGGTCTTAAAGTCGCTCGATGTGAACCGGCAGTCAGTGAAGCTTTTAGAAAGAGCAATTGCGAATCAAGTGGATGGGCTTCATAATCCACCCGTAAAGAGAACTTACTCTGGCGAACTCGCTTCCTTGAACATCCATCTTTTCTTTTTTAGCCTTCTGCTATGGATACTTGCAATGTCAGTGTTTTTCTTCTTCAGTGCTGACTCTCGAAGCATGTCTTATGGCCCTTTACCGACTTAAGGTGTAGGTTTCTGTGCTTATTGTGCTATGATGGTGAAAACTGTAGGGTCGATCCCATTGCCGCTCTTCTGTAAAGATTATCCAAACACGTGTTTGATATGGATGTGTCATGGGAACATCGGTACAGCTTTGAATTGAACTGATTAATCAGTTCGGCATGCTTTTCGCAATTGAATAAAGCCATCAGTCATAAACCTATCTTATGTGTACTGTGACCTGGCCCCAAGGGTAATGAGATGCATATCATTGGTAATTTGTTCTATGTTTTGATTCTTGACCAGGACCTTATGGGGCTCCATGTGTATACACATAGACACCTGAGCTCAGAAACACGGAGGTATAGCCAGTTTCCATCAGAACTTAAGCCAGTTTTGAACTTGTCTCAGCTGGGTTCAGGTATCAATCCAATGCCAAACATATATAGGAGGGTAGTTCATTGTTTACGGCATCCAACGCATAACAGATATGATCCGCATTAAGGGCTAGTTCTCATCTGCCGTGCCACGTGCTTTCACTATATGTTGCAAATAACTAAACATAGAGCTCTAGGAATTGGTCTGTCAATTTCGGCAAATTCTTGTGCGCTGTTATGTAGGAGAAGAAACTACTAAGCGACTCTTCTTTTCTATCAGCTAGCATGATTACGAGTTTTCGGTATATATTGTGTGGCCTGGTGGGGTTGCAAATCAATAATGAAGTCGTGATTAGACTTCAAACTGGTCCTTTTTCTTGTTTGATCTTAGATGCTCTTCTAGTGACTGGAGGTAACTAGTGCTTTCTATCTGAACATGTGAAGATATATGCTGCCGAATCCAAAGCAAGACGTGGAGGCAGATCGGCTCATCAAGTTCCCCATTGAAATAGGATCGACAGGTCGAAATAAATAGCAAGAAACTGACGGGGGAGAGTTCATGAGTTCCTCAACGAGTTTTGCCAATGGTGGATTTGGATCCTTTTCCCAGAGTTCTTTCACTTGCGAAGCCTCGGGACCTTGGACCACGGAACGGTATCGTCAAACGGGCAGGTCGGAGCAGGTTTATGGGCCAACAGCTTCATGTAGTACATATATGAAAAGAAAAGCCCATGAAGCCGTAGATTCCTTGCTCACTTCAATTACGCATATTTCCGTTTTTCATTCGACGAAATTTAACCCAATAGAATTAGGAAACAAATTCCAACGCCACATCCCACCCAATACAAATCGAATTTCACATACTTTGATTCGAGTTCGGAAACGGGTTCAAACTCGAGAGATGCTCTGACGAAATCATGTTGCGTGCATAGGTGGGGGTCACCTCCTTTCCCCGTCCTAGACCGATAAGAAAGTCGGACTTCGAGTCGATCACCGATCGACGACTTTTTTGTCTTCCAGAGACGACATCCGACCTCAAGATACCGACGTGACCGGTGCGGTTTTCATCAGAGCGGTGAAGGCGTGCTTCTACAATGATTTCCCCTGTCCATATTCACGTACGTACGCAATCGTGTATATATATCATAGAGTACTAGTAGCCAATCCCCATCGAGAAAGAACCCTACATATCTGGGGCCGAATGCCCTATCTTTTTCTTAATCAGACTGCTCAACTAATCCGATCCGTTAGGTACTGTTGATTCTCCATCATCCGTAACATCTGCGTCTATTCCATCTCTTTCTCTCCAGCCGCATGGGGTTTTTTTTCTTCTTCTTTGTTTCTTTAGCAGCCACCGATGGCTCGACATTGTTGCAAACTCATGATCACAGGAAAGATTTATAAGAAATCAAGGAGGTGGTCATCAGAAAAGATCCGGCACCAATGGAACAAAACACAAGGTTTTGAAAGCAGTCAACAGTCACACGACACGAAGCAGTTTAATAATTCCTAAAGCTGATTAAGCAAGGGACGCAAGAGGGGGAGTTTTTTTTTTTTTTCCTGAAGATCCATCGGTGTCGTGGTTATTAAAATCGGTCGATTCTAGATTCGTATCGTGTGATTCGATTTGATTCATGATCTAATCGATACAAATCAATCGAACGAATAACTGATCTCCTAAATCCCAAGCGAGTCTATTGATTCTCTTGTTAATATATGGTGCGATACGTATCTGTCGATTTGATTTTTGTATCTTTACCTATGAAATGTACTGACTTTTATTGTTTTTTATGGTGTGGGCTATATTTTGTTAGTTTCAAGATTATTGAAAGCAAAAAATTTGCACACTATAATGCAACAATAAATGAAACGACATATAAAGATCCGTTGATTTATAATAGAACGCAATCATAATGAGTACCCCATTAACAAAATCATTTATAAATATATACAACCCAGCATGTTAATTTAAGATATTTCACATGTATCTCACAACTCGATTCGATTCTCGATTCGTAAATTTAATATTCCGATTCATGAGCGGGCACTTTAATTCAACAGCTATGGGGAGTCTACAACGATGCATCGAGACAAATTACATGGTGGTGGGTGGTATCTGGAAGGCACGATCCCAAACCCCAAAAGAAGCTCCAATTATCTATCCACCACATCAATCTTTGGTGATCCTTGATGCTTTCCTGCTTTGTTAAAAAAGAAATGTTTTCCTTTACTAGGGTACCAGGGTACGACGGTTAGATATGATAGGCTTGTTTCCGCAACTTGCTGAAAAGCGTATTGTAAAAGTGATGAGTGCGCATCTAAAAGTGTAACTGAAGTCACTAACGAAGTGGTTGGCGAGTGGGGGCAGAGATGGGTAAGTGAAGGAGTCGAACCGGCGGGTCTCCCAAGCAAAGTCTTGTTAAAAACCGCTTAGTTACCTAGAGCAAATAATTCCTCGACCATATTTTATTCAGAAGTGATGCTAGTATATTCCTAATTAAGGAGGTAAATATAAGCCTCTCGATTACGCGAATATCACTTGAAGTCCATCGGATCCGAAGGCTGTAATACAGTGCCGCATCTTAGAATAGTTAGACGAAGAAAGATGGGCGCAACGAGCTAAGGAATGATCTACTTATCCCTTTCTTTTACAAATGTTGAATTCGCGTCACATGACGATTCACATTAATTAGAAAGTAAGGGCTATGGGTAAGGAGACCCCTTAACCCATAACACGCTCACAATACCAGGTTTGCTTTAAAGAGTAATACTAGCAGTACTTGGATCGTTTTACAAAACAGATTTAACAAGTGACGTATGAAAAAAAAACAACATAAATCTAATAAGAGAACCCGTCCATCCATACCATGTCATCGTCACTTTGTAAACCAAGATGGTTAATTGGTCTTGATATTTTGGAAAATTGGACTTATATGACACGACCTTGCACATGCAGAAACCTCTTCCCATTGAGCAAAAGATTTTCAGGAACGTAAACCAACGAACAGGTCTGCTTGAGGGAAAAAGTTCAGGGCATGAATGCAGAGAGTTGTGCTAGGCTCGAACGGCAAAAGTTGCCTCTCTCTCTGTCTCTGTCTCTCTCTCGCTCTCTCTCTCCTCCTTTTTCTTCGCGTCAAACGTTGCTGCTAACCCTTTTGCCGTGCTGATAATGAAAATCGTTTTACATGCAGGCCATAATTCTTAGCAGCTATCTTACCTTCAAACTATGGACGATGTTCATGCCGTTCAAGGGCGATCCATGCATACCATCGAATTCTCGAGACCATCATGTTCATATATCCCTCGTTCATTCTGCTGACATAAGATAGATAGTAGCAATTATTGAAGTACTTTCTTGATGAATCCCACGAACATGTGAATTGAGATTCGCACCATGTCACCTTCCAGCGGTACGTGACGGTTTCCAGATTTGGCTGGTACGGTTTCAGTTTGGCTTTGAGTTGAGACTCCTCGAGAGATGTTATTGGAATTTCATTCTTGGACTGCCTTATTTGAATGGAAGTTATCATGTAAAATTTGAATTTTTTTGACCACCTTACTCGCCCAATCGAAAGGAGAAATTTTTTCGTCTTTTTAAATATACCAACCTTAAAAGATTAGTATGCTTGGTGGGTGTTGAGATGTCTCTAATCATTTCTCTCGTTTTTTATTGGGGTAATGACACAGCCAGTATGCACTCAAATACTTAAATTTTTCTAGTTGTTCAATTGAGTACTCGAACTTTTCGAACTACACTCAATCCGGAGCTTCCGTTGAGTACATGAGCGGAAATCGCCCAAGTGGCGCTAACGTCGTTTAAGTGACCGTTACATACGGCGGTGTGGATGCTTGCAAGGAAAATTTGTATCCACCTCCACAAAAGAATAAATCGAGGGACCCACGTCGACCTCTCTGACACGGCTCGTGGGCTTACGGGATAATTCATGAATTTCCACATAATTGGATCTCTACGCCCGCACTCCCGAATTATGAAAAGAGAAATAAAATCATCAATGTTGCCACTTGCACCACGCAATATTTTGCTCCCATATGCAATTTTTCAATGCCCCTCCTCCGTTTTGGTGGGAAATGTTTCATTGTGTCGAACCCAAGGGAGGCAAGCTTCTCTAGAAAACCAGTACACAATAATGCCCGTGAAGAACTAAAAAACGCATTGGTCCAGACACTCTCCTAACCTCTTCCTAAAACGAGTTAGGTTTAGGATGATAAGTCACACCTTAGATCTAATCGAATCAAACCCATCATCATTACAGCATTCGAGGGACTTCTTGAGCGGCACATTTTTGTGGTGCGCTCCATGTGGGTTAATATCTTATATATATTAATGTCGCTTTTTTGTACTTCGAAGCAAAGATTTAGTGCTCTTGATTCAAGATTACTCCTGTTTAATGAGTACAAATCATTTAACCACATCTCACCAGCCTTCACAAAAGGTAAAAAAACCCTGGGTTTTGATCTTCCCCGTGTTTATTGTCTAACACATGCAATACCGTCAAAGCAATAGCAATCCATGAACTTTTTTTTTCTTTTCAAATTAGTTAATGAACTATCTTTATGTAATTGTGATGACCATATAGTTTTCTACAAGATCATTATCGGGAGCCAGCTGGAGCAAACCGAGAAAGGTTCATGTGAATCCTCGAGCCACAAAAACATGTCCATGAATTCATGTGAGGGATCATATAATTCGGCTTAAGCTTTTTCTATTGATCATTATGATATAACTATTGTTTGTTTTTTCTCTCTTATCATGTAACATTAGGACGGGTGCCGAGAATGTGGGGCATTAGGGTCCCCCGATTGGCAATAGAAAATCCCAAGGAATTCCAATCAAGAGCCTATAAAGCCAACACACCACATGCAATTCTGCTTTGTTTAATTATTGTTATTTTTTCTTTTTGGGGGATCAGCACCAGCTGAACCAATCATTGCTAGGAATGACAACAAAAGAGGACCCACCGACCGCCACTCGAGGGTAGTGGTGGTGGAAGCCAACACCACAAATTTTGGGGAATATTTTTAATTTATCCTCTCTTTTTTTTTTGTTGTGTTCTTAATCAAATTATATTATCCTATCTTCGCCAGGTCCATTGAGCGCAAAAAATATATTTCAGGAGCAACAGAATTTTGACTGATTATCAACCATATTGAAATGTAGGAATCGTTATTACATCAATTACAATCCTAGATTCAACAGAGAGTGATTATGGGGGCGAACCTCTTATTGAGAAATGTGGACTCCGAAAAACCATTTTCTTGGGTTTGATTTTTAGTTTTAAAAAAATATATTTTTTTATTAGAGGGTGATTGAGTGTATATTTGTATTTTTTTTCAATAGGTTTAGACTCAAATGACTGTGTGTCAATTAGCCCTTAATTCAGCCCTTGAATGGCATGAGAATCGTCCCGTAAGGATAAAGGGAAAAAGTGGGAACTTGTATCTCACAAACTTCAAGTACATGGCGAAAAAGTGGGAACTTGTATCTCAAACGTTCAAGTACATGAGCCCGTTTTTGCTTTTGGATCAAATCCATCGGACTTCCTAAAACTCATATTATAAGTGATTTTAAATCTTAGAAAGGTTTTAAATGGTGTAACTGAGTTTTAAAATTTGTAAACTCCACATTCTCAAAGACAGTTCTTTGGGATATATTAATTAGTAGGCCATCGATAAACTCGATGTGGCATTTTCCTTTGGTGCTCTCTTTCCTCGAGTTTTCTTTTAGGTTATCCGTGTTGATGTGATGCTAAGGTGTCGACAAATTTAACAAAGCAATTTGGAACATACTTCGAAGAAATTTTTAGGTCTCAAGATTTCGACATATCCAGTATAACATTGTAGAGAGTGGAAACAAGAGAATAAGATATAATTCATTACAGAGTCCCCTTGTCCTATATGTGTGTATGAGTAGTCTTCCTTTTCACCATAGATGATACATAGAATTTAATTTTATGCATGAAAATTGACTCGAATCGACATCCAAAAATAAATAAATACAAAAGTTCTCATGGCCGATAAATGTTGATTGAAGCTAGTGGGGCTTTGGGAGTTACTACGAGGAAAAGCCAAGGATGAGAAGCCAAACTGGGGGCTTGGCAATCCCACTCCAAGTAAGCAGTTAGATCATGTGGATCTGGCATTAGATCATGTGTGGATCTACATAATCAGACGATTCAAGTGAAGTGAATTAATATACAAAGAGAGTGTGAGGAGAACCCAAAAATAGCTCTTCTTTGGGAAAATAATTTGTTACTAATGAACGCTATGTGAGTTCATTTATTTCACATGAGCCGGCAAATCATGTGTAGTGAGCGCATTCATCATCGATGAACCAAACCCCAATTGCTAGTGATAGTAACTATTTTGGAGGTTTGTACCTCAAAGTTTTCATGTCCCACCAACTCAAAAAGCTGAAAAACAAAATTGGAGTTGAACATAATATTAGTACAAAAAAATACTTTCAATTTTATTTTCCGAGACAAATCTAGTTCCTGATATTTGTAAAATAGGAATAAAAGCATTGTGAATTGTGGTTGCGCATTTCTTTTATTAAAAAAAAGGGTTTCGAACGTTTTATCGTGAGAAAGTGCACGACAGTGGGTGGTCACTTATGAAATGAGCGGGTATAAGAGAAATAAACGAACGGCAATTTAGATAATCTAAAAGCGAGACAAAATATTATTTTGGCTTATGTATATGGACAATATATATGTGCGTGTTATGCATGGAAAGAAAATTAGTATTCATGTATAACAAACAGGCATAAGATGGAGAAAGCAAGGGCAATTCAGGAAATTCAGTAGCGAGAAAGGAAAAGAAAGAAAGTGGGCGGTCATCTATAAAAAAAAGAATTGGTGAGTGCGGTGAAAAGAAAGGAAGCGAGGAGGAAATCTCAAATGAGATAAATAAGTGGTTTTACTTAAATAAACAGATACAGAAAGGCAATTTCGACAGAAGATTAGTTGTGTATTTATTTCGTAAAAAATAAATAATTTAAAAATAATTAATCGTATCGCTCGAAATAAATAGCCGATGAAAAATATTTTTGTCAGAGAAGATGAAAGTTGGGCTCGGAGATGGCTATGGACGAAAGAGGAGGGAGGGAGAGAGGAAGGGGGAAGATGCGCGTCAATTTCTAATTACTCCCGAGTCCATAAATGCGCGCCACATCAACCGCCGGTCCGATGCATGTCATTGGCCCCCCTCCCCCCCATGTAAAAAATCACTGCTCAAGAAAAGCCTTCGAAGACCAAAAAAACCTAGAGAAAAACCAATAAGAAAAAAAAAGGCGAAGGCAAATCGCATAATCATAGACCCGAAGCGCGCACACACCCACAGAAAAGAGGGTGGGGGGGGGCCGCGAAATGATCGAGCGGAGCAATATAAAACGTGTGAACGGCAAAACGACGCGTGCTCTTACTTGATACCCTCCCTCCCTCTCTCTCTCTCTCTCTCTCTCTCTCTTTCTCTCTCTAGGAGCGATCCGCCATCTTTATCTCCTTTCTCTGGCGTCCCCTGTTCGTTCGTCATCAGAGAAAGTCTGCGGATGCATCGACCCATCCCCGCCCACGAGCGAGAATTCTCGCCGATCGCCTCACCACCTTCGTGCCTGATCGTTTTCTTGATCCGCCCACGTCACTGAATCGCTGAATTCCTTCCGGGTTCCCCCTGTTCGGATTCTCTCCCTCCCTCTCTCTCTCTCTATCTCTCTCTCTCTTTCTCTCTCTCTAGAGATAAGCAGCAGCTCGCATCCGTCAAAAAGCTGCGGAATTCTGAGATTCTTTGGTGCCCTTTTGCCGTGTTTGAATCGAGGAGCCAAATCGGATCGAGAAACCGCCCGAGAACGATACGATGTCGTCATCCCTGATCTCGCCGAACCCGATCCCGACGAGCAGCCCCGCTACGGCCGGCGCCGCCGGCGGCGACCGCTCGCGGGAGGCTAAGACGAGGAGGAGGAAGAAGAAGGCTCAGGCTCAGGCTCAAGCCCAGGCCCAGTCCAAGACCCGAAGCCAGTCCTCCAAGTGGAAGTCCCAGGCCCAGCAGCAGATCTTCTCCTCCAGCCTCCTCCAGGCCCTGGCGCAATCCCGGCGCGGCGGCGGCGGCGGAGGAGGGGGAGGGGGAGGAGGGGGCGGCGGAGGCGGCGGCGGCGGCGGCGGCGGGAGGGCCGTCCGCGAGGCGGCGGACAGGGCCCTGGCGGCGTCGGCCAAGGGGAGGTCGCGGTGGAGCCGGGCCATACTGGCGGGCCGGATCAGGATCAGCAAGTTCAGGAAGCGGAAGAGGCCCGCGGCTGCGGCGGCGGCGGCGGCGGCGGCCGGCAGGTTGAGGAAGCCGAGGGTGAGCGTGTCGAGGCTGAGGGGGAAGGGGATGCCGGCCGTGCAGAGGAAGGTGAGGTTCCTCGGCCGGCTGGTCCCCGGCTGCCGGAAGGAGCCGTTGCCGGTGATACTCGAGGAAGCCACCGACTACATCGAGGCTCTGGAGATGCAGGTCAGGGCCATGAGCGAGCTCGCTCGGCTCCTCTCCGGCGTCACCTCCACCGGCGCTGGCACGAGCACCGACTCTCCTGCCGCACCGCCGCCGAGCCAGTGACTCCGGCCGAGCCACCGGTCGGCCGATCGCTCGGGACAACTTCCATTTTGTGAAGCAATCTTTCGCCTTAAATTGTTTCTATCTTCTATATGATATTGTGAATATACATGCTTTGGGTTATTTTTTCTCTCTCTAATTTCTTTTTTTCCGGTGGTATTTTAGATTTTTATCTTCCTCCTAGCAACTTTTATATTTTGCAGGATCATTAGTTTTTTTTCGACACTAATAAACAAATTGATTGTGGCTCAACGTAATAATGTTATATCAAATCGATCGGGAGTTGAGTCGAGGTAATTGAGATTGGACAGGTTTGTAGCGACTCGAATTTGATTTTGAAATTGAGTTAGGAAACGATTGATTTTGTTTGTTTCGTTTTATGCAAATCACATTACCTGGGAATCCTATCCAGTTTTGATTTAACTGATCAGGCAAGTCAAACGTGTTAGTTGCAAAAATAATTAATTTGATTAAAGGGTAATGTGTTGCGGTTTCGTCAAGTGCTTATTCAAAGGCTTTGAGAAAAAAATTCCAACTCCAATTTCTCTTGCCAGAGCGACTGTTAGGAATCGAAAACCATTATAAAAAAAATTGTACCACTCAATGTAAGAATCGTCTTGAATTATCTCATTACTTTTTTTTTTGTATTTAGTGAATTAAGTTATTGCCTGCTTACTTACCCCATCATTCAATTTATCGACCTAATCAAATCTTTCGTAGCATTTTAGTTATAGTCATCAGACGAGTTCCATCTTATCAAGCGCTGATTTTGTAATTGTCGACATTTGATTGGTTTAACGAAGATCCCTTGCTAATTTCCCAAAGGCCCACTTCAGCTTTAGAGGCTCGAGTATGGTCAGTGCTTTATCGGTTCACACAAGTCTATGTTAGAAATGGGGTAACGCCTATGTAGTTTGGCCGGCGACACCAATCCCAAATTGGTGAATAATGCCAAAGGAATTTGCCCGAGGGGAATGGTCACCGGTGAATATGAACCGAAAGACAAAGGCAGTGCCACTGCCAGAGCATGTAGCAAGCAAAGCACATGTAAAAATCACCATCACAAGGGAGTAGTAGTACCCAAAGAAGAAGTGGGTTTCCTTCCAAAAGTGCAAAAGAGAAGTTAGAATCGATCGACGAAAAAGAGAGGTTGGTATCACGCAAAATTTCAAATTGACACATTTATAATAATTTTGCTCAAAATTAATTTTTTTAACCATAAAAATCTTCCAAACTAGCATGTTTGTGACAATTTTACCATTCGCTAATTTCGGTTGAATTTTACCGTCAAATTTCTGAGTTGGATGACACGCAACAGTTGATGGGTGCGACAGGTTTTACCAGTTTATGGTTTTTCGCGATATCAATCAAATTTAACGGAGGGCGAATTTATCACAAATGTACAGGTTTTGGATTTATGTTGATCAAAAAATTAATTTGAGGTAAATTTATCGCAAGTATATTAATTTAAGATTTTTCGTGATATTAAAAAAAAAAAGGCCAACTTTTGCTCTGTGGTGGAATCAACCTTAGTGCCAAGAGAATTGACAGAAAAGTATAATGAATTAATTAATTAACTGAGGAAAAAAAAAAGGGTAGGGGAGGAGGTATAATATCATTGGCCTTTGATGATTGCAACGGGGGAGGGGGGACCCCACCAAGCAATCAAATCCGGTTCCCACGAAAATGTCGGGTCAAGTAGTCCCTCAAGATATTCCCCCCGACTCCATCGCAATCATTCCCCATCATCCCCTTCCATCGCCGCGCCTCGCCTCGCCTCGCCTTCCCCCCCCACCCACTGAAACACTCGAATCGCGCGGATCCAAGCACCAAGCACCAAGCACAAAGCACCCCTCCGCTAATTACACTTGCTTTCACCGAGCTGTTCTGTTTTTTTTTTTTCCATGTAAAGAATATTTGGTGCGTGTCCACTTAAAGAAAGGCACCGTCCACGCGTGATTATCTGCTCATTTAATTAAATTTTCCTTTTTTCGATTAAATGGCGTTCGAGAAAGATCGGGAGCGAAAGAGAGGCGTCGATCGGGGGTCGGACCGGGCAACCCACCCCACCCCCCCTTGTTCCGACCTCTCGCTGCCCGTCCGTCCCCGTACTCAATTAATTGGAGCGCGCGTTTGCCCCCCCGGGGGGGCGGGGTCAATTCTCGTCGCTATCGGGTCGATTGGGACCGGAAGGGGGGCAAACCCCGCTGGCTTTAACCATCGAGATGTACCGTGTGCCGAGAAGTTTGCGTATTCCAAGCATTCTCCAGAGGATTTGATAATTCCGTTCGAAGCGATTTGATGGGCCGCGTGTCCCGATCTCCCCGAGAGCCGTCCTGTTTCCGTGTTCCGAGCATTCTTTGCCCGTGACGTGTGTGTCGAGAACTCGCGTCCCAGATTTGACAATTCTTATCGGTTCGTTCGGAGCAAGATACTATGTGCTCGCCGAACAGTAGCTGATGTACCGAGGAATGATTCTTATTCTATACTGCACAATGGCCATATTTATCTAGTAGCCTCGTGACATGGATTGGATTCTCCTGTATTCTAGTACTTTTGTGAGTGGAGCTTTGTGGCATTGGAGTGAAAAAGGGAGTGATGTGAAAGTGATGATACAATTGGTTCGTACGAGTGGCATCATAGCATTTGTGCTAGGAGTTCTAGGATAGAATGATCATAACTCGGAAGAGCTTTATAGGCGGGGTTGACCTCTCGTGCGCAAATTGATCGGGAGCCGATATCGCTCTCCTAACGAGGTCACGACATGCCGAAATTAGTTGCTGTGTCGAAAGTGTTCGGAGTGTCTCGCTCGAGGGACCGGACGTTCAAACTAAACTTGGACGTGATGCGATTCAATACGAGTATGCTGTTCGGCGTGCTGCTCTTAAGAAAGACTATATAAGAAATGTTGATCTGGCGTTCTCGGTTCGCCGAACACCGCACGGGCTATTCCGCGGCCCGGAATTTCTCGGCTCGTGACACATCAAGTCGAATTCCTATCTGTGCGTGACATAGGCGAGAATAAATTAAATATTTCGCGATAAACTTCACCCATAGTCCCCGGACTTCAACACATCTCTCGCGATCTCGTTACCAAATTGTAATTTCAGTTTCATCGCTTCATGAAACCGACCAAAAGGGCGCTTCGAATCATCACCAAATCTGCCAAGTATTTTTGCGATCATCAATCAGATTCATCCAAGAACAGTACTCATTCAGCTACAGTCACTTTACATGGGTCCGTCGGTCGAGACGATAATTGAAGGGTCGCGGGGGGCCGTTGATTTTGGGCTATAATTCGGCCTGGACATGTCTTTTTGTACGCGGAGAAAAAGCGCACGGTCAGCATTTATTTCGATTTGTCCACGCATGCAAAGGCAGCCCCCCCCCACCCCTCTCCCCATGTGGGTTTCCTCATTTCGTGCTTTTTCTCGACTCTATATTCCCTATTTTCTCCGCTTTTGGAGGTTTTTCCTCGCCTTTTCTCGACAAAGATGAAATTCCCTTGTCCTCGCCGCAGATTCTCAGGCCACCTTTCTTCACCTGTCCACGTCTACAAAAAATTTATGAATTGTTTTTTTTTCCGCCCTTTTCTCTTTTGGGTGGGAAAGAGGAGAACGATAATAATGAAAAAGGAACAAATTCACGTGCCTGCGGATAGACCAAAACATGTGGCGTGTGTCATCTTCCTCGCAGTCCTCCTCCTCCTCGTCCCTCCCCTGTTTGTACTTTGCTCGATCGCTTCTCGAGCTCTCGGGGGGCTGAATGAAAGAGAGATTGGAGTTGATATATATATATATATAATTGTTGATTCTAAGTTTTGCTTTCTTGCTTTGACCCTAACATTAATTTCATTAACTTTCGTCTCGTCTTTTGAGGAACATGGGTAGGCCATGGAGGCATATAGAATCCATTAAGAGTTCAAATTTTTAGATCATGATCTCTTCTTTAAACGGCTGGGTTTGTTGGAAATATAGCTGGCTTGGGTCCGAGAATGTAAATAGTCAAGAGCAATGACAGCACTATAATTTAATTTTTTTTCTTGCCATAAGTGGCGTTATCTACTCTTAATATGATGGTTGGTGAGATAGTGGGTAGTTACGATTTTCAAATCGAAGACGGATAAAACCGTGTGTGCGAAGAAAGGTACATGCTTTAATTTTCTAGAAATAACCCACTCTTTGATCATCACCCCTCGATATCGAACGCATCGACAGTCCTAACTCTTATACAATGTGCCGGGTCAACATATTTAGCAGACCTTCTTTGTTTAATTTCATGGATTGCTTCTCTCTCTCGATCTCTCTCAAACTTGTTGTCAGTGCTAAAAAGGTCGGGCTTCTCGACTTGATCGAGCCCTATAGAGAGTCAAGAACTCACCGGTCGGATTTGGAACTAAGTCGTTGAAATCCTACAAGTTTTGGATTGTAGGATTAAACCGGAGCTACCTATCTTTTAAAATCGCACTTTGATCGGTTACAATTGCACCTTATTCATTGAGCTCAAGCATAGTCACAGTACATGTCGATCTAAACTCGTCCCGCTTCCATTTCGACCTCTTCACACTGAGAGTGCGAAAAAGAAAGAAAGGGAACACAAATCCATCGTTGCTGATGATCAGACGAGTTGAAAAGAGACATAGACGACGAGTAGATTCCTTAGATGGGGGGGAAACCGTTCTTCGAGCATCATAGCAGCAGCCATACAAGCTGAAAAAATCATTGCTCAACACGAGCCATTGTCGCGAAAAACCCTAACAAAAATAAGTTGCAAACATACCTTTTTTTTTTTTGCCATGCAAGATTAGAATCTCTCCCCTGTTGTGCGTGGTGCGCAACATGTGATGATGTGAGATATAACCGCAGAAACATAGGAAAAGCAAAGAAAAAGCACATGCATTAAAACATCACAAGAGAAAGAAAAGAGAATGCTCCCACATGGAGGGCCCGAAGCTTTGTCCCTTTGAAATCGAGTACGTAAAATTAGATAAGAAAAAAGAGAAAAAAGGGTCTCTTAGATGGCAAGCCAAATAAATATGTTTATTTTTTTCACCACTTGATATATAAAATTGAAACCACCGAAATTCTCTTTGTTTCGTTCCATGTTGTTGTTCGATGGGTTTTCCTTTTTCCCCACTTGTCAAGTGGGTGCATTGTTTATGTACTCGAAATGGGAAATTGTCCAATAAATGGTAAGTCTATTAGACGGATGTGAATTCGATCATAAATTTTTCGATTTTTGTCAATTTAGTTCTAAACTTTTATGTGAAATTTCAATGTAGCTCTTCCGGGCAAATTTCGCCAAAAATCATGTAGATGGCCGACGATGACTGGACCGTCACGGTAGCGATTTCCTGCGAAAATTGATCGAGAAGATTACATTGGAATTTAGCGCAAAGGGCTAAGACTAAATTACAAAAATCAAAAAGTTTAAAACCAAATTCGCATGTTTAGGACCGATTGGTAATTTTCCGTCCCTCGAAGTATCATGGATAGAGACAATAACATGCGAAGTACTACGAAAATATTGTTATATATTCTTTGACCTAGTTTATTCATATTATTTTACTTGACCCAAAGTTGACCCCATGCCAAAGTAAACGATTTTTTCCTAAAAAAGCTCAAGACTAAACAAGAAAAGCCGATCTTTCTATGACGAGCACTCATGAAACAATGCAAGAAATGATTGAATCATATCACCGGGCAACGGTTATAGTACTACTGTGGTGTCTTTGGTTGACAGCACTCTTAGAAATTAGTGATTGCCGATGTTTGAACGATGAAAGGTGTGAATGATGACAATATTTAATGTACATAGTCGGGTGTCGTAACGTAAGCTTTATATATAGCTCTCTCCGGTGGTCACTAGAACAATCAAGTTAATCAGATACCGATTTCGATACGATCTTCATGTGTTCGAACTTCATGCATGCATGAGAATGGTCATCAGAAGAGGAAGGACAAACTAAGGGGGAGCTGAGAAATATTCCTAGGAAAACTATATTTATGGGTCACCTCTTCTGTCAACCGGCCGAACCTAAGGGAGAAAAACCCTAATGTTCCTTTCACACCTACAATTTGTCCACTTCAATAAATGCACTCGGCATGAGATCAACTGTTCACTTTTTCGTGTACAATGAATCCGTGCCTCCGGCAAGGAACTAGTGGCAGTGTCATTTTCAACCAAAAAGGGCGGGGCCACTATGGATAATTACATCAAGCATATTGCATATCCCCTCTATGTTTGTGCTCGTGTGTGTCTACGTATATAGAGAGAGAGAGAGATAGATTTGACTAAGATTTTCCTGAATCTCTACTTGACTTTCAATACTAAGATTGAATATACGTATCAAGCATTCACACTAGATAGTCAATGTGGCATGGTCGGGCAACAATGTGTAACTAAATCTAACAAGGTTTTCGTTGAATCTTTTGGAGACTCGTCACATGAAATTCTATAGATTACGTTGGACATGCTTAGATTAATTAACCAAGATGATTCATAAAGTGACACGGTAGATATTCTATTTGGTCGATCCACTTATTTTGAGCGGTCGGTTTTCACGGTATGTCAAATAAATTGCTTTTTTTAAACTGGTATTACTATACTAATTTGGATTAGTCACATCTATCTACGTTGCCTAATTACTTACATAAAATATAAGTATAGCTCATATATTAAAAAGTGTGAAGCAAGTCGTATATAGATAGATTAGACACCTATCATCTTTATGGATGGGAAAAAAGCATGGTACATGGAGTGAAGTGTGATTGAAATTGAGAGGCACCTTACCTAAGTGGGTGCGTGTTAGGCCAGCCTAATGTGCTTGCCCCCATTTATTTGGATAGCTGATTGATTTAAGAAAGTTTTATTTTATTATCCTATGATGGATTCTTTGCTCGATGCATGCACGGTGGTTGTGAATTATTGGACTTTGGCCATGTGAAATTGAATCAGGGGATTAGGTAGAAAACCCTAGTTTGCTACTTATGTTTAAATTCTTGATGGGACCGTGAAACTTGTGAGCTTAGATTGCTTTTATCACCTCCCCCTTTTAGCTAAAAGAGGCAAGCAGTGAGGTGATTGGAAACTTGAGCAGGAGCAAAATCAAAGAAAGCTTGTGTACGATCTCAACGTAGCATGCTATGGGCGCAATGTCCGCTAAGTCCATGTCAGGCGATCAAAAAAGTCGCTTTCTCGAGCCGTCTGGCAAAAAGCAATAACTCCTAAATTCGAGCAAATTCTACACATTGAGAAGCAATTTCATGGGTGATGATGATCATGTCTTTTTAAATGGAAGATTTGAAAAAAAAAAACGAGGATTTATGAAAGGTAATATTTGAGATCACCTAATCATTCTCGAAAAGGTAGTTCATATTTCTAGTGAAAAATAGTGCTCAAAAGAGAATGGGCTTGGGTTAAAAGGATCTGGGCCGGACCAACCCAAAGCCCAGGTATGACTCCCGGTCTGGTCACGTCCCGGAGATTCGGGCCTAAACGGGCCCGTTTTCTAGACCGGCTAGCCCCGGTCCGCAAGGCCCGGCCTGATCCGGAAGAGATCCTCCAGAACGACGTCGTGACTGTCGGACTCAAGACGACTCCAGAACCACCTCGCGAGACGTCGTTTCAGCTCCCAATACGGCAATACGCGCACCCTCCCTCCGATTCTCTGCACAAGCCCTTTGCTCGGAGAGAGAGAGAGAGCGACAATGGCGTCGCCGTCGGCGGGTCCAGGCGAGGTCGCGACGGCGAGGAGAGGAATGCCGGGCGCTCGGTTCCGGGGAGATGTTCGGACTTAGCGTCGCTCGGTCAGGCCTCCGACGTCGACCCTGCTCCCGCCTTCCTGCAACAGCGGCGGTACGCACGAATCACATTCTTATTGATTTGTGTCTTTTTCGGTTTGTTCGTTCGCCGCCGGCATTCCAATGTCTGGCTCGTCCGAGCTTCGCGAGCTGAGTGTTCAATGCTTTGATTTGGTTGAAATTGATTGCCGTTACGCGCTTGGCCCGGTTCGGGGAGGTCTAGGGCTTTATTGATTGGAGGCGTGCGTAGTTGTGTAGTTGTGGCGGGTCACTGTGTGAAAGCTCTGTGGGAAACTATCCTGAATAAGCAGCAGGGATGCTGGTGGAGGAGAGGAGCTTAAATTTTGGATTTTTTTTCCCGGTCTTAAACGTGCTTGCTTGCAATTGGTATGGTGCTTGCTTGCAAGCTTGGGCAAATGCTAGTTGGTAGAGATGAAACTCCTAGCTCAACTTAGGGATCTTAGAATGGGGCTGTCATGTTTCGCTCCGTTGGTTTGATCTGGATGATGATGATGCAGCTGCTCATAAATCAGAGGCATGTCGTGGAGGTCTAGGGCTTTATTGATTATAGGCGTATGTAGTTGTGCTTCCGGCTTTAGTTTGGAGGTCGAGTGGCGGGTCATTGTTTGAAGGTTCCTCTTAGAGATATACTATTTAGGATTAGGTTAATTGTAATTAATTCTAATTGCATTCATGCTCTCTATACAGGGCTGAGTATTCTTCATATGTGATTTATACACAACATTACATTTTCTCTCTGTTTTACCATAAATCTTAACTTGGTGTTAGAGCCCTTCTTGTTATCTGAGGAAGCATTCGACAAGTCTGTACCACGGTGATCGTAGCAACGCCAGCTGCATTCCTCCGCCAAGTCCGTAGTTGTTCTTCTCTAGGTGCTTAGCCTTTGGTTGTTGTTTCGACACCCTTCCGCTGCTTGTTTTGAAAGCGAACACCACCCTTAGATGAGCCAAATTTTGAAATTTGGTCGTGAACAGACGCCAGACGTCGCCATACTTACCGTCTTGTCTTGGACCCACCAAGGTTGTTGCTCTTGAGTGCTATTTTGACACTTTTTGGTTGCTTGTTTCAGAAAATAAACACCTTCTTCGGGATCATCATCCTCCAATGGGTTAGATATTGGAAACCTCGCTATGATCCACTGCCTCACGTGCCCATGTGTTGCTCATGTGACCAGATGTGCTAGCCAAGTTGAGTGATGTCATCATCATGTCCCAAGCACCAGCAGTGCATAGTGACGTCATCGTCACGTGCCATCCGTCAGCCATGTGTAGTGGCATCATCTGCCACTGACAATCTGCCACTTCCGCTGCCATGTCATCTGCCCCGTCAGTGGCCATGTCATCCTACATCCATTGACCATTGTTCGGCGTTGACCACGTCCCCTGCTATGTCACCGTTTCCAATCAGTTCTTCACATTCTTCATCCATTATATGCTGGTTTCAATTGGTAAATTGCATATCATGGATCAATTGCAAGCTCCCTTACCTATTCATATCATTTTGAATGGATCAAATTATATTTTATGGGC
This sequence comes from Syzygium malaccense, assembly GCA_031216405.1. NCBI lineage: Eukaryota > Viridiplantae > Streptophyta > Magnoliopsida > Myrtales > Myrtaceae > Syzygium > Syzygium malaccense. The sequence continues at coordinate 34,286,796 of CM062260.1, forward strand.
TCAAGAAATATCCGGTTTTTTGAGAGGACGCCGGCTTTGGCGTTATATTACTGGTGATATTCGAGAGCCTACTAAGCTTATTTGTTGAACGCTTGGAAGAATGGGATAGCAAGAATCATCAGTTTCTAACATGATTTCGAAACACTTTGATTCCATCTGTTTGACTTCAATTTAATCGATTCGATACAGTAAAGTAAGTTTGGGATCTGCTTACAAGCCATTGTTCCATTTTGGATATTGCCCATCAGTATCAACTGCTAGAGAAGCTACAACATATGCGTAAGGAGATTGGTCAGTCCATCAATGATTTTTTATCCTCTATGCATACCATCTGGGATCAATTAGCCTTATTTGAACCACGATGAGATGTGGCTACTCATGCTTGCAAATTTGCTAAGTACCGTGATCGTATGCGTGTTATGCAATTTTTGATAGCCTTGACTGATGAGTTTCAACCTGTGCGAGCTTCACTTTTGCATAGAGATCCTTTTCCTCGTCTTGAGACAGTTGTCTCAGGACCGAGGAGACTCGACGGGCTACTTTAAAGGCGCAACGCGATACCGTATACATATCTACACCTACCGATGCGGTGCTTGCTACTTCCACTTCTTCCTCATTGTGCAACCAATTTTGTAAGCATTGTCGCCGACATGGTCATATGGCATCCAATTGCTACCGACTACGACCTAAGCAACTTACGCGGCCAAACAATCGACCCTGAAATCGAGGTCCATATGCAAGTATGTCCGCCACTAATCCTACCACGGATGCTTCTCCAAAGGGATTGTTCGTCACTCTATTCTTAGAGGATCTTTGTACTATTCTTTGAGAATCTGGTACTTCTAGCTCATCTATCCCTAGCACTTTTGCTACGATCACATGACTTCAAATTCTAACGTGCGTCAATTTAAATCCTTCACTCTATGTCTACCTACTACTCACAAATTTGAATAGCCAATAACTCACAAATGAGAGTCAGTCATACGGGAAACTTTTCAACATCTACAGTACCCTTACTAACTCCTTTCTGGTTCCCAAACTCTCACTAAATTTGATTTCTGTAAGACAATTGTGTGAACTCAGTTTTGATAGTCACTTCTCTTCTAATGATTGTCATGTGCAGGATCCACGGACGGGACAGACAATTGGGACGAGCCATAGAGTTGGACACTTTTGAGCTTGTTACCTTGAATATTTGGAACTCTTTTGCTAGTTTTGTAGCCACAGTGTCATTTGAAACTTGGCATTCTCAATTAGATCATGTTTCTTCATCTATATTAAGTTCTTTGATTTCAAGTTGTCATCTAGGTTTTGTTGGCAATAAACATTTTGATTGTTTGGTTTGTAAGTTGGAATCTTGGTGAATTTGTCTCTCATGCTTCCTTTGATCTGATTCACTTTTCTTCGATATTTTAGGACTATCTCCAATCCCCACTGTTCTCACTATTTTAATTTTGTTGACAATCAGTCTTGTTATGCCTAGCTTTACCTAATGAAAAAATTGGTCTGAACTTAGTCATACCTATCGTGATTTTGTTGCCATGATGAAAATATAATTTTCGCAAGATATTATCATTCATTGTTCTGGTCCTGGAACTTCCTAACAAAATGGTCAAGCAGAATGTAAACATAGACATGTCTTGGATGTTGCATGCACTCTTCTGGTCTTCCTCTCTTGTCCTAAACACTGTGGAAAGGCTTGTCATACTGCTGTATTCATCCACTCGTACTTCTGATTATGTAAACTAGATTTTGGGGGAATTTTTTGTATTCTTTCACAAGTTGATTGGAAAGTGGTGGTTATCTGCTTTTTTTAGAACAAGCTTCCCTTTTAATAATTTGATTGAGATGCGCTGAATTGTTGGACAAGTTTGTGCTGAAACTACGAGGTTTTAAATCTTGAAGATGGATTGCAGTTACCACATGACTGTTGCTCCTTCTGTTACTTCTTGACATCTAGTGGGGTTTGATATAGGTTCTTCTTCTTGATACCTAGTCAAGACCAAGTTAGATCAAGATGTTCACAAATAATTAGCATAAAAACAAGACTTTAGGTCTAAAAGGCTTGTTCCCTCATTTATCGAAAAAGTGTTGATGTACCTAGCTGGTGAGTCTAGTTTGTGCTCCCCATGTTAAGAAAATGTCTCAAGCAGAGGTAAGAGGAACGTGCTGGTTAGGTGTTCCATCTTCATATGATACCTTTGAGTAGGAAATGATATCTGAATCTGGTCTATGGTAGAGTAAACTTTTTTATGAGTAGTTAGTAAAACTCTTATTCACCTATACTATATCACGTCCTCTTGATCATCTAATGCTCATCTATGTTTTTGGTATTGAAAACAATGATATTATCTCCCATTTGACAAGTCGTGCATTAGAGTTTTTCAATTGCTAATATTATGATGAAGAGGAAGTGTTTGCACTTGGGTTCTGTAATGGGAATTACTTCTATGGATCCTTTCTCTGTGCTTTGAGGAATTGCGAGAGTACAAAAACATGGTATTGATTTGCTTGTCATTCTAGTTTAGGGCTTGCGTAATAGTATCATGGAAAAAGGTGACCGAGAAAAGGTTGAGATGTATCTAATTCAGAAGTTATTTTCTTTGCTTTGTTTTTACTGTTTCGTATTGGCTGCAAGTCTATGCTCAGATAGCTCAATGACTGAATCCCAGAAGGCTAAGTCTATTCTCCCATTTTTCGACATTTGCCTCTCCATCCTGCCAGTCTATGTTCAGATATCTTAATAAGGGTATACTAGATTTTCTTTGGGCACCCAGACGGAGGCTCTTATATTGCTGTGATTGAGCATGTTATTATGTCGGGTGTTTGTGCAATGAGCACGTGTGTTTTTAGTACCATACGATAGAACAGTCACCTGGGAGCTGGGGTATGATTGAATGCAAGCTGAACGCCTTTTGTGCATGTGTTTGAGCTGAGGTATCTAAGTATCTGACAGATTTTCTCATGCTGTTGACTGTTGAGGCTTTTTGTTATGTAAACTCATTTATCATGTCAACATATTATTTTTTTGGAATCAGCAGTTCTCTCATTTTATCCTAGTTCTGTTGAACTGTAATAGAACCCTGCATCAATTATCTTCTATCTGTGATGTCAAATGAAATTTTCTCACAATCTTATTATGCAAAGAACTTTGCGTGTCAAATATCTTTGTACTCCTTGAAAGTGTCCAAGCTAATCAATTTGCTATCGTTTTGACTTAAGGTAGCAGGTAGAGGACACGCTAGCATAATTCTCCTTGGCAAATGCACTTCTTAAAGCGATGTCCTTAATCTAGGTTAGCGATTCTAAGAGCTGATATTGATCTCAACGATTGAGAGGTGATTTTTTACTTTGACACCTAAAATATCACCAGTAACATTTAGCTAGTCGCTGTGATGTGTGAACTCTGAAGGTCAAGAAAGTGAACTGAGTGGGATGCCAGAGTGGGCTTTAAAAATCTAAGGCCTTTAAAACTCTGTCAAGCAAAATATACACGCACCAAACTGAATGGTTTTTATGGCTCTGTAATTTGGATATGGGCACTCCTGGCTGATTTTGAAGTCTGTGATGGCATCTGACATTTAAAATGCTGATTCAGTATGTTTATGGCTGGCAGCAAATTTATCTGTTAGAGTATTCATGTAAACAGGTCGTACTCAAGTTTAATCAATGCACCTTTCTCTCCAATAACGATGTCAAGTATCTGATTTATTGCATAAGTTTGTGTTGCAGGCCTTCGACTCTTCTATGAAAGAACTTAGAGAGTGCTAAAGCAAGTTGAGAAGCTCTTGTTGCTGATCTACAATTCTCAAGGGACCAAGTAACAACCGCACAGGTAAGTCAGAATTATGTGCAAAATGGAGGTCCATGTTGCTTTGCAGGCCGTTTACTACATCAGTTTTGGGTAGGGCTCTTAATCTCAAACTACTGTGCTGTGATTTTTATGATTTGTACGTGGCTATTGGAAAGTCATATTAATTTGTGGCAACCTAGATTAAGGTCAATGTTGCACTTGTGTGCACTTAAAAAATTCTAACCTTTTCTTAGGACCACATGCTTTAGTTTATTATGGCAATTGGGCTGGTGGCCCTTGGGACTTGCTCTGTCTGGGGGAAACAGCCTTTGACAGGTGAATTAATTTTTGGCAGGTTACGATTGCTCGTGTGTATAATTGGGATGTTCACCAAATGGAGAGTTTATCAAGCTGCTGCTGCTGCTGCAAAAGACTCGTAAAGCGATCTTTTTTACTCAAATTATGTATCGGAATGTATACTCCGGATGGGAGTATGACTTTAGTCTTCCCATTTGCGGTTGGGTTCATGAATTACTTGTTGCTCTGTGATCTCGATTGTCACACCTTGACTAAGTGATTTTGGTTAGGTTTAGAGTGATCTGTTGCAGTACAAAAAGCTTATGTCATGTAGAGAATATTAATTCAGAACCTCTTGGGCTTGAGCATTACTTTTTGAGTACTGCACACTAGTGTTGAGTTATCTTTTGTCAATCTGTTTTGTCTCATTTCACCTTAATCATGTATGTTAGCAAGAACCAATTTAAAATTTGAATTCTGGGGAAGAACATGGACCTGGCTGAGCTCCACTTAGAAGTACATATGTCAGCAAAAGTATTTATAAGTCAAGTGACAAAGTGCCTTAATTTGGTGGCTCTCTAATGTTGTCAGACCTCACCTTATCTTAAGCCATCAAAAGGGTCATGGATCTTGGATGTTTCCTATTATATTATCCAGTTTTTCGGGTCAGCAGAGAGCATGATTGATAACCCAAGATGTGTGATCAAGTCAACTGACCATATTCATACTCTAGCTAAGGATTTTGACACTTTTAGCACCTTTCCAGAAAGGAAAAATTTATTAAGTAGTTTGGAGCTTGAAAGATGCGTTGTTCTGCTACAATGTTTTCTGCTTTTTTGACTCAGATGCATCAGGTTTTGGTGGGGGCTCCATTGTTGTTGTTTGTCAAAGCTTTGTGTATTTTTTTTTGTATGCATCTGACAGGAAGTTGAATGGGGGCGCATGCCCTGGTTAACATTGGACCTAGGTTTTCTCGCATGGACCCGGGCATGTCGGTGGACATCCGCCAAAGTCAAACGGCATTTGCATTATTCTAGGTTGCGACATTGTGTGATCTCTCTGAACGTTTTCATGTGGGGGCGGCACAGAATATTTTGGGTTTTACACCATCCTTTGACAATTTGGGTCGTGGGTTGTGTTGGGTGGCAGTGGTACAATCGATGCTAATGAAGTTGCTCCTACTTTCCATCCCAAAACTCTGTATTGTGGACTGCCTTGCAAAGTCAAGCTGTGCTCAGATATGATCGCTCGAGTGTTATTTTCTCGACAATCGTTGTGATGAGATTCTGCATCGAACTGGTCTCACGGCCTCAATGTGACATGCCCGATTCCGAGTTGCGACGTCTATAGTCCTTGAACAGGTTGTCTTCCTGGAGATGCTCCTTTTTTTCATTTATGGTCCTGTCTTGGTGGTGTACCGGACATGCAAGTTACCCAGGTGGTTCGGGAATCTCATGCAAGTTACAAAGATTGGTTCCTTGTCCACTGTACATGTAAAAAGCAGTCGATTTGGGTCCCCCTTGAATGATATTTTACAAGACTCAAAAGGCTCGGGAGCCAGATTTGTTGACCGAGAGACCGACGTGACGCCTGGAATTCTGTTTTAATATGCAATTGCACCGCCTAATTGATCATTACCGATGTCATCATTGCGTGTGAATTTCGTACCAAGTCTTTAGTGGATGGACCAAATAATTTTCCTAACCAAGCTGACAATATCTTAATTTGTGCCCTAAAGGTGAATATCAGTAAGCAGAAAGAACATAAAGGCAATTATGAGGGTGTTGTGATTGAACGGATTGAATGTAGTCTGTGAAATCCTGTGAAATCACCAGGATGAAGAAGTCCTAGTGCAAACAGATCTTTTCCCCGTCGAAATTCCCACGGCAAGAGATTCAACGGTCTAGCTAACAATGTCAATCAAGCGGGCTGAGATAGTTCCTTACGCTATCGATTAGTATCTCGAACAAGTATTCGTGTATCGGAACGAATCCGCCTGAGTGCGGAAGTGACTAGCAAACCACTTGCATCGAAGGATTAACTAAAGAGAAACTAAAATTGCCTTTCCCCTCCTCTCTCTCTCTCTCTCCCTCTCAATCTTTCAAAAGAAGAAAGGCGTTGTGAAAGGGAAGACACTGATGGACAAAAGTGGTCAACATGGAAATAGGTCCAACGCTGAACTCCACTCACACTGGGTTGACCTTTGCAACGGGCAGAAGGGACCAATGTTATGTAATTCACTCATTCAATGCCGGTCCCAATTCTGTCCCATGTGTTTTGACCACATTTCACCGGTCAAGCTTGCTTGATTGAACCCCCCCAAAAAAAAATTAGAAATTGCAAGAAATTGCAAGAAATTGAACACCGAAAAATTAAATGGAATATAGTGAATTATACATATACATATATATATATATATATTCTATTTTCTAGAGTATCTTCCAACGCATAGAGAAAAGAGCTTTAATTTCCCCAATTTCTCGTCCCAAGGTTCCTAACAAAACTTTTTTGTACTAACAAAAAATTGATCTTGCATGCCCACATGTAAATCCTTCTTAATCACCAGAATTTTAGGGGTTGACCGTGTCGTGCGATATGGTATTCTCATCTGGCAGGTCACGGGTCGAGTTGAAGCTTGCCAATGGGGAGATTCTAGTTGCAAGAAAAAACGGAGAAGATCCCTCGCTTGTTTTTTTTTCCCTTCATTTATCTGCCGATTTATTTTTTTTGCCGAAGATTCTTAGGACTTGGTCAATGACCCACTCAAAAATTTTGGCATCGGGAAAAAAATGCTGTCCACAAAACAAAAATGACGGGACTTGAAAAAGATTCGAGAGCTTTTTGTGCAGGCGATTGCTAGAAATAAGGAGAGGATGAAGAGCCGTTGGTACGACCTCGGCTCTGCCCTAAACTAGTGCACCAAATGTTGAGCCGGATGATGGCTTATGCATGCTCGAAAAGTTACGTCATATTTGTCGCAAATTACGTGATGGCCGAGTAAAGCCACGCGAGCTGGCCATTGATATCAGCCGTTGCTTCTGCTAGCGGGTCGTTTCCGATTTCTTTCGATCGGATTGTGTTCGACCCTGATCTTCCTTCCATTTAACTTCTGATTGGTGAATCTTGAGCGGACGAAAGTCAAACTGAAGTTCAGTATGAACTAAATGTTAGGTGGCGGTGAAAGAGAGCCGTTGTCGTTACCGACAATTCCGTCCGTCCCGAGCGATTATTGGAGAGGGACGATCCGATCCGATCGAAAGTTTGAAAAGAAACAAGTCCGGTAACGTAATAGGAAAACCGAGCGGTCCATTCAGGCAAAAGCTCGGGAGAGAGTTTCGACGGCTGCCCGCGTAATTTTGTTTCGCCGAAAAAACTCGCGCGACGGACCAAATGACCGAGAACTTAAAACATTAAGAGCCAATTAGAAGGATGATTTCGTTTTCTTCCAAAATACTCCATATAATCTCAAGTCAAAATCAACACAAAAAAGAAAAGAAAAATTTCACTCCCACGATTGGCGAAACCGCTGACGACCCGAAAAAAAAAAATCAAATGATTCTCGCACCGTTTCATGCAAAACCGCGAGACGGCACCGCTTCTGGAAATTTAAAAAAAAAAAAGTTAAAGAATCGATCGATTAATTAAGAGGAGGGAAGAATAAACAAAAGAAAATAAAAGGGACAAAATATATATATATATATATATATAAATAAATAAACAGAGACGTGCACGCAAGACGAGGCAGATTTGTCCTTCACCGCGCTGCAAAATTAAAGCCGTTTTGTCCGCTTCTGTAAAAGCGCGTTAGCGCATCGAATCATTCCCGCCCGCCTCTCCCCTCCCCTCTTTCGAACCCACAACAATTAAATTTTCTTTTTAATCTTCCCCCCCCCTCCCCCCTTTTTTTTTAATTTATGAAAAGAGGGATTAAATCAAATCGAAAATTAGAATTAGAATTAGAATTATAATTATAATTAAATATGATAAAATATTTGGATGAGAATAATGGGGGGGGTGGAAATTAAGAAATATCCCTGTTTGACTTTGACTTGGGGGGCTCCCGTTTCTTGTGGCCAGGATGGGGACGGGGACGCGGAGGTGGGGGCGAGTCAAAAAGGAAGGGCAGGCCCAAAAGGGTAAATTCCGGGGGGGGGGAGTTCTGTAGGGGGGGAGGGCCTGCAAAATAATTATTATTTTGACGTGAGAGAGGCGTCCTCTCAATCGGAGGTGACTAGAATAACTTGCAAATGCCGCGATCAGCGGTCAGTCCCTCCCCCTCTCTCTCTCTCCTCTTCTTCTTTTTTTCCATTATTTTTCTCAGGGAATATTGAAGAGGGAAAAAAAAGAAAGAGGAAGAAAAGAAAAAGAAGAGGAAGAGAAAGATGGCTCATCGGACCGAAATTCTAGATTGCGTAATAGTCAACGGGGCTCCGGGCTTCGGGTTTCGGGTCCGGTCCGGTTGTTCCCCAGCAGGGGCCGGGGGCGGGGGCCGGGGGCGGGGGCGGGGGCGGGGGCGGGTACGGGAGGCTCGTGAAACTTGAGAGGGGGCAAGGCGAGTCGAGCGAGGGGGGACGAAAACGTAAAGTTGAGGATGTCCGGTGGTTGACGGGACTTGTTAAAAATAGGTCATATGTCAATTTCTTAATCTGTATTTGATGAGTTGAGTTATTTTAGTAAACATGTCATAAAATAATTTAGAAGAGTAAAATTCAAAATAATATGATTTTTAAATGAGTCCACAAGTTACTCAGACCCAATTCATATCTATGGCCGTCTCTAATCCGCGCTCGATCTCTCGCTCGCTCATCCCGTGCTCTCATTTCAGTTTGGGTATGAGTTTTTCTAAATTATGTTAAACAAATAAGTGTTTTAGCAATTTGGATCGGGTCGGGGATGAATTCGGTATGAATTACTAGATTTATAATGCATAAAAATAGGTTGATTTTGATCGGATCATTTTCAATCCGACCCGACCTACCCGTTTGACGGGTCTAGTGACCACCATTGTCGATCTATCTGTATCACAAGATAAAGGTGAGTTTCATTTACACAAGCTAGAAACTCGACATAATTGGAAATTCTCGTCCATTTGTGCCGTTCTTAGTTTATCGGCTTTTGTTCACACAAACATCTTTAAATCTAGTCAATTCTTGTCCAAAGTTGTCTCGCCCGAATGTCAAGGCACTTGTCGTCATGTCCTTTGCTGTTAAAGTGTTGCACATCCATCTTCTTCAATTTGATGTTTCATTTGAGTTCTCTACATCATATTTTCTTTTTCGCATCACTAGTAACATGTGGCCGTATTTCTCATAAGTGTCGTCACTTTATTTGGGTTTTATGATTCAAGCTCAAATTTTTACTCGATTCACTGAGATTTGAACGTGATTGTTACTAAGAATGAGGAGGAACGGAATGCCCTGATCTAGTCACTACGAGGGTTAGCAATCCTCGTCATTCGCCACCGAATACGGTAACACCCTCGCCATGTGATAACAAAACATGAAGAGATTTTCAAATTTTCTTTTCGTTTGTCCAACCTTTTAGTGTTTTCCTTTTTGCAAAGTTGGCATCGACGATGTGTCACTCGAGTGGCGCCAGCCATGTGATGCTATGTCATCTTGCATGAGACGCCATGCCAGCCTTTTGTCATGGATTTGGCCGTAAACAGTAAGAGCGCATCGACCGCAAATAAATAAACTTTCTACACATTGAGTCGATTGAAATTAAAATTCAATGACCCAAGTAAGAATAATGCACTATAGTCTCTAGTGACCACGAAATTTAACCTAGGTTTTACTAAGTTGCGTGTTACATAGAGATATGGCCTAGGCTTTCCTTTTATACTAGTATTTTATGGGTGCATAGTATAGTGAATTCCTCTTGGTTCGTCATTCGTGGACATGGGCTAGTATTCGAATAATGCAAAACTCTAGACAAAATGACAACGCGGGAGAACAGAAAACAATATTCTTGATATAAGATTTAAACGGTATTATTTTGCGGTGATCCCACTTGATTAAAAATTTACGGAGATGGGAATAACTAGTGGTCGGTCTCTAGAATCTAATTAGGGTTTTCGTACTAAATATGCGAAAGCAAAGTCGGTTTCCTATCACAGGTTAGTGTTACAACTTTCAACGTCAATCTTAGAATAGAATATCATGCATAAGCCATTGACGTATCGCGTATGTAATAAGATTCACAAATAATGCACGCACCTTTTATCTAATCACCAAATTATTGCACTGAACTCGGCTGTATAGTTATAAAAAAAGCACATCGAATCACCCCCCAATGATTTCGCTTGTGTTTTGTTTAGCTGCATGTTGTTTTCTCGTGAGCAGTTGCGTGCGTCGTGCTCAATAGATTCACGGGGTCTGTTTTTGCGCACACTTGTGTTTTATACTTTTTTTCGAAAGCGTTGCCTTGGACCGTTGACACCCATCGCACAAGATATAGAAAAGAATTCTCGTCCTAGGGCATCAATCTAGAAAGAGAATCGTGAAGTGCAATGCATGGAGATGCAAGGATACTAAATGAATAAACATGGGGATTGGGGCTTTGGCTTTGTTATTTTATGTGTGGGTCTTCGTCAAGCTCCATCAAAACATAAGTTAGAATACTTTTGATAGAGATACGTGATTAAGATGGCGTCCTTTCTCGCCTCGTTTCGGTCAGGTGGTATTGATTTCCGGACATCGGCGAAGCGTAATTTCCCGTTCGGATCAAAGGATGGTCATCGAATGTTGGGAGAAATTTACGACAGATTACTTCATCATGGAAACCTAGTCTTGCTTGAGATGCGTAAAGCGGATATTTTTGGAGGCCCAATTCCCTAAAAAACCCCCAACTTTACCCTTTGTCCCAATTATATCCCAAACTTTTTTTTGTCTCAAAAAAAACCCCAAACTTTTACTTTTGTCCCAAATCTACCCCGTTTATTATTTATCCAATTTTTTAATATTATTTTATATTATTTCGAATTTTTTTCTTTTTTCTTTTCTTTTCTTTTTTTTGTTTCATCTTCAACCTCCGGCCGATCGCCGGTCCGGCGACCGGCCAAAGGCGGGGGCCGGCGAGGTCGGCCCCGCCGGCTGCTGGCGAGGTCGGCCCCGCCGGCTGCTGGCGAGGCTCGGCCTCGCCGTTGCTGGGCGAGGTCGGCCTCGCCGTTGCTGGGCGAGGCTCGGCCCCGCCGGCAGCTGGCAAGGTCGGCCTCGCCGTTGCAGGGCGAGGCTGACCTCGCCCGCTGCGGGCGGGGCCGAGCCTCGCCCGCTGTCGGCGGGGCCGAGCCTCGCCGTTGCAGGGCGAGGCCGACCTCGTCGACCGCCGGCGAGGTCGGCCTCGCCCAGCAACGGCGAGGTCGGCCTCGCCCAGCAATGGCGAGGCCGAGCCTCGCCAGCGGCCGGCGGGGCCGACCTCGCCGGCCCCCGCCTCTGGCCGGTCGCCGGACCGGCGACCGGCCGGAGGTTGAAGGTGAAAAAAAAAAGAAAAGGAAAGAAAAAAGAAAAAAATTCGAAATAATATAAAATAATATTAAAAAATTAGATAAATAATAAACGGGGTAGATTTGGGACAAAAGTAAAAGTTTGGAGTTTTTTTTTAGACAAAAAAAAGTTTGGGATATAATTGGGACAAAGGGTAAAGTTGAGGGTTTTTTAGGGAATTTGGCCTATCTTTGGATATGGGATCACTACATTCTCCGGACGTTTCGAAATTGGGTTTATCGATGTTATTCGCATGGGATTTCGGGTCGGTTTTTGTGAACTAGACTAAGGTGCGTTTGGTAACCATTCTGTTTCCGAAAACAATTTATGCTCAAAAATGATTTTTTTTATTCCATTATCAGAAACAATTTCTAAGCATTTGAACGCGTTTGGTAACTGCCCAAAATTTTTATTTCCTAGAATAGAAAAAAAACATAAATGTATTTGGTAACCGCGAAAAATTTATTTTTATTAATTATACTTTAATAATATTTTGAATTTTTTAATATTTCTTTCTCTCTTTTTTTTCCTTTTTTTTTTCTTTTCTTTTTTTCTTTGTCCCCTTCCTTGGCCCATGGCTGGGAAAAATGAACAAGACCAACCAAGAAGAAGAAGAAAAAAAAAATTTCTTGTCCATTTTTTATTCTTGTTCCCATAATTTTTTATTCTTGATTCTGTTCCAAAACTGATTCTAGAAATAAATTTGTGTCCGAGAACAAAAAATTTACCAAACGAATTTCTGTTCTTTTTTTATTTCGAGGAACAAAAGAATAGAATTAGGTATTGTCTGACAGGTTACCAAACACTCCCTAAGTCTACCTCTTCAATTCGATTTCCAAGATAGGCCATTTGACATAAGGACTAGGAGATTCGACATGAATCACTTCTTCGTGGAGGAATTTGATCGGAGTAACTACATTAACAAATCGTCAAAAAGTTTAAGACTAAATTGGCATTAAAAGGTTTAGGAATGAATTGGCAATCGTACAATTGGTTTAGGACTTTTTAAACAATTATCCTTGTTGTCTAATATCCATAATGGTAGCCTAATACCTTATGAAGACTTCTTCGTGGAGGAATTTGACCGGAATAACTACATTAATAAATCGTCAAAAAGTTTAAGACTAAATTGGCATTGAAAGGTTTAGAACCGAATTGGCAGTCGTACAATTCGTTTAAGACTTTTTAAACAATTATCCTTGTTGTCTAATATCCATAACGGTAGCCTAATACCTTAGGAAGTCACCAAGAGGGAGATTTGAGTCCGAACCCATTATTGTACTTGGTTTCGTTCAACACGACACATAGTTAGACTCACCTTGTTAAGCCACTCAATTACGAGCCAACTAACAATAAATAAATGAAGACTCGTGATGGTGTCCATCCAATCGACCTCAACTCTTTGTTGAAAGACAAAACACAAGCCCCGGAACCTTCACCGTAAAGAGGTCCAAGAGAAAACCACGTCCGAGCACGTAGCTCACCTCGCCCGGCAAACATCCGCTTCAAACCACGGATAACGTAGCCGCAAACCAATCCGATCTTTACTTTTCCCTGATCGCCTCTCTCTAATTATCCGATATGAGACTCCGTCTTGCTAGTTAATGCTCTCACACATGCACCATAACAAATGCCCCCCTCCAAGCATTTCTCAGTATAGTTTGCCAAGTCTGCCATCAACTAAAGCAAGCAAAAAGATAATACCAATAATAAATCAAAGTCTAAGAAAACAAAATGGTCGGCCCTAGAATATATTCTGTGGTTTCGTTGTGCAATCCGTTGAAAGCAGTTGGAGGCTTTTGTTTACATCGTGGAGGATCCTAGCGAGATTCTCCTTCTAATGCCATAGAATATCGAAATGGAACTTCTTCGTTCACATGCGAGAGACTTGGGGATTCTTCTTCACGTGTTGACCGCTCCGTTTGTCTTTGCACTTCAATTATAATCATAGTCTTGGGATGCCGATTCTATATTGGAGAGATGAAGTGTTGTTTACACACGATGGATCGAATCAAATCCCATAAATCAATAGCTTTCTGTCGATGGAAATTAGCCGTTAACAAGTGTCCAACACCCACAAATTTGCCGTATGATATTCTACTTTTGCCTCTCGTGATTCTATTCCGATGATATCGCCCATATCATATTCCACGGAGCTAACTTAATGCTTAAAGAAACGGTGGTGTATGCTTAGATTATGCGCACGGCAAAAGTTCAATTCCCCCCACACTGTCAAGTGCATGAATCCCGTGTTAGGCAATCCTGTTCTCGATTTTTTTATTAGCGTCTTACATAATTTGTTACGTTAGCGGAGTATTCCTGCTAAAGTGTCATGCATCGCTTGTCTATGGGGTCTCTATGGGCCTCGTATGATCACGTAGCTTTCACCTGTTAGTTTCAACTTTTGGATTGGATATTCGAACATGTTATTAGAGAGACCGGTGCTGTTCCAGATATGTTTTTTGGAATAACCATTCGCGTGACTTACCATGTGAAATTCGTTGGTTGAAACTATCCACGCGATCAAATCCTAATACTCCTCTTATATTCATTAAATTTGGTTCAACCCACCTCAAATCCTAATATAAACACCTACAGGAAACACATCGAGATGAGATTTCAAGGAAGGCGTGTGAAAATACAGCTCAAACACAACTTTGCCCCCTAAATTTTGGCATGGCATCGATCCCTTGACTTTTCAGATTTTCCCAAATGTCCCACCTCAAGTCTTCAAAAAGGTTGTAAATGTCTCCCCTAGCGTTAAGTCCAGCCTTCATTCTAGCCGAAGCTCCGACCACGCGCTAGCAGTCACGTGACCTTTCGGCAGCGGCAAAACCGTCCATAGAAACACATACACTAAAAAGGAAAAAAAAAAGAATTTCGACGTAAGAAATACTTAATAAGAAAAATAGAGAGAGAGAGAGAGAGAGAGAGAGAGAGGGGACATGATGCTACTCATAAGGCGGGGAAAAATTCCCATTTGATGGATGGCATTTGCACACATAGCCTTATATCATGTGGCCTACCGTGTGAATGACCAGCAAAGTTCAATTATCCCCAATAATAAAATAATAAGATAATAAAATAATAATAGCATAAGGAAAAGGACCAGCCTTCAAAACCTAAGTATTAACACATCCATAATACAAGATAGGCTTCCCCCACCAACATCAACAACTACATCACTTCACGTTTACGTCTGTTTTTTTTTTTTGTCGTGGAACCGCAAAGGAAGGTTTATAAAAAAAAATAGAAAGGAAGAAAGAAAATAAATAAATAAATAAAAAACGTGAAAATAAAAAATTAAATTGGAGACTTTTGACCTTTGACCAAATCCTATTTCACGGCATTGCAACCATCGCCATGACTCGAAACCACGGTCAAACTTTGGGGGTTTTGACCGCGACGTGTCCGTCGTGTACTTGCGAGTGGGGGCGAAATGACTTCACCGCCCCTTGTTCGCCAATCGGGAATCAAGTTGGCCCTTCGTGATGCTCGCTAGGTGTTTTCTTTTAGCAATTTATGGACGGGGACGCGAAGGCCCGATCATCCAGAGAGCCCCGTGGAATATCGTGCAAGCCTTACGAATCGATTAAACCCGAACCTTTGGCCTATGCAAGCGATCTCGTCCTGGAGCAATTTGCACGTAGCTAACGAGAATTTATTGAGTGACTAGTAATTCCTAAACTGGAATTCTCCCTGCATCCCAATCGACCGAGCCAATCCCGATCGTTAAATTAAGTAGAAGTACGTGGAATCGTTTAAAGCACAAGGTATTAGCTCTATTTGAGGGGCCGGAAGGAAAATGATATGTTCGGATCAATTTAACTAGTTAGAAGTGTGTCCATCGCTTCAAAGTCGCCCCTTAATAAATCATGTCGTCGTAAGTTGATGCTTACTAATTATGTCCAAGATCATCAGCTAACGGTTGATTCCGTACTTGAGCGGTTGAGTATGATTGCCCGGCCAAATGAGTGGGTTATATAATAGCAAAATCTACTTTAAGGGTTGCCTCTAAGTGTGCCACCTAGAGTTATATTGATTGCCAAAATTGAACTCTTCTCGTTACGAGAAAATGTTTCGGTGCTTCTCCATTAGCAAAATGGATACCCACCAATTTATTGCCCCTCATCCTTCTCCCCTCAATTCAACTTTTTAACTATTTTACTATAACTCATTTGTGTTTAAGAAATATTTTTATTTGAGCGTAATGACGTAAGTTAAAGCTTTTCCCGCGGACAAATATTTCTATGGTTTATATGCATTCTATACGTACTAATCAGTTGCTTTCTATTTTGATAATTCAGTTCCGTGCGTACCTTTTATTTATAACTAACGACGCGTCAAACAATATTATGCATACCATAAGCTGTCTCATGCTCATTTTTGGTTATGTTTTTTTTTTTTTGTGACAGCTCGCACGATACGCGTATCGTAAATATCTACGTTAGCTATACCGACCGTTCACAAGGTAGGGTTGGTGCATTTTTCGGTATGACTTTACCTCCCTTATCACTTAGACCGTTTCAACAACATGTTAGCAACGAGTACGCGCGAAAGCTTCTACAAAAGGATTATCCCCAATTTGACTCGCCATCTTCTTTGTCAACTCCACATCACCTGATGGGGATAACTTGGAAAAAAAAAGCAGATCGATCTTCTAGATCGTGAAGGGGATCGACCTTCCAAAGATCAACAGATTCCCCAAAGCGCAAGCAAATGAAAGCGATTTTGCCCTACCTTGTCATCAATGCATTCTTTATGGCTTAGTGGGTGACTTGTTAAGGTTGTGAGAAGGACTCGTGTCTCTCTTGCAGCTTCCGCGGCAACTTACCTACCCACAATGGTGCATGGTCAAAGCTGTGTTTAGAATAGTTCTTTTAGGGTTTACCATATATCTGGCTCTCGTTCTAGTTTAGTCAAAGAGGAAACTTCCCCTAAAATGATGTTATGTCATTATAAATATGAAGTCTAAGGTAACGGCAAAATTGTTTAACGTAATCTATTCGCGCAGATCGTGTTGAAGGATCCCTTAGAATCCGTGAGAATGTCCTTGTGAACAGATCCTTCTTGGGTGGTCAATCTGCAGTTTTCACGTGTTGTTGGAGAGAGAGGGAGAGAGGGAGAGAGTGATGGAAAGGTCATTCTTAGATAGACCATCTGATTAAAGATCAAGCATTGACACATATTGTTAAGGGGCTGTTTTCGTCGGATTGAAACTTTAATTTTGCGTAATATTTAGGGTTGGCATGATTGATTGGGATGTCGCGAGATTCTTGGTTCGGGAACAGGAGGTCGCCCGATCGAACCTCGGCGCAAAATGCTCGAGATTAGGGCTGCTTGCATCAGGCAAAGATCCGAGACTTAACCGGGGTCATGAAACTTATATAATGTTTCATGAGCCTTTGTATCTCCGCAACCATCCTTTTGGATTATATGGGAAAAAAATAGAGTTTGTTTACGAATTCAAATCTCGTTTTCATACACCAATTTCCAGTCAAGTCTCTTCACTATATGGCAACGAAATTTATATATCATTTTTTTACCATATCATGCAATTTTACGAAAGAGTAAAAATTTTTCAAAATCCACCCAATGCATAAATTTTTCGCATGTGCACGTGCATACATACATACAAATAATTTGTGTGATTGAGGGTTGTCTCACTTCCTTTTCAAGAACTTTTGCTATTGATTGGTGAAATAATAGAAGGGAACCACCGATTAATCACCCCCGCTTTACTTCAAAAAAGAAAAAAAGCCTTTGAATGGCAGTTGAGAAGCTCACCGATTAATTATAAAAAATATATATATTTTGCTAATTAGTGCTTGATTTTTGCGGGGTGCAAAAAATAAAAATTCAACCATAAATAAATAAATGAACAGGGGATGGTGCGTCAGCCTTGAGATCACTTGATTGAAGGAAAATTAAAAAATAAAAAAAAAAGAGAGCGAGAGAGAGAGAGAGAGAGAAAAAGAAAAGAAAAGATCTGGAGGGCGTGCGTTGGAAGCAATCGTAGAATATACCAAAACCGCGTAAAGCGCATGTGCTTTCCCAACCCCCTGATTAAGAAAAGCGCGGCCCCTGATGTTGACACGTGGTGGAGCTGTGCGCCCCTCGTGGGGCCGCCACCGACTCCCCCCTGTCCCACCCACCTTGAGCCCTGCGCCAAGAGCTGTCCCCCCCGGCCCGCCCCGTGCGTGTGTGTCGGAGATGGGATCGGACCGG
Source organism: Syzygium malaccense (assembly GCA_031216405.1). Taxonomy (NCBI): domain Eukaryota; kingdom Viridiplantae; phylum Streptophyta; class Magnoliopsida; order Myrtales; family Myrtaceae; genus Syzygium; species Syzygium malaccense. The sequence continues at coordinate 34,304,598 of CM062260.1, forward strand.
ATCGAATCGATCGGGCTCGAGCGAACATATAAGTGCCGGAGAAACCCGGGTCGGCAAATTCGAAATGTGCGGGCAGCATGGCAATGTTTGCGTAAGGATGCATCGAACGTGCGAGCTAGACAGAAGGGTCGACGGAACACGAATGGTTTAGAGATTTTTTGCACTATTTTGTTTTTCCTTGTGAATTCAACTTTTCACTTTTCATTTTTATTTATTTCTGGTCCCGTGATCTTTGGATTTGACTTTTATCTAACGGCTAATGTTTACAAGTACTCTTCACAATGTTTTAAGGCTCAAAATAGCTTATCCCGTCTCGAATTTAAAATTAGCAAACTAAAATATGAGACGATACGTAAGTCACTTAGGTAAAAATTGTACGAGCTACATAGCCTCAAGTACGTGACGACGCGACGCGGGTCATCACGTGCTGAATGTGAGAAGACGGTCATCGGTTCGAGATCGAATTCCATAAGAAACCCCGATATTTTTAACCCCTTTCCTTGGAACTTTTCAATGAGTGGCAATGATGCCTCCAGGGATTACGAAGGCAAGCATGCAATCCACGAAAGCTTTTGTGGGGGCGAAACTTCGATCTCCCTTGAACGAACAGGGGGGCGGTACCAAAATGATCGTTTCCTCCCTCGAGAAGGGACGAACCCTAATTCAGAGGAGAGAGATCTCTTATCGCGGAGGAGATGGATAGTTCCCTCGAGATTTCTCGCTCGAAAAAGGCTGCTGCGGCTGCTGCTGCATGGGACCTTCGGGCTACGGCTACTACGACTCATGCGTCGTGGAGCGGGATTGGGATTTTATCTTCGCAATGATAGCTTGCGAAGTGGGCACAAACGATGTTGTCCCCAAAAGCTGGCCATTGACATGTATGTCTCGCCCAATCAAAGGGGGTTGCTTGCACGAGGGAACGTTTTCGAATTGCATGGGAAGCGTCGATGCATTTGGCCACCGAATCAAAGCAAATGGGACTTGGCCATAAAGTGCTTCGTCCTAGCCCTTCCCCCAAAAAAAAAAAAAATTGAAAAGAAGAGAAGGCGACCCAAGAAAGGGTCTACCATCATCTCTGCTTTGATTGTACTATGATGGGAAGACAGATTCCGTGGCTAATAATGTCCTTAGTCTCGCATTAGGATAAGGTTCTTTACATTATCGTTTTGTTTATTTTATCCATTAGCTAGCACGATGGAAGGATATGATTTGAGGATTATTGAATAACGTGGGGTCTTGGGCACATAATTTGTGAAGGAGGGTGTAACTAAGATCTTGCCCCATCCATCAATTTGTCTTTTAAGTCCGCTTGCTTTGTAGTCACAATCCATGGGGGGCGATCACCCGCTAATCAGACCGAATTCCTCGTCCCTTCCATGCTCGTTATTTCTCGCTCGAGACCCAACAGCAAAGAGATCGTAGCGTCGTCATTCGGGAATGCCTATTGCACCGGGCAAGAGGTCAGCTTCGCCGCCGGCGGAAGCGAAACGGCCCGGATCGCACCGGGCCCGAGGAGAAGAGTCTCCCGGCTCCTCCATGAGACTTTATTTTCATATCTCTCCACATAATTTTCTCTCGCAAGAATAGTTAAAGCTCTAGATAGAGAGAGAGAAAAAAACCCCGCAAGTACAAAAAGTAAGGAGCGGCTCCGTAAATCAGAAAAACCTCTCGACTTTAGGGGTGGCACTCGGCGTGATTTCATCCGGAACAAGTGCTGCGTTCGTTCTTTGCGCCCTCGTTCTTTTTACGCTAGCCATTTCGTCGTGACTTAGGTATAATTCGAGCTTCGGTGTTCCTCATTTCTGTCCAAAAACGTTTGAAGTTTGAGCTAAACCTAAACGTGGAAAAAAAAAAAAGAACAAAAAATTAAAAAAGAAGGAGAAGAAGAAGGAGGAGAAGAAGGAGGGGTTGAGATGGAAGTCATCCGAGGGCGTTGGCCTTGTCGGCAAAGGAGGGAGGAGGCGGTCGACGGCGTTGAGATGGCGTCGTCGGCAGCCGTATACAAAAGAGACGAGACTTTCACGTCAATTCCCCTTCCCCCCCGCCCCCCGACCCGACCCGACCCCACCCCGTGCGGAGAAGCTTCTTTCCCACGCTTGCTCACGTTATCTCCCTCTCACCCCCACGGTCATTTCCCCCTTTTTTCCCCCTCTCTTTTCCCTTTTTCCCTTTTCGACAAAAAAATCTTCAGGAGAGGTAGGCACCTGTCGAGCACGCTTGCCGAAGGAAAACGTTCGGTTTTTTTTTTTTTCTCTGCGAGCATCGAACCGCGCGCGTCGCCGAAGAGAGCCGGGCGCTCGAGGAAACCGTGGCGATATTTTCATCGGTCGATTGGCAAACAATCTCCCTTTTTTCATCGCGCGATAAATTTTCGCTTGGCGGAAGCGTAAGGGCGTCCCGCGAATTCCATCTAGATGGGATGAGGAGCGCGCGTTGACGGCGGCGCGGTCGAACGAGGGCGGGAAACTAACGCCGGGGGATCGGGGGAAAGAGACCCGAAACGGAGATGGATCTGTTTACGGGTTTCTGAAAACGACGGAGCCAAGACGAAACGGTCATATCGAATCGAGAATAACCTGCCGCGAGAGAAAGAAAAAATGGGCCCTCGAGATATATGTACATGCGAAACACGGAAACCGATTAAATAAATGGGTCGTCTAAATTGGCTTTTAGTTTTTACGTAATCAGAAAACCTGCAGCCTCACCCACCGTGACGTTTTTCCAATCCGGGACGTATGAAAAATTTCGCGACATATATATAAGTCGAGGCGTAAATTTACACGGGTTTTTCATAATTCTCGAAATCTGTACGGCGGTTTTGAATTTCGGAGAGGGAGTTGAAAAAAAGAATACGTACTTGTCACTTTAAAATGATCGTCAAAAACCGAGCCCGAAAACGCCCTATGAAAATCAGTTCGATTTCACGTTGAAGCTCCGATCGGTAAACGGGGGCACTTTTATGAATTCCGGATCGAACCTTTCCTTCGCCTCCGGCCGGAAGAAATTTCCTTTCAGCCACGTCTCCGGTCGGTAGATTGCAAAGCGCGGACACCGCCCGCCTTCCGGTTTCAACCGGCTTCGCGTTCAGGCGGGCGATATTCATACCGCGAAACCCCGTCGGTTAAAAAAGATATGGTCGGAGGAAATTTTCCATTTACGAAAAAAGAAAAAAGAAGGAAAAAAAAGAGAGGGTCTAGAAAGAGAATTAAAAAAAATAAAAAAGAAAAAAGGAGGAGACAAGAAAAGCGAAGATAATAGAAGGACGCCAGAGGAATACGTCTTTTGCGTATTCTCTTTTTTTGATTTTTTTCATTTCAATTTTTTCTCGTGCCCACGTAGAAGCGCGAACCCGTCCACACTGGACCGGTAAAAACCGGTCAAATCCTCCGCGTGAACTAACCGCTCCGACCGGTAGCCGGTCGCCTCCCCCCCCCCACCCTCAATTTAATGCACCCGCAACCGGTCCACGGACTCCCCCCTGTGCTGTTCACACGCGAACGGATCCGATTGTTGCCACTCAATTTAAATTCAGGCCATATAATATAGAGAGAGAAAAAAAATCCCTATTCCAAAATATTGGAAATTTTACGTGAACATCGGTTCGAGGACGGCCCCGCGTACACCGGATCGCAGGCCCGCCAAGCCGTGGACCGGCCGAAACTGTCTCCAATTTCCTTCCGCCCGTGCGATTCCTATTTCAGGTGAGGGGGACCGGAGCTTCGTCGGGCATATGATGAGTCCGGTCTAAATATATTTTGGTCTTTCTCTTCTTCTTTGTCTTCGTTGTTTTTTTTTTGTTGGTTGGAATTTTGGCTATCGATTTCTCTGGGCGCCTTGAGGCAACCGGCAAATGCCGGTCAAACCTAGGCGGGTGGAACCTCCTATATCCAAGCTGTTCTCCAAAAAGAGGCCACCCAGCCCCACCCCACCTCTTTGTTTGTCTATTCAATCCCAATTCAAAAATCCTCTCTCTCTCTCTCTCTCTCTCTAAACCCTTGCTCACCAAGCTAAAAGCTACGGGCTAAAAGCAGCTGCAGCTCGAGTGAAGAAGATGACGACGACGACGACGACGACGATGTGGTCGTGATTCATCGCCATCGACGCGCACGCATACATATATATGGAAGGGAAAGACCAACCCCATCATCATCGTCATCAGCAGCAGCACCAGCAGCACCAGCAGCAGCACCATCACCAGCACCAGCAGGATCGAGATCGGTATCCCCAGCAGAGGAACAGGATGATGATGGAGGCTCCGTCAATGGCGAATTCTCTGTTCCCGGAGGAACCCATGATGATGAACTACAACATCTTCGACATGCCCTGCGAGGAGGCCGAGAAGGGCTTCATGGACCTGCTCGCCAACCCCGACAACTACGACATCGCCCCTCCCGCCGCCGCCGCCGCCGCCACCATGGCCGCGCCCTCCTCCTTGCTGTTCGATTTAATCCACCATCACTACCAGCCGCCGCAGCCGGCGGCGGCGGCGGCGGCGCCGTCCCCGCCCTCGCAGCAGCAGCCGCTCCCCTCGCCGGCGTCCACCGTGCCGGAGACGTCGTCGGAGCTGGTGAACAACCCGGCGACGCCGAACTCGTCCTCGGTGTCGCTGTCGTCGAACGAGGCCGCGGGCAATGATGAGGAGGACCGGGAGGCGAACAAGGCCGGGGAAGAGGAGGACGAGCAGAATCAAGATAAGACCAAGAAACAGTGAGTTTCATTATATTTTTCCTTGCTTAATTAATTCGACAAGTTTTAAATTTATGTATGTATATATATTACTCCTTTTATTTCCCCTATTCCTTCAGTACTTAGGTGCCCAGAAACAATGGTCCCATATATATTATTTCTCCAGTACCCTTTTCTTCTCTCTGGTTCATGGTCTGTGGTAGCTCGTGAGTCTTGTTATTAGGATGATAAGATTCCCATTGACATGGAAAAAAAAATATGTTTTTATTTCCTTAAAAAATGTTCATAGGTTGCTTGATGAATGAGTTCCTTTTCTTAACCTATGCATACATATATATAAATTTATATGCGCGTGTCTGTCCGCGCGCATTTTCAGCATGAAATTTAGTGGAGACACACAGACAAGAATCAAGAAATATATGATATGGGGGTCTGCCTCGTGAGTCGTCGATTCATTTCTTTTCTTTTCCTTTCTTCTTTTCTTGTTTCTCCTTCGGCGAAATCTTGGAAAAGTGAATATACTGTGTTTGTTCATGGATGGGGGAGCTCAGGTTGAAGCCCAAAAAGAAGAACCAGAAAAGGCAAAGGGAGCCGAGATTTGCGTTCATGACCAAGAGCGAGGTCGATCACCTCGACGACGGCTACCGTTGGCGGAAGTACGGCCAGAAAGCCGTCAAGAACAGTCCTTATCCGAGGTATCTTTTTGGAAAAAAGAAAAGGAGATAGCTCCAAATTTTCCTCATTTCACACTCGAATGCGCGTTCATCCATTGTTCACACTATAGGAACAAAATAAAGAAGCGCCCGCCCGCCATTGGTAGGCACGAGCACCTGAAGGCGTGATAAAAATTTACTCTCGGCGGTCGTCTCTTGTGAAAACTGTTTATAGGGTGCAAGTGTCGTTAAAAGCAGACTTTTTTTTTTTTTGTGAATATAACTGTATTCTGATTCCTTTTTTTGTGTGTTTATGATGGAGTAGGAGCTACTATCGTTGCACTAGTGCAGGGTGCGGAGTGAAGAAGAGGGTAGAGAGATCTTCGGACGATCCCTCCATCGTCGTCACCACCTACGAGGGCCAACACACCCACCTCAGCCCCGCTACACAGAAGAGTGGCCTCGGCATGATCCCATCAGAAGCCGCCGCCTCCTACCGCGGTGCTTTTCCAGCAACCGCCGCCTCATTTCTGATCCCAGATCACTATAACCCCCAGCAATTGCAACCCCTTAATGTGCCTTACTCTTTCACTTCACGTCCCTCTAATTTGTGCCTCCTTACAAGTACTACTACTACTACTACTACTACTTCCGCACCGCCTAGTTTTAGTCCCTCATTTCCGAATTTTTACGAAGAGAAACGTTTCGTCACCGTGCCATCATCGACCTCGTCGTCATCGGGTTTGGATTTGGCGACAGATCACGGGCTGCTTCAGGACATTATTTTGCCACCGCTGCTGAGGAATAAGCAGGAGCCAAAAGAGGAGTGACATAGCACACGATGATGATATATGCATGTTCTTTTAAGTTGTGTTAATTTTACTGGTATGTAGTTTCTCTCTCTAACCATTTCTTTCTTTGTAGCCTTATTATGGGGTCTGTATCTTCTCTTTTAGGAGAACCCATTTCACCATTGCATGCACCGGTGCCTTGTTTTGGGATTTTCTCTCTGTAAAATGATTTTAGAGTTCTAGCAATTGGAGTTATTTAGTTTTATGGGTACTTTGATTTTGACCTTTCCTTTGGTCATTTGTATCTAAACATGTTATAGTTATATGGAGGCATTCAGTCCTGTATCTTCAACTTTTTGATCAGTTATTTTATTCTTGTTCTTTTTGGTTCTTGATCTCCTCCCTTTTCCTCGTCTCTTTGGTTATCAGTTGTGATTAATGGGATTTTATGTTATATATCCAGTATGACATGAGATTAGTGGTTACAGGTGGTGTTAGATGCATGGCATACATTCTCTTTTTTTTTCACGTGAGGAAATTGTTTCTTTTCTTGTTTTCTTTTTCCTTTGGGAATTCAAATGCATGCATTCTTGTCATGTTCAAATGTTAGGTAAAGTGTTGAAAGCAGAGCTACTAAACCTTTTTGCAGACCAGATATCGAAACCTTTTTCATGTGACATATTTTAGCGGAGGATATGGGATTAGGGTTTGTCAGCCCGTGGGAGGTTTGGAGATAACTGTTTAGCTCTTTTTTGAAGCATTTTGGGGATTGGCGAGGAAAGCTGGAAATGGGAGATTCAACTTGGGAATGTGTTCTTGCATCATGCATAGTGCAAAAAGCTGGGAATAAACCCTAAAGATGGGATGGTTGTGTGAAAAAGCTACATAGGGAGAGATTTAATGCATATATGCTTTCACAGCTCTCAGACATTTCACATGCACGTAAATAGCTTGATCTCAATAAACCTTTTTAATTAATTAGATGGCTTTTATTTTATTTTTTTCGGTCACTTTTTTTGTTTCCATTTTCGAGTGATTGCTTGTGGAGGTTTGAGTCATTGATGGGGGGTGATGTAAGCAATATATAGCTAGGTAGGGGGTGGCTTTTCTTTTGGAGGGATGGGTTTGCAGATCTTCTTTTCTTTGAGTGGATGATGTTGGGTTTCTTTTTTTCTTTATACCTTTTGAGCATATAGTTCATGATTTATGCTGGCGTGATGATTCTATATTGGAGTTCTTAAGTCCTTGTCCACATATATTGTAAGGTCTTTTGCATATGTGTTGTTCTTGAACACTTTTGCCGCTTATAGCCATGCATGGATGACATGGAGCTGAGGCTATGCTCGATGAAGCTTGATGAAACGAAATTTAATGACCTACTTTATTGAAACTTAATCTACATTGCTTTCTCCAACCTGTTAATCTTTTGCCATCACGTTGTAACTTTTGCAGCAAAGTTCATATCGATGGGGGAAGATGTCGAACTTGTTTTCTTTTAGAGAATTAGAAGTATTGCGACGTATATTTCTACAGGATACAAGATGGGTTCTTCTATGTTTTGCCAAAGTATGAGATCTACGATCTTATATCAAGGTGGTGAAGTGATTCGTCTTCATAACTTATTACGACCGTAATAATTCACAATTTATCCCTTTTGTCGATGTACACATTTGTGTACTTTTTTCCTTAGGTTAGATATAGGCTATGGATTACAAGCAATAATCTTCATGCATGTGCATACCTCATTTGGCAATGAATAATGACATTATGGGCATGAAAGTACCATGTAATTAGGTGTTTTTAATAATTGGTGCATATTATCCCAATAACAATTAAGTGATTTCACATGGACTTTCTTCTTTATGCAATAAGCCTACATGTGATGACCGTTCACAAAACACATCTATATATATAGGCAAATAAGGGATAGAGAATGGTGGGAAATCGACCTCGAGACCTTTTGAGTCTCGACAAGAGCAAATCCAAATTAGGCTAGCGTGTGCCTTGTACTTGTCCTGATTTTCTTTTGTCAATCTGTACATTTATCTCATTGGCAGCACCATCTTCGCGGACGTAAAGAAGATAGTCCATGAAAATAACTTTACACAAAAGGAGTCAAACCATGTATATTAGGAATCATATGCTATAGTTGATAAAAATAACAAGATGATACCGCTAACGAATGTTTAATTAAGTGAGACCAACACCCAAAATAGTTTGACTCGTTGAAGTGCTTTATTACAACCTTTAATAGTATGAGCAAAACCCTCGTGTGTAAACGCATCAACAGCAAGTCAAAAAACACAGTACTGTGTGGGATTTGCAGCAAACGACTTGCGTCTCTGCTAACAAATGCGCTCTCTGACAAAAAAGGGAGTTGAATGCTTTCTTGTTTGCTATACTTTTCTACAGCTTGAGATTGACTATATTTGAGCTTCGTAACTTGTGTGCTATATGCTTCTGTTTTTCGAGGCATTGCTTAATTATAGGTGTGACTTTTCGTTTTGGTGTCCTAAAGTTGGTTCGATTGCACGCCTTGCTCTTCATTGGAGACTCGCCGTGCCAACTCGCAGATTGGTTAAACCCAGTCCAAAAGCTTGAACCATAACCTATAGAAGGGATATGACGTGTACATGAAAGTCTAAATATCTTAGATTTCCAAGCGCTAGATAACGCTTTCATAATCGAACCGGGATTAAAAAGATCAGTTATCATGTAAGCAGGAAAAAGTTGAAGCTTACTTGAATCAAGTGTAAAGAAAAAAGAGGATGTTTCTAAGTAGAGGGTCAGCATAAAGTGAAGTGGTTTATTGCTCTTTTTATAGCAATGAAAAACAAATAACATGCGTGCATATCAATCATCCATTGATTGCTGCTTATAGTCAAAAAGAGATTCCATTAAGAACCAAATACTCAAAGCCTATCTTTTTGAACATATACTTGCGATTATATTCCTGACCCCCCACCTAATAATAAGCTGGCTTTTTTCGTATACACGCAAATGAAAATCAACGTCATGTAAGTGGGCTAAATGTACAGAAAAGAGACACATGTACGTGACTATTCTCCCCATGACAGTGAAGTTTCCATCATCTTGTGGATCTGCAGAATCTTTTTCCAAATAATTTGATGCTCCGTGCGAAATTCTGAACTGGAAATATCTTGTGAACACATAGTGCATCATGTCTAGGGCATGTGACCACCCTATCACTAGAATGGGCAACGATGATAAACCCTAGACTCGAAAACCATGTGTGATCTACACAAGCAGACACAAGGAACCTAACCACTAAAATTAACCAGCTTCAGCCCATCTTTCTATTCCATTTATTAATTGGAATATATTTACAGCGCAGTGAAGAGGTCAAAGAGCGTGACAAAGAAACATGGATTGATTTGTGGTGGCCATCTTTGTCATTACAGGAAAACTTTGTATTTTGAGCCTTGTTGGAAAAGTATTTATGGGTGCTATTCTCCGCAACAAGGCACGATAACTACTTTCCCAATAGAGTTAAAAGTTAAAACGACCGTTCTATTTTCCACTGTGTGTGTTTATTGTCTTGGGAAAGTACAACAGAAATAGGACAACATCATGCGTACATCAATCAGTCAAACCTAGAGACAAGAATACAATAATAGAATGGTAGGCATAATAGTGGTAAGCAAGAGGATTTTGGATTTGGACTCTTTTGATTTATACTCTTAAACTGAGGTCATCAATTGGAAAAAAAAACCCCCCCTTTTTTCCTGAATGTTTGAGTCGTAGAAAAATGCCATCACAATGCGTACTAAACATATCTTTCAATAGGGTTCTCTTTGTCGAGCTTTTGGAAGGTGGATGGAGCTGAAGGACTGATTATGTTGGAAGAGGAATAGATTGTGCAGTGCTCCTTCCTCTCATTTAAAATTGTTGATTTGTTGGATCTGCGTGCAAGAATTATAAGCACGTACATACGTCACCGAGTCCTTTTTCTGAAGACTATATAAGTTTTCGAATAAATTGTTATCTAGCACGATATCAGAGCACATATTAAAGGTTTAAATCTCGACACTCATTTTTCTTGTTACGCTATCTCTTTTTGTTATTGTCTAAGTTGCTTCTTAGTCTGTTTGACTTCATTATGTCTAATTCTTGCATTTCACGAAAGAAAGCCTAGCTCACACATAATAGGGAGAGCCAAGCTCAGTCATATATGATAGGATCGTATCCTGAAAATTTTATGTTTTTGAGGAAACTAGGGGTTTAACAATGTTGAGATAAAATGAAATGCCAATGCTCTGTTTATTTCACAGAAAATGAATGACTTGAAAAATATTTTCCTAAAAATGATCGCTTATATTACTTACAAAAATAAATGAACGAAAATTATCTTTATTGTTCACAACAATATTTAGATATAAATTATTATTGAAGATAAAATCACTTTCAATTAACTAATTATTTCAAGTGAAACAAGCGATTATTCTTAAGGAAAATATTTTCCAAACCATTCATTTTCCATAAAATAAACGTAGCCTAAAGCTAATTAGTATATCGGCAAAAAAAGATGTTCAGATAAAGGATACTTGATAAAAACAACACTGTTCTAATTCTGTTTCTTTCTTTTTTTTCCCTTTTTGAAGTTTTGCATATGCTTAGAGGTTTTCTCTTAATATATTCAGACAATGCTAATTTGTCCAAACTCGAGGCGGTGATGGTGGTGGCGGTGGTTGCTGGTTGGTGGGGGATGGGATGATAACCAATTAATGATTGCTGGCCAATGGAGATGTGATGGTGGTGGTGGTGGTGGTGGTTCACATATGATCCCAACTTTTTTTTTTTAATTCATGAGGACCCTCCATAACACAAAAGCACTCAAGATATCACAGGATCTTTAGGGGATGTGCTATGGTCATTCATGGGCCAAGCCCATTAGATCTTCATGGGCCCAATAGCCAACCAAACCAGACATACATGGGCCCAAAATCGTGCGGCCCATTAGTTGACATCTTGATTGGTCTCATCTTTTATGTGCTGACCTAATTATTTGGTCCTTGTATATTGATGTGGCATTAATGTTGTGATAACCCTCGGAGATCAGCCACATTTTTTGGTTGACCATACATGTAGCTGATATTGACAATGCATACGTCCCTCAATTTGCATTGTTGTGGTACTGCCGTTCAGGGGAGCATGTGAAAAGGAAATTATTCAGAAAACAAATTTGATCACAACTTTTGAAAACTAGCACATCAGTAGCAGGTAACAAGAACCCAGAAAGAGGAACTTTCCTCTTCAACAGATCTGTCTGCAACCCAAGTCCAGACTTCAGTCACCCTTCAATGGCATGAATCCTCTCTCTCTCTCTCTCTCTCTCTCTCTCTCTCTCTCTCTCTGTGAAACGCGCGTGCGCACAAAAAGTTGCAGGAGGGACGTTGCAAAGAGAGGCGGTGTAATGTAAGCAAGCACATGGCATTAGGTAATGTTGCTTGGTACATCAACGGAGACACTTGAGTCGCTGACCGTTTCTTGGCATTTGACTACGTCCATCAACCACTCTTCAGTGCCAAAACTGGCCACATTTCGATTTCTTGGCCTCTATATATGTGATGCTATTGCCATCCAAATGATCCCACACCCTCCTGATCACTTCTATTGCATTCACTCGTCCTGAAGGAAGAAACATTAACTAACTAGGCCATGAGAATGGCCGTGTGTTTGGCTGTTTTCTTGGCCATGCTTGAGCTTAGTGCCGTTGCCCTTTCAAAGTCACCCACCAACTTGCATGATGAATGTGCAGATGATCACAATGCAAGCACTCTGAGCACCACTTTCTATGAGAACACGTGCCCCGAAGCGGAGGTGATCATCTTTTCGTGGGTTGAGAGGGCAGTCTCTGAGGACCCGAGGATGGCCGCTTCGTTGCTGCGGCTTCATTTCCACGACTGCTTCGTCAATGCAAGTTTAAAATCGATATTGTTGTACCATTTTCTCTTTTCAAATGTTCAGTCACTTAATGCAAGGTCTTTTTTTCAAAAATTATTTTCGGCGCAGGGATGCGATGCTTCTGTGCTTTTGGATGACATTGAAGGTTTCATGGGAGAGAAGACGGCGGGACCGAACTTGAATTCCTTGAGGGGGTTCGAAGTGGTTGATGCTATAAAATTTGATCTTGAGACTGTTTGTCCTAGAACAGTTTCATGTGCTGATATCCTTGCAAGTGCTGCCAGGGACTCTGTTCTATTGGTACGTTTTTCAATCCGAATGGCACATTTAGGTGCTCGGTAATTCATCAAAGTTTCTGACTTTGAAGAGGATTTGTTAAGATGTTACTCCATGCTAATTCCTAGAATGAATCGCAGTCAGGCGGGCCTGGATGGGACGTTCTGATGGGGCGGAGAGACAGCTTAGGCGCAAGCAGAGACGCGGCAAACAACAACATTCCGGCACCGAATTCTACTGTGGAAATATTGGTTGCTAAGTTTCAGAATGCTGGTCTCACCCTCAATGACATGGTTGCCCTATCTGGTATCTTCTCCCGTTTATTATCTGATTACCAAGTCTTGCACATCATTCTCTTCGAGCGCTGAAAATTCACCTTGAGGACTGCTAATTTTTTGGGGAAATAATTAGGCGCAATGATGTAGATACGTAGCATCAACATGTTTTTTCGGGTTATAATTCGGCGCAAGGCGCAGCAACACGGAATTTTTTGTATAGGAGCTTGAGCGATGAGTCTTTTTACGTCTTCGTAAATGCTAACATGTGCTAACTTGAATTTAAAAGGATTGTCTGCAAATTTCACACAGGTGCGCATACTATGGGAAAGGCTAGGTGTCCAACATTTAGATCACGGCTCGCGGGCAGTGCCATCTCGACCGATCCAAAGGTCAATCTGGACTTCCTTCAGTCGCTGCAACAGCTTTGCTCAGGCCCCGATAGCAACACAACTCTAGCAGAGCTCGACCTGGCAACGCCCGCGACGTTCGACAACCAGTACTATGTGAACCTCGTCTTGGGAGAAGGACTGCTTCAGTCCGACCAGGTTCTTTTTACCGGAGATGGCCGTACGAGGCAAATAGTGGAGTCTTACGCAGAGGACCCCATGACATTCTTCGAGGATTTCAAGCGCTCGATGGTGAGAATGGGGAACCTGGGGCTGCTCACGGCAAAAGAGGGTGAAATCAGAAGAAACTGTAGAAGCATCAACTGACACTTAGTTCGAATAAACGATGACGATCGATCCATGAATGTTTATCTAGGAAAGGAAAGAGATGTTAGTAGACAAGAAGAGTGGATTCTTCTAAGACTATAGTATGTCAATGTTGTCATGGCCCTGGACCATAGATTAATATTGGAAAGAACCTGAGACGCTTATTTGCTATGAATTGAGTAGCTTGCCAAGCTTCTCGGCTGAAATTGAATTTGACAGTGGTCTGCATAACACCAGGCGTGTATTACTTAAAAGTAGGGTAAAGGTGCCAAGTTCGTAACCTAGGCAACAAGAAAGGCGAAAATTTCGATTCAACCACGGAGTTTATTATGCAGTTATCCACGGCACACGGGCTTCTCATCGAAAGCCAGCAAAGCGAGAACCTTTAAAGGATATAGAAGAAAAATATGCTACATCAATCATCGGTAATTACAAATTTTGCTGGCTGATCTATCCTACCATCAAGTACAAAAACATTACGGCATTCTACATGCTGCGACAATTTGCTGGGACCGCCTTATATTTTGCTGCTCCACTTAGGTACCTGCAGAAGCATGATGTCCACATTCGTCAGCAACGGGCACCAAAATCTCACGTCAAGCATAACAAATACTGCCAGATTATGCGAGTGTCGTTCCCTCGTCTAAGGAGCTTTCTTTGGGAACTCTCGACCTACATTACCCACCTCGCATGAGCCTTTACATCATGTGGATCTCACATGAGGGCTGACGCCTGGCGTTACCTAATAATTTTCTCTCGTCGACGGGGTTGCTGCAGTCCTCAGAGAATAACTAACTTGAAATAATGAGATCTGGAAGCATCATCATTCCTCCCAGATTACAGGTGCATGCAACTGTTTATAAATGATTTTCTGAAATTTTCCGGGACTAGGAGGCTGGTAGGGCACTAATCTACTTTTAGTTGATAGGACAAACAGAGGGAGGTACTCTGTAAGGTTACTGTGGCCAAAAATGATATTTTAATTGGAGCTTCACCAATTCTCAATTTACAACACAAAATTTGCTCAGCATTCATAAACTGCCACAGTTTCCAATTCCAAATAAAGCTGAACAGGATAAAAGATACCAAAGAATTATCATTATGGACAAAGCAGCTCATTGAGAACTGTAATTTGCAGGTTAATATTCGACTCCTAGAAGCTGCAAAGTCTTCTTAATTTCCCTATTTCACGGTTGCTTCTAGAGTTTCTCTTGGAGAAAAGTTAGATCTTTTTTATTTCACTAGTAGGCCTCATTTATAAATTGCACAAGTAAAATTAAAGGACAACCTGTTGACTTATTCTTCAGCATCCATTGCTGAGCAGCCTGAAAACCCTGGCACAAATTGGCAAAAGTAAGAGTTGCTAATGGTAGTTACTTAGAATATGCGGGATCTCGTAAGCACCAGATACCTGCTGGAAGTGAGCTGGATCATTTACTGAATTAGCTGCTGCTTGAAATTGTGAATAACCAAGTTCCTAAGAAGCCAAAATTTACAATAAGAACCACTGAGCAAGCTGACTGAATAGGCACAGCAGGCAACTCCAAGTGGAAAATCCTACAACAATTGCTAGGACGGAGACATCAAAAATTGGATGTCCATTTCATTCAATTTCTCATTTTAGCTCTAAAATCCCTCTTGCCTATCATTTCCTGCTTTATAAAGTGTATCTGCTGGCTTCTATCAGAAAAGTAAAAAGTGCATATCTTATGTATCTTTCTTATGGCCACACAACACCGTCTCATCTCAAGCATCTCTATGTGGTAAGTTTACTCAACATGTTCAAACTGACCTTTCTAGAGCTTTGATCAGCCTAAAACAATTATAGTTCAAAACCTGAAGAAGGAAAAACCTTTATCCGTTCAGCATATGCCAGTTTTCACACATTTAATTCTCTTTTTATATCTCACAAGAACTACCAATTGCAAAACCAATTAGGTAATCATAAACGTGAAGTAAACAGCTTAAATTGTTAAAGCACAAGTACAAAAAAGAAATGATAGAATTGCCTAATTGTCAAAGAACACGGATTTAATTAGCTGTTGATATGTATTTAACTATATTTGCCATTTAGGTTTAAGATATTTAACCTATAGGTCAATTTACCCAGTGTAAATATTCTATATCTGAAGTTACTCATATACTGATGCAAAACTGGTAGGGGAAAACACCATTCTTTCTTAAATTTTGTTATTCAAATACTGAGACACACTAATTTAATCATTCGTAAAAGAACTGAGATGTTCATTTCTCCCCTTTCAGAGACTTCATAGAATAGACCTTATTTTCAGAAGTCTAATGCGTAGCACAACCGAGAAAGCTATTCCCAGACATAAATGAGAAACTACTAAGCTGCATATTGTAAACAACTGTTACTGAAGTAATCATCAACCCTTAAATAGTGATCATCATTACACCAGCTTGCTCAGGCAGAACATCAAATATGGTGTCATGAAAGTGTAACTGGAACACAACTTCCACGAGAGGACATATATTTACCTGAAAATTCTGGTGACTTGGCAGCCCAGAAGCCTGATACTGTATTTCCACACGAGAAAATCAGCAATAGAGGGCTAGATGATATGGAAATTTGCAAGTATGGAGAGAAACCCAGATAACACTGACCGATGAAGACAATAGAGGCTGTTGTAACAGCTGCTGAGGTAGCTGTCCCTGAAGTTGAGAATGCTGCTGTGGCTGCTGTGTTTGTGCACCCTGCTGAGTAGGCAACAGTTGAGGGGGTTGGGCATGAGTTAGCTGAACTGATGACTTTGGTGGTTGCTGCTGCTGTTGCTGCCTAAATATTTTCAACTCCTCAGGCTCCAACCACTGCAGCGAGTACAGTAACATCATTCATATAAGTTGCAAACTAGCAGATGATGATGACAGAACATGCATCAAAAACAAGAGCAAATACTCACCCTGCTTTCTCCAGTTACACAATTATAATAGTACTTAAATCCATCCGGGGATGTATGCTCTGTCCAAATACATTTTACAGGAGCAAGATTCGGAGTCGATACAGGTATCACAGGTGCAACAGATGATGATGAAGGCACTTCTGCAGCTGTTGTAGTTGCTGACGTGCTTACCACTGGCTGCTGTACATTATTGTTCCACTGAGGCTGCAAAGACAAGGATATGCTCAGAGTTTCAAGGCGCCCATGAGCATTTCGAAGCAACTGAAGATCATCAAGATAACTTCTCTATGAATCAGAATAAGGCAGTTAGTAATGTTGAGATATATTAGAACTCGAACTCTTGAACCTATACCGGGATTCAACAACAAAAAAGTTGCCATTACAGCTGTTAGAAGTCTGGGTCAAGGTGTATCAACATCTACATCCAAAGAATCAAATAAGCGTCAAACCGCAATCAAGAAACTTTTCTGGTTGGAGAAATCGCTTCACAAGTAGCTTTACCACATTTACCAAGCAAAGCCTCTCCTAACACAGTTTCTTCATCAACATTGTTGATGTCCAAATACATTACCGGCTCCTAGCAAAAGCCAAAACTAAACTCTCTTCTAATCAGGTGATACCTGCTGATTTGTTGGCAGAGCTTGTTGTGGAACTGCATTTAGATTCGATGGATGCATCATCTGCACTTGCTGCTGCAGCTGGGAAAAAGCATGCTGAGATGATTGAAAACTAGCCTGCAAGGCCTGTGTCTGCTGTGACAGCATCTGAGCCAACGGTGA
Organism: Syzygium malaccense; assembly: GCA_031216405.1. Taxonomy (NCBI): domain Eukaryota; kingdom Viridiplantae; phylum Streptophyta; class Magnoliopsida; order Myrtales; family Myrtaceae; genus Syzygium; species Syzygium malaccense. The sequence continues at coordinate 34,321,620 of CM062260.1, forward strand.
TGGGGACTGCTGAAACGACTGAAGCAAGTGCTGTTGACCAGGAGCAGGCACTTGCGGTTGATTAATTGTACTAGGCCGAGGCTGGGATAGCAAATTCATATTTAAAGGGGCTTGTTGTACTGTCACAGAGGAGGCAGTCTGCTGGGCAGCAGGATGAGTAGCAGTTAACTGCCCGCTTGAACCAACCATTGGCTGTGATGGCAGTGATTGGCTGAAAGGTGTCGCGAGAGGAGGACTTTGCAGCTGGTTTAATTGCCCTGACATTGCATGAGAAGTTTGTGTCTGCGTGTATGATGTTGAAGGTTGATTGTGTGATAGAGAAGGCAGTGACTGCTGAGGTGACTGAAGAGACTTTTGTAAAGGTGCTATTTGCTGACCCATAGATGGGAACTGTTGAAAAGACTGATAACTCTGCAAGAAAGAAGCAGAGTACATTGAATCTCAATAAGAGTAAGGTGGCAAATTGGACAACAACCCATATGTAAAAGGCGTACTCGACACAAAGTGGAGCACAAAATATAAGCAGCCTAAAATAACAAGACAAGACACACTTGTGTCATGAATTATCACATTTTCATAGCAAGTTAATTCAATTAACATAATACACGAATTTTATGATATTTTAATGCTAATACAAATTAGAAACACGACCACAAAACACTGACACCAATTGCCGGCTCAAATAAGGAGGGTCAATGTGAGGCAAATTGTTTTAGTCACTTTTCTTCCTGTACCTGTTGTGCCATAGACGAGGATGGAGCTGCCGGTGAAGGAAGAAGACCATCTGTTGGCACACTAGGACCCCCCAAGGAAATGTTCTAAAGTACAAGGAAGTGGAGTTGTGGAGATTAAACCAAGTATAAAAAATTAAATACCCATGAACTACAAGTAAAAAACTCATGCAAACTGTAAACAGATGATAGGCAGGCTATCATTAATAAATCTAAAACAAACACTGATAGTTGCATAAAAACGGTTCCATTCAGAGATGTCACGGCCCAAAAACTGCGAAACATAAAGCATTTCTAGTAGTTCTTGGGGATAAGTACCTACTACCCACTACTTCCCTAAGGTGCCATTTTGCATGCAAACCAACCAAATATAAGCTACAATTTGTACCTGAAATAGTAGCCCGCCTTTGTCTTGAGTCTTGACAAGTAAATTTTAGCCTTTCTGAAAACTAAGAAATTCACAAACTGACACCATTCGAGTTATCACCTCTTAGTGCTTTTCACATCCTATGATTTCCGTATCAGCTTAACTTGACATCAACCAAAAGTTTTCATGTCAAACCGATCAAAGAACCATTTGAAGGAAGCAATAAAAATCTTCAATAACAATGAGGTTATACTGCAAGCTAACGATATTTTTCTATCATCAGGAAGATGTGTATGCTCCCAGCTGGACTCCACAAATTTCTGAAAATTCCTTTTATTCTTTTTTATGAGATCTCATTTGCTAGCTCTCTTTTGTCTTTAAGGTGAGAGGAAAGCGGTAACTTCATAATAGAAGGAAGGAGATGAGCGCCTTACAGAAAACTTGATCTATCTGCCCCACCATTTGCCTTTCGCCCATCCTGAATTCCACCTTCCTATTCAGTTACTACAATTACTTACACCCATCAACCTAGCTCCCGTTTACCTTGCTGCTTACAATCTGTCATCCACCTAAATATAGACAAAACTAAGGTAGTATACCACTTGCCTTTTCAAGAAAGCTAAGCTAGACACTAATTCGTTTGGCGTTGCCTAGGTTCACACTATAAATTAAGAGGAGCTCTAAGGAGATGTTTCTCCCACTAAGGATCCCAAGAACACTCTAGACCTTTGTCATGATCGAATAATCTCACCGATCTTTCAAATTAAGGTTAAAGAAATAATTAGCTAAATATCACCTCCATAAATAGTGTCATCTCTTGACCAAAAATAAAATAAAATAATGTCATCTGTTAAACTTAATGTAACTAATGATTCCCCAAACGAGATTGAAAATGTAATGGGTGTGCTTTGAACTAGCATTCACTAGGACGGACAAAAACAAAAAGTAGTTTTCTTGATAAGAGAGATATTCTTACAGGATTTAGAGGCTTAGATACATCACCAGACTTGGGAAATAACTGACCACCAAAATTGGGATGGCCTGAAAATGATGATGGCCCTAGGTTCTGAGTATTCATTGGATTCCAGGCACTTGGCGCAATCCGATCACCCACAGTGTCACTAAAGTTGGGCTGCCCTCTGCTGAGAGCAAACACAAAGGTAGAGTTACACAAATATGAAAATGAAGAAGAAGAGGAGGAGGAGGACGAGCAGGAGAAGGAGCAGGAGCAGGAGGAAGACACAACTTATAATGCTGGACAATACAAGGGAAGAAGAAGGGAGGAAAGGAGACCTTAGTTCTGGGGCCTGAAAACGGGGACCGAAGCCTGGGCCTCCAAAAGCAGGACCACCCTTGGAGCTAGTTTCAAAAGTGGTCGAAACATCAGAAGAGAGTAAAACAGTGGATTTACCTAACTATATGGTCAACAAAAAATTGCAAATTGAGCAATAAGGTAAACAACCATTTTAAGTAATGCCCAAAATGAAAAGATCAATGAACAGGCAGATGACTAAAGAAACTAAAACTGCATTTGATTCACCTTTCCCAAGGGACTTTGGCCTCTAAAGTCCCTTGAGAGAAAACTAGGCCATTTAGTAAAAAATTTTTGGAGAGCATTGAGAGAAAGCCAGCAAAGGCAAAGCTGAAAGCTCAAGTTTGGGATCTGCCTTGGGCTTTCAGCATTTTCAAAAGGAAGCACTCAGGATTAATGAACTTTTCATATTCCACTCTTGCCCTCATAAAAAACTGTTCATCTTCTCCAACATTGCAGATTTGGGTCATCGGTGAAGCTCTACCAAGAGTTGCACGACGCTAGCAGACTGTTGCAGACGGTCACCGAGCCTCGTCGACGGTCAAAGTTCCGTTAGGCGAGATCTAGAGGGTCACGGCTCAGGCGAGACCAAGTCACCGAGGTCGATGGTCGCCATTTGGACCATTGCCGAGGCCAAGGCTTGCCGGGTCACTTGAGGTCACGCAACCCCAGAGCCCTCATCTGGGCTTGCAACGGCCCTCTGCTTCCATGCAAGGTCACGCGACCTCAAGCCCTCGCTTGGGCTCATGGCAGCCCTCTGCTTCCACAATGGAGACGATGAACAGTAAGCCATTTGTTTTTTGTTTTTTTTTAATATCAAAGCTACTTTGCAAAAAAATATACCGAAAGTCATTAACCAAATGATATTTCCATTGACCAATACACATTGAGCCAAAGATCTTCAGGGAAATGAAAGTCATTTCCCCAAAGCTCTCCCAAATGCAGCCTAAAAGCCCTTTCTGAATAAAAGCAAAAGGAAAAAGAACAAACAACAACACTGTTTGCCAAGGAAGTAGTAGAGCTTAATGGGAACCTTGTATCACCAAGCCGAGGCCGCTTAGGATCAGCAAATCGAACTGTTAATGGCTGATCACAACCCTATGACCAGAGCAAAAAATGATGAGAATATTCACAGCTGGCAAGACTAGTCTAAACCATACTTGACCTGATAAAGCATGCTTACTCTCATTGTATAGTTTCCATTCAAAGCATTTATAGCTGCCAACGCCATATCTCTATGAGAGTACTTGACAAATCCACAACCTTCAGATTTAACAAACTGGTTATATGTTGATAACTTGACATAAAATAAACCATCAAAAGAACAATGAAAACATGCCGGTTGCCACCCTTAGCAGGCACAACCAATCATTTGGTTGTGACGAGTAAATGAACCAGTTTTACAGCCTTCAGGCACTTTACAATCTCAAAAGACAATAAGTTTTGCTTATCAAATATATATGAAAACACTTGGAAAACCAACTATATTACAATAAGAGAATGTTACATCTTTGATCCATTAAATAGATATCATACAGGATTGGTAAATGCATAAGAAAAAGCTGCGGTGGCATATTAAGCAGAGAGATTCTTCAGATCTACCAGAATGATCTTTCAATAAGTAACATCATTAACAATCAAAGGGCAGATATCTATGCAGCATGAAGGCAGCCCGAATCAACTGAACATATGTCTAGTATATAGTCTTTCAAATCCAAAAGAAGACAATAGACGCACCACGACTCTGCTTCATTTCATCGCGCATGAGATAAACGTCCTCAACTCGACCATATGGTGAGAAAATCTGGCAGGCATCACATATAAGTAGAAATATTCAGTGGCTCCCATATTTAATATAAACTGAAAAATATTAATGAAACAAAAGAAGGCACATAGGAATAAAACCAAGCTTTCAGGATATGCCTAATCCTCCAAGTAAGAGACGGCATTTGATTAAATTGCTATGGAAGAATTCCTTTATACAATCAAGCACTCGACATAGAAAACAGGAGAAACAAAAAAGGTTGTCAATGTGATCTAAGCATTTAAAAGCTGAAAAGAATTGTATTTGCGTACTTCCTCCACTTCTTTTACAGTGGCCTGTTTGTTTAGAGAACCCACGAACAGCTTGTACTCAAACGCACCTATTACAGAAGAAAGCCTCATCAAGACCAGCAACAACAATGCTTCCAGATAAACAGGACCTCAAAAATCACAAATATCAACATTATGTCAACACCATTAACAGAACACCAATACACCCATGTTCAATTCTAGAATGTCCCTCACTCTACTTGATTGTTCACAACAGCAGCCCGCAAACTAACAAGCATTCTTTATCCTTCATTTAAATTGGTAGAAATATAGGGTCACCTATCACATTTAATGTAGATTGAAATGTGGGATCATTAGACCAACATGAGATTCAGATCATACTTCACCAAACAGGTCTTATGTGTACATTGTTTTGCTCAACTATAGAAGTGTCAATATAACTTCCAACACTTTCAACAAGAATTACAATTTTTTAAGTGTAAAGAATGAAAATTTAGCTATCCATATCTGTAAACAAGCAAAACCTTGCAGATTCAAATAAACAATGCATCCGACTTCCATGAGAAACCATAGAGGCATTTACACAGTCATCACAACAGTGGTTTGCCTTGTCTAGGGAGTAAAAATGAAGGAACAAATGTTGCTGAGTTTCTGACAAGTAGCAGCCTAACTGCAAGACATTGCTAAACTTGACCTAGTTATGGTCACTTTTAAAAAGATCTAGATTGCTTTAACCGCAAAACAAACCCCAAGTCAATTCTTACTAGAAGATCCATCACATGAATACTTTAACTTCACACCCATCTGGACTACCGAATCTCTTATACTGAAAGGAAGTTCACTGATATTTGAAAGCCAGATTAGTCACATATAAAACTTGAAGATCAAAGAAAAATACCAAGTCGTTCTCGTTCTCCATCAGCATATCTAACTTGAATTGGACCAACTCCCTGAAAAACACATATTGAGAGGTTCATTAGACCCCCATTCATTAAAGATTAGGCAGCAGAAAAAATACTCACCCCTGGAAGTGTGTATTGATTGTGTAAAGCTCTAATGGCCTTGTCAGCTTCCTCAGAGGTTGCATACTTGATAAAACAACATCCTGCATGAGCAGAAAGATTATATCCTGACAATGAACCCCTCTACCGATTGCAAGTGCATTTGGCACCAATATATTCGGTAATACAATCCAGTGAGAAAATCAATTTCCCATCCTTATCAAGTTCACTATAATATATAAAAAAAAAGTAGTTGACAAGAAACAAAGCAAACCCTAAAGAGCAGAATTATTTGCATAATTTGGTTGCTCGAGCTAAATATAAGAGAACCGCAAACCACTCAAGCAATCATTAAAGCTGCTAGACAAATACACTTAAGCATATCCAGCGATGCGTCCTATAAATATGAAAGACATACACCACAAAAGACAAAATACAACCAGGAAGCCATAAGCCTAAATATCTTTAGAGGAGATCAATGCTACTGCTCAATCTTAGCTGTTAGCTCTAATAGCAGTATGACTTCAACACCGCCAATGTCAGTAGAGATATTGTTTTCCTTATCGAACAAAAAAACACAGAATTTAGGTTTATACCCTTGATTCCACAACCTAGAATCACGACATAACCATAGCTCCATGAAGATACAGAATGTTGCTTATGTATATGACACTAAATTGATGAATGTAATGATATCCCATCAAGCCACGACATAATTGTAAAGGATCACACCTACTCCAAAAAAAAAAATAGCCTGTGACTTGAAATTGCATGTCCGATCATTCTACAGCGCATCGCTGTAATACCTCTTGGTTGGAGATGATGAACAAGGCAAAGAGATCCATTCATGATCAAAACATATAAGTGTGCTATTCATTGCCAACTCTCTGGAAATTGAAAAGAGCAGAGAGTTCCAAGCCAAGCAAGGCCTTGAGAAAAATCAGGACACGATCCTAAGGTCAAGCAAATGCCATTCGGAGAACATTTAGGGCTGTAAACCCAGGATTTGTAATTATACAAGACTATTTCTAATGATCATACGAAAAAAATAATCACATCTAGCTAATGCCTCCAGCACAAGTGATACCTGAACTTCCATGTATTTGGAAGTTGCAAAAAAAGACCTCCATCAATTTCCCCATAACAACACAGAATATCCGCTCGAATAGGAAAGAACCATCACGCAAACAACACAAGGTGCTGTTGTTAAAGTCACTGTTCCAGATACCGGCAATGATGCATCTCCTATCATCTTAACCCTATCTGATGATCTAAATGTACTTGAAACAAATTGACTGGCCAAAATTATGTACTAGGAGTCAGTTTCTACTTGCCAGTCATAAAACTAGCCTTCTATGTTTATAAGGCTCCAAAACTCTCCAACTTTCAGGTTCCTATGCCATTTGTACGCAACACAAACCAGCGGATCTATCCAGAAGATTGATGAACATATAACAGAAAGACTTAATCAACAACAACAATTCCATTTGATTGCGCAACTCACTATAGCGAGTTATATAACTTCGCATGTGATCAAAGTAATATCCATCCAGCTTAGTTTCACAGAATCATGCAGCCATGCACATGAAAGTGATTTAACCTGGTTCTGTAACCAGAGCACAAAACTTTGGTCCAGTAGGAAGCAAAGAACAAATGAGATAACAACAAAACTGATGGTCACCAAGACCGCTCACTCTATACGTTCACTACAAGCCACCATCGTGATGCGTATAGGCTAATATAGCGCCATATCTCAAATACAAACCTAAGAAACCAAACCAAGGACAACACAAGTGCATAAGCTGGAAACCGCAGTCCCACCGGTAACCATCACACCAAGCCAATCACACCATCAGAAAACTTAACACTCTCAGAGAAGCTTTCTAAATATCCTCACAAGGAAAGCTATCATATCACCTTGTAGGAGTTCCACCCGGAATATATATTATCAATCATCGGCACTGACAAAACACATCTAGAACTGATTAAATATCACACAACAAAAAAAAGTTGAACCTTGGTTCAAACAACCATCAACTACTCAGTACAACAGGAGTTGCTTTGATGAACCAGACATGTCAATCAAGAATGTAGAAGAGATAGTTAACTTATTCATTTGACTGTCGATCAGCAATCCATATAATACAGAAGGTAACTCAACTTTTCATTCATACAATAGCACTCCAAATAATCTCAGCCAAGCCCCACATCATGTCAGAAGCCTCAGGTCTGAAATGTACTATACACATAATCCCCTCCCAACACCATGTGATTGAAACCATGATAACAGGACATAATCCTGTAACACCATGGCAAAAGGACAGACATTTAACAAATCACCTGCTTACGTACAGTTCATGAGACCGCAACTATTTACCAAACACATTTCACCTCCCATGTAGTCATTCACAACATTCATAACAACAAAGAAAGTCCACCGTTAGTTTATCTCATCTAGTCACGTAACAAGTAATGACCATTCCAAGTCATTTGAAATGGATAGTACCAAACTTCCCAATGAAAACTCAGGTTACTCATACACTAAATTTATTAGCATCTGGCCATCAGCAATACTCAATTGTCATTGTTTGTACAATTTGACGCAACCACTGAAAATCCTAAAGAGCTACAGCAAGGAAAAAGACCATCCTATTAAAAAAAAAGAAAAAAGAAAAACTCGCTGGTCAAGTCCCCATCGCTGCAGCCTCAGTTAATAGAGCAGAAGTTGTCTTCCACTTCCAACAGCTATACATATATTGACTCATACTCTTTACTCTTCGTGTTTGATAACAGACATAAAAAGGCGTTCTCAACCAAAACCAAAAGCTCGTAACTTCTTGCAAAAACAAACCGAGATGAAAGATGAGCTCACGGATGCTCCCATCAGCCTCTCAATGGACCTGGAAAGAGATAGGAATGCTCGCGATCATTTTACTAAAATAGCACCTAGTACCTTGCTGTAGTCCTGTTCTCTTGTCCTTAATCATTGCAACTTCTATAACGTTTCCATGTTCTTCAAACAACGGGCGAATCTGATATTAAATAAGCAAGTTTTAGTGCAAACAAGGAAATAAAAAACACAAGCAAGCAGGTATTTATTGTGAATTTAGGGTTGGAAGATGCAGAGTGGATAATGATGTCAAAAAAATTGAGGTGCATGTATGGGTAGGGATTTGGAAGCACATACAGCAGCAATGTGATGCTTCAAAAGTAGAAATTCCAAAGAGTGGGAAATGGTAGGAAAGCTTTGTCATGGGATGATAGATAATGCAGAGACAATGCCTAAGAAAATGTGTTTCTTGATTTGTTTGTATTAGCAAGGAATAGAGAGCTAAGGTGGCTAATATTGGAAGGCTAACAATGGAGAAGTGGTGCAGGAGATTGTTATTTTATGTAGGCTTCAACATTAGAGCTTGAAGCTTTCTCTAATTTTTATGAGTAGTCATATCAAATGATGCTAGATGTGGTAAACAGCAAGAGTCTGCAGTGGAATTGTTTTTTCTTTAAGATTAAACAAAACTATTTATAAAGGTACTGAGAGGGTATCGCCCCTATGCAAAACGAACTCAAAGGGGAAGTCTTCCATATACAAAGATTAAGAACAAGAGACCATTTCTATCATCTACGGTAAGCTATAAGTATGATACAACTTTCCCACTATACCAAAAGCTAAGAGTATGTAACCACTTATCCCTAAAGAGGTCTCAAGAAAATTTTCCACCTTGACAAACTCTGTTTTTCTCTTTCCAAATGAGCCAAAAAACAAGGATTCTTCTTTTTGTATTTCTGATTCCATTTTGTCAAGTTATACTGCTCTATTACCATCTCCACTCAACTGTAGGTACAATAGAACACTCTCACCCCTCAGAAATACTCTCCTGACAGTCACTTTTTTTCTTTTGGAAAGCAGCTTCGGGATATATCCACTTTGAATAGTCTTCAAAGAAAGGGAAAATACCACTGCTAAGATTTTTTGGCTCGAGAATGCAAGAGAGAGTGTGGTTCACTCGTTATTACATTGTAATTTGACAGTACAAATTTGGACTACAGGCCACAGCAATTGCAGTTTTAGGAATAAAGTGGGTAACATCAAGCATGGTACAACACGAACTTCGAGCTTAAAGAGGTGCCATTAGTTGTATGTCTGGGAAAGAACAATCTATTGAGATGATTCACCTCCTAATCCTCATGGGGTTCTTCTGGGGATAATCTATTGTACAACCTTCACTTTTGGTATAGCAGAAAAGTTCGATTACATATATCTACTTTGTTGGAAATGTTAGAAGACAAGTGGAAATTGTGCTGAAGGAGTTTTATATAAGGGTGATGCCACTCTGATACCTTCTTGATAAAATTTTGTTTTATCATTAACAAAAGAAAGAGATTGCTTGTAAAAGCACTACCAAACAAAGTGCATGTATGCTGTAATCCGCCAATTCCAAAACTCAATTTAAGTAGCATCACATAGAACAAGTCATCAAGGTGTGACTTACATCTTCCTCAGTGGCACTCCTTGGAACTGATCCAACAAAAAGTTTAGCAAAAGCAGCTCCATCGAAATGATCTAACAAAAAGACGGAAAAAGGGTCAATCCACAAGAGCATTATGAAATGCCAAAATAAAGAAACAGAATAGTTATTCAAATAATATGTTTGAGTTTGTCTGAAAGGTTACAAAACATATAACCTAAAAGAATGGAAAACGTAACACAAAGGCATAAGAAAGAATCAGAATGATCCTGCAAGTCACATGCATCACCACAACATTTGATGCAATGGAATGGATCTTGATCTAGATCTAACTAAACAAGGGATGAGTTGAATGCAATAAATATAACAAGAGGATGTCCTTTCCATTCATAAGTTTTGTCACATTAAAGGATAAATGAGAGAATGAAATGATGACTCTCATTACGGTAGTTGTTTCAAGAATCCATAAAATATAAGGAAAGGGAAATTAGCATCGTAACACCTAAGCACCATGCAATGCAAAGCATAGGGCAGAGGACATTTTTTCCTATAAGGTAATAAATTATTGGAAAAGGAATTCGAGTTCCAGTCCAATAACTCCATGCAAATTATTCACGTGAAAATAGGAATGAAATTATTAGCAGGTGAGAAAACCATCTTGAACTCATTCTTGCTCACAAACATGGCAAAGGATGAAAACTGTCAAATTCTAAATGAACAAAGACAGTGATTTTGCAGCACAGGAAGAGGCTAAGCGTGGATCGAGTTGATTGGGACAGTTAGCTTACAATCTGACACATGCAAGACATGCAAGGGATGATGCAACAACTGGGACAATGGATCTCCATAGAGAATCAGTAGATAAGAAAGCAGTCAGAATACTGCAGTGACAAAATTTAAGATTCAGTAAGGACAATAAGGATAAAGTTGAGAAGTCAGTGAGACTGATTGCAGATGTATCATTACTCCCAATGCTTTCTTTTTCATTATCTAACAGCAATTTGCGACTTTATCAGAAGTTCCACAAAGGAGAAAGAAAAAAATGGAGATGTTTGATAACTAATTTTGATTATACTATTATCAGATTTCAAAGAGCAGCAAAAAAGAAAATGACGGTTCAGAAAAACAAACACCTATGCCAAGTAAGTTGGAGTTGATATGCATGCTTCCAAAAATTTCCTAGTAGAATGTCCCTGCCCAAGAATAATTTCCCTGGTTACTGTTCAGAATGACAGATAGCCCGAGTTAAGCATGCCTCTTTGTAACTTAAATTCTCTTAAATGTAATGATTACCAGCTTAACCCTCTTTTAAAAATTTCCTCTGGAGAGAACGTTCAAATAAGAAAAAAAATGCCTTTAGGTACTTGATGCTGATATCAGGCATCTAGAGCATTTTTTATACTCTAATTGATTGATCCGCTCCGGTTCTCTTAGGGTTTCATCTGGAGACCTATACATCCCAACTTTTCTTTCCATTTGGCCAAAGTGAGAGAGATCAAAGATCGCTAAACAGCCCGGCAACAGGTGAAGCTGACCAGGTTACTTCAAATTAACTATGTGATGCAACTCAACTTCCTCATTGAAGATTTAGAAATTGAAGAAGAAATGCCCCCCTAATCAAGAGCATCCGATTCCTGAAGCTAGAACTAGCAATCCACCACACAGGAGATTCAACAAAGCAGGATTATCGCACGGAAAAACATCGAAACACAATGCTTAAGCATACCATTATTCGATAAGGAGAAGGTACGCGGAAAAGCAAACCGAATCAAATTGGCTAAGCCAAAAGTGATCAAAAGCGAAAACGCAAAAAAGGAAGCGTGCATAGCTGCAAAGTGCAAGGATCCCCCCAACAAAAAATTAACACCGAAGCTTCAAAAAAATTTCAGCTTTCGAAACACACCTGGATTAGGTGATCCTCCTCCCCTGCCAGAAAACCCCCGCTTCTGCCCAGCCAGAGCAGGCGGCGGAGGCGTATCGTAGCCCTGCCCGAACCCTCTCCCCCCGCCGCCGCCGCCCCCTCCGGCGCCCCTGTACCCGTCGCCGCCGCCGCCGCCGCCCCGGCCGCCAGCCGCCCGGAATCCGCCGGGGCCCTGCCGGGGCGGGCTGTCGAAAGGTCGGTGGCCGCCGCCGCCCCCTCCCCCGCCGCCGCCGCCGCGGAAGCTGCCGGGGCTGCGGCGGCCGCGGTGGTTGTTCACGGGGCCGGCATCGGAGAAGCGGGAGGGGCCTCTGGATTGGCGGTAGCCGTGGGGGGCGTCCTGGCTGCTGTTGCCGCTGCCGCTGTTGCCATAGCGGTCTCCCCTGTGCCTATCCAGCTTGACTACCGTACTGCTCCGAGAGGGTGCAGAGGACGAAAACCCTAACCTGGGAGCTCGAATCTTCTTCGATGGCGGAGGAGGTGAAGGAGAGCAGCAAGAAGAGCGGAGCTGCTCGGAAGGAGAGAGAGAGAGAGGGAGAGACGGTGGTGGTGGTGGTGGTGGTGGTGGTGGTGGTTCCGGTCAATGCTAAGCGACGACGCGACTGTGTTTTGGGGGGGTGGTTCTAGAGGAGAAGCCCGCCGCTGGGCTTTATGAACTGATTGGCCGGACATGGGCCGATGGGCGGCGTTTCGGCCCGCCCCAACGATTGATCCGTGGGCCGACCCAAGCGGAAATGGCCCGGATTAGGGGTGAGGATCGATCCGTGGTCCGACCCTGGACCGGCCCGACCCTGGACCGGCCCAACCCTACCAGTCCTAGTCCGGTTCCCAAGGAGACTGGGTCGGTCCTTAGTCCTGAAATCCCTGGACCAGCACTGTGCGGGTTGGTCCTCGGTCCAAGTAATTTAGGGTCGATCCAACCCGGACCAACCCCTACTCTATATATATATATATAATATTATAATTTATAATTTTTTTTATGTAGAGAACCCAAGTGAAACTGTGAAATGGCGTGAAAAACTGACCAAAAAAGAAAAGGCGGGAAACAGCTCTTACGCGTCTAAAACGGCGTTACTCATGGTGTCATCCTCTGGTACTTGACAACTTCTTCTCTTTAATCTTCCTTGCACAGTCTCTCGTCAGCCTTTTTTCACACCTCTCACGCATCCAAAATAGCGTTATTCATGGTGTCCTCAATCCTCCTCCGGTACTGACAACTTCTTCTCTTTAGCCTTCCTTGTACAGTCTCTCTTTAGTCTTCAGACTCTTCACTTTGCCAAAATCGAAGAAAAAAACTTCCCACTTGCCCCGTTCGGCGCTCACCTCTGGCCGCTCGTTGCTCGCCACTCACCTCAGTCGCCGCTCGTCGCTTGCCTTATCTTAAATTTGTTAAATATGTACTGGTATTTATAGTTTGGTTATACAACGCTGCATTGTCGATGGATATGTAATTTGAAATAGTAGGTTTGCCTTTTCAAAGAGTACAAAAAATTAAACAAAAAAATTATTGGTTGATCCCGAGTTGACCCTAGAACCGGACCGAACCCATTAGGTTGGTCCGGTCCTCGGTTCCAGGCTCAATTGGGTCGGTCCTCGGTCCCAAAAATTGAGGATCAATACTGTGCGGGTTGGTCTTAAGATTAGGGGGTGGACCGGCCCAACTCGGACCATGTTCACCCCTAGCCCGGATAGGAACTGAGCTAGTTCGGGCCGAAGCCCATGCTTTTCACTTTTTCACTCCACTACCACTTTCCCTCCTTTCTTTCTTAATAAAACTAAGAAAATATTTGGCGGTATCGTACCACCGCACGTGATGCGACATCCATTTTATCTAGTCAGATCCAATTAGAAATCGACATGTGAAAAGCGACTCGGAATTAGATGAAAACAAATTGAAAGTACATCGGTTGATGGCAGGATGCAAAAGTTCCACAAATTAATGACACTCGGCGGCTTTAGGGCTTGTTTGGTTAGGCATTTGGGGAAAGCCTTTGGCCAAATGCAAAGACATTTAGCACAAAGGGCTTTGGGGAAATGCAGTACTGTTTGGCAAACATCCATTGAAAAATGTTTTGGGGAAATGCAAGCTGTTTGGTAAACATATATTTGGAAAGTCCTTTGGTGTAATTAATTTATTTTTTTTTAATTTTAATTGTTTAAAATTGAAGTAAAAAAAATAATGATGGTAACTTTTATATTTTCGCAACGAGAATAACATAATAGAAATATATTAACAATTTTTTTTAAAAAAGGAGTCATTTCATTATAATATACATCACATGTCCCTAAGAATGAAATACATTATCCTTAAATATTACAAACATCTTTAACGACTTTGTAAACTCATGGTTATTTCATCACGTAAACGTATCATGTCAAAAGATACATTATCATTTAAATCACTCATCCCCTCATTTACATCATCATGATCAACTGAATATCCATAATTGGGATCTAATTCTATATTTTCAAAATCCGTATCGATCACGGCATTTCTTCGTATATAATTGTGCAAAGCCATTGTTGCTAAGACAATTTGCACTTGCTTTTAATACGGATAACATGGCATATTTGTCAGAATCTTCCACTTATTTTTTAATACACCAAAGGCTCGCTCAATTACCGATCGTAGAGAGGAATGGACACGATTGAACACTTCTCGATACCCTGTTGGTGTAGGATCTTGTCAAAACTCTAGCAAATGATATCTAACATCTTTATATGGCCCTAAATAACCCGTGAGATTTGGATATCCAGCATCTACTAAATAATATTTACCTACACAAATATAATGAAAATTTAATCAACGTATGCCACATAGATACATATGGATGGACCTAAACAATTAATTAACGAAGCTGGAGGAGGATGAGGAAATTGTGCATCATGTCTTCTAATGGCTTCATAGAAGATACGGGTGTCATGAGCTTGTCCCTCTCAACCAGCGCAAGTATAGATAAATTCCATGTTAAAATTACATATGACTAACACATTTTGAGTCGTCGTTCCTTTTCGACCAATAAAACGAATTTGATCGTATGTGGGTACCACTGCTGGGCTATGCGTACCATCCATAGCTCCAATACAATCCTAAAAACAAAGAACGAAATATTACATGATTTACATTTAGTTTTTCCTTTATATTGTACAATAGTAACTTACTTTAAAATATGGATAAAATCGTCGATCTTTCTTGATCTTCTCTGGAACTTCCTTAAATTGTCGATCAGTTGGTTGAATCAAATCTTTTCCTATATCACATACTTTATCTAAAACTAAGCTAAAGTGCCTACTTATGATTTCTCCAGAGCGTTGAAAGCGCTCTTGTGCTAACCTATTGCATATACCATGTCCCAAAATATGAAGAAATATACCAACCATTTTTGCAACATCAGTATTTCTAGATCCTTGAAGACCATAGCTTGTTATCAAGTCATGCGTTAAATTACTAAATACATCCCTGTGCATTCTAAACATATGATAATACCTTATCGGATGAACTTCTTCGTCCATCAATCCTCTTAACCATGCATCACCCGTACACGATGAGGTCATGCGAGGTTCCTTGCAAAAGTACATTGCTTGATAACCAACTGAAACTGTTGCAACCGAGAAGAGATTCCAATATTCAGTTTTCTCTTTTTCACGATTTTCCCTTTCAAGAGAATCATTTATAACTGCTTAAAGTAACAATATATAGATGCATTAGAGTCTAAGACAAACAATAAACAATCTTGATCATCCATCAAGAGAAACAATATCAACCATCATATATATGCAATCTAAACCACATGAAGAGAATACCATTAGAAAACAGTTCTCAAATTAAAACATAAATAGAAATTAGATTAACACATAATGCAAATACAAGTCTCACATGAAAACAAAGTAACATACCGAAGAGTTCAAATAAGATGCTAACATCCTAGCTATGACTCTCTTCAAACTTATACTTGATATGCTTGACTTTTAGTACATCACCCTTCAAGCTCATAAAGACCTGCCTATTGTCTTTCTTTTCCTTAAAATGAGAGATTGCAAAAAGTATAACTTTTCATCTTGCACAATTTCAGGTATTGTATCCAGCATATCTATGAGGTCCTTGTAAGGGCCGTATCCCTCATTTGCTTGAGATGATGCAGCAGCAGCGCTCCTTTGTTCAACAGCTGAACAAAGCCTGCTAATTTGCGTTCCAAGCTGCTGTGCCGTGGTCAATCTCTTTTCTTTCTTTCCTTGAGCTTGCTTCATTGAAGTATGTGCAGCTCTTTTATGGCTCTGAGTTCCAATTGGTTCAACGGTTTCATCCGCTTGAGACTCTAAATTTTCATCAGTAGATCCTACACCATCACCGATACTAGGTTGTGTGACCTCAACAAGATCCTCATCAATACGTAAACCTTGCCCAGGAGTCCATGTGATTCCTCCATTAGCAACAGTCTATCTGAACATCCTATCTAACAAAGCTACAAGATCAGGATGTATGCCTTTCATCCTAAAAGTCTTAAGCTTAGGATTGGCCTGTTATAATATAACATTTACGTAAGTTGTATCATTTAAAATGAACTAAATACAAAAGTAAAAGAGAAAGAGATAAAAATCTGAATTTTTTTCTCCCACCATTCATCACTCGCATCAACGGTTTTCTTCCTTGAATCTCATCCTAGTCCCATTTCATTGTACACCAATGTCCTCCATCTTTTCCATTCTTTCTTAAGATTATCCCACTTACTCTTCATTTGATTTTTATCATATTTTTTACCTGTTAGCTCCTCAAACTTACTAATAATGACTATCCATCCATCCCTTTTGTTGTTTGCCGAACGATTATCTTTTTCAATTTGTTCAATGCACAACTTACAAAAGGTCCTTACCAAAAAAAAAAACTTACAAAAGGTTTCTACATCTTCCGTGCTCCAAAATGCCTTAGTTGCCATCTACTGGTAAAGTCATTCCACCAAGAAAACCACATCAGAAGATCGTTCTTTTTCAACAAAACAAAGCCATCCAAATGTTGCAAAAGCTCGTCTATAGGATTTGTTAACAACCTATACATTTTTCAACCAAGAAAACCAGAACTATATTTTCAACGAACTTGAAGAGTGACTGAGGAAATTATACTCAGTTACTCACAAAGTAGTTGTGTTGCCAATTAAAAATTTGTGCCATACACATGATTAAGGCAATTCTAATGATTACTGAAAAACGCGGACAAAGGGTCCACGAATTACATTGGTCTAACCTATAAACCAGTGCAATGAACTATTAGGATTTACGCTGACTTAGAAAGCCAATATTTTCTAAATCATCATATGAACTCAATTAAATTTCGTTTGGAAGCTCGGTGGACTGAAGTACTTGACATGCTTCAATTTGAGGCAGTTCTATAATTTGTTCGCTTTATCGTCTGAGCTAAAGGCTGAACCAAAACCACAACATTTGGAACACTTCTATATGTTGATATACTCATCCTAACATGCTTCAGTGACTAGCTACATTGAAATCTAGTGCATGACTTAGAATCAAGCTTCGGACTTAGCCATGCTAAACACAAATGAAACTGAATGAACATCAATCAACAACAACTAAGCTAATAGCTCATAGCTCAAGATTGATGCGAAGTCGCCACGAACAAAGTTGAATAGAGGTTTAGCAACAAAAAGCTTCATCCTAGTTTGAATTGGAGTTCAAAGTCACAGAAAGCATCAAATATTAGAGTGCCATCTTAGTAACATAGACATTAGCATGTCATTGACGAACATCTTCCTTCAGAATTTGATTTGTCCCAAATAATTCAGAACCGTAATCACCAAGAATAATAGATAATACCCAAATTAAGCGTACCTGAGCAAGGAGACGAGGCCGGCGAGTCGAGGCTGAAGAGTGAGGTGAGGTCGTCGAGTGTGGCGCAACGAGCCGAGTGAGAGAGTTCAACAAGCAAGGAGGCGAGGTGAGGCGAGGCGACGCGGGCGAGCAAGGCGAGGCGAGGCCAGATAGTGAGGCGAGGTCGTCGAGTGAGTCGTGGCAAGCCGAGCGAAGGAGGTCGACGAGCGAGGAAGCGACGCAAGGCTAGCGAGCAAGGCGATGCGAGGCCGGAGAGGAGGCGATGCGAGGCCAGAGAGTGAGGCGAGGTCGGCGAGCGAGGCGTCATGAGTCGAGCGAGAGAGATTGATGAGCGAGGTGAGCAAGGGAGGTGAGTGTGACTGAGCGAAAGAAGAGAGAGTGAGGAGGTGAAGGGACAAGAAGACTAGGGTTTCTCTTTTTTAAATGGGAAAAAGTGGGTTTTTAGACAAATTTTGAGGGTAAAAAAGGCAACTAACATATTTTCATTAATTGGGGTATTAGCATTCCGAGAATGCTGAAAGCTCAAGGCACCCCTTAGGGTGCCTTGAGCTTTCAGCCTTGAGAAAGCCAGCATTTGGCCAAAGAGTTCCAAAAATAATTTGCCAAATACTCCATAATTCCCTCAAAGGGCTTTGGAGGCTCAAAGCTCATTTACAAAGCCGAACCAAACACTCCATTAATAAAGGCTTGCAAAATTGAAATGGTTCACCAACCCATTTGTTTAACTTTTTTTCACTGTTTTCCCGTTTCTTTGTAAATCTTTGTCCTTTCGTTTCTAAGGAAGAAATCTTCATTGGAGAAAAGCCATAAAAACTTCTAACCCTATAGGCTTCATAAGGATCACCAAGAAAACTCCATCCTTAATAGCTTCATCTTTCGTTGTTTCACAAAACTTCTGCCACAAGCTCGAGGGAGGTCTTGGAATGTTGACTCCGGTTCATTGCAAAAGTTGAGCGCAGCAGAGAGATGCAAAGGTTGAGCACTCCACTCCGATTCATTGAGAAGGTTGAGCACAGCAGAGAGGTGCGAAGGTTGATCAGTCCACTCTGATTCATGGCAATGGTCAAGCACAGTTGAGTACTCTAGCATGACTACTCAAGTGCTCTCGTTCTTCAGTTTAATTAAGAGATGTTTATAGGACAATAGAGAACTGAATGTCAAGCTTTCATTAAATTCAAAATCGAAGATGGATTTTAGGTAGTTGCCAAGTTTAAGGATGTCCACAATTATCCATTCATTGATGATAAACAAAAACATCTAGTATTATCTTATCGGTGTATATTAGATACTAATAAAAGTATATTAACTTCTATGGCTAGGCTGGTATAAAGACTTGGAAAGCACATTCCTACGCGAGTGGTGAAGCAAAGAGACTGGATAATGTTGGTTTTACGTTACGTGATTGTAAAAAATTGATAAAATTTCTTATAATAAAGGAGAAAAAAACATGATTAGTGCGAGTGATTTCAAAGTCTTATTAATCAATTTACTTGCTTACAATCAAATGAAAGCAATTTTTCTTATTCATTTTATAGAAAAGGAACATAGACTGACTAATTATTTTTGTCAGATAGTGATCCAAGCTAGACTATGAAAGTTTTTGCGATATGGAGGTATTTCATACTACTTACCGTATAAATAAGTACAATATGATATTTGCACATCTAGTTGGCTCCAGCATTATAGGAAAATTGTTCTCTTTGGTCGTGCATTTTTAGTGGATGAAACTATTACTTCTTTGTTTAGACATTTCAAACCCTTTTTAGAGGTAGTGAGTTATAAAACACCCAAGACTATTTTTCATTGATCAAAATGATGCCATGGCAATTGCCATTAAAACATTTTTTTTCGATTATTGATCATCAATTATGCCACGCATGACATAGTGGGAAAACTACTACCCTTCATATTGTGCATCTTCTCGGAAAGTCGGGTCTTCGCGATGCATATCGGCAAAAACTACTATATCATTGCAAATATGAACTTAAAATGGAGAAAACTTGAAAAGCTATGTGTCAAGATGGAGATCGGAGAAAACAAGTGATTGGATAATATGTATCGCTTATGTCATAAATGGTGTCCTGCATTTAGTGGTGATAATTTTTCTATGGGAATCAAGTCCACACAAATAAGTGAGAGCACAAATAATGTCTTTTAAGATGAGGCAAATAAGACCATGACTTTGTTTGAATTTGTCAATCATTAGGTGTAGCACTGAACTTTGATTTTGGGTGTGCTCGAGGAGGAAAGCCACAAAGAATGGTTCAAAATAGTGGAATTTTGAAACATGCTGCAAATGTATATACTCACGTCACTTAAAAAATCTTTTAGGCTGAGTTCTTGCATGCCTTGTTTGAACATTTTCTTAGATCAAAAACCGATAGGCCATTGCACACTTATGTCACAAGAAATGAAAGTAGCGAAAGGAAGGTATTGTCCATTTTAGTCCAAGTGATTCTCCTATTACATGTAGCTGCAACTTATTTGAAATGCAAGGACGATTGTGTAAGCATATTTCATGCATCTTGACACATGTTGTAAATATTATGAGCATTCCATCACAATACATTCTGAAGAGGCGGGCAAAAGCTGCAAAACAAGGGACTCATTGCGATAATGATAGACAAAGCTCTCACGATGCCATTAAGTCAAAAACATTGTGTTTGGAGGTTGATACGGGAGGCTTTTAGCGGAATGATCATCAATGCGAATCATGATGTCATGGACAAGCTTGCAACTACAACTTTGCGGTAGCTTCGCTCCCAAATCATGAACAAAATAATTGGGAAAAGTTTGAATGAAAGGAAACGGAAAAGTGTGGAGAAAGCAAGGTAAATTGGTTGGCGCACCACTTTAATTTTGCAAGTATTTATTAAAGCTACCAAAGTCGTCGATTTATGAAACTTTTGCAGCCTGCCATCGGCTAATAAGCTATTGCTTTTATTTAATTCAAAGTCACTTGTCAAATATCAATTTGTAAGCGGATATGACTTGATTAATGCGTGCTACAATAGCAGTTGACGTGTAGTATGATATCACTTAATATTGTCCCTCAAAATAGAGAAAATATTCCGTGGTTTGTGCACGTCATGCCACGTGGCGTGCACAAAAGCGCGTGGACCACTGATAAAGGGACACGTGACTCTGACTTGGAATTAAAAAAAAATTATATTTTAAGTCTCTCCACTGGTACTGTAGAAAGACTAACTCTACCATTAAGAGGGGGCGTGAGCAAAAAGTGAAGCAATTAATGCGTGCATTAATTGTTGTGTTCTCTCTCACCCCCTCTCCCTCTCTCTTCTCTTTCACTCTTCTCTTTCTTTTCCATCTTCTGTGAAAAAGAAGAAGCTCGCTTCCTTTTTTTTCAAAATACTCTCCCCATCTTTCTCTCCCTCCCAAGAGCCCCGCGGTTGCATCTCGAGCCCAGACCTGGCGCCTCTATCATGTCGCCTCCAGAGCCACTCCCTCTCCGTCGCTCCCAAGAGCCCTCGTCGATCGCATCCCACGCTCAGATCTGACGGCGAAGCCCAAACCCGGCGCCTCCGCATCCGCCGTCGCCTCCAGGAAGCACTCCCCCCCCCTCTCTCTCTCTCTCTCGCTCCCAAGAGCCCCCGCTGGTCGCATCCCAAACACCACCTCCACCTCTGCCTCCGCCGTCCCCTGCCGGTCATCGTTGCCGGGTCTCGAGCTTATATTCTCCTCCGGCACGTCGCCTCTGCGTCCGCCCTCCTTTTGCATTATTCTCTTAGATTTCCCGAGCAGAGGGTTCGAGATTTGGAAAGTCCCATCGGATTTAGTACTTCTTGAACGGCGGCGATGGTGATGAGGATGAGAGGGTGGAGCCGTTGAGGTTGGTGCATTTGCCTTTGGGTTGTTTGTGAGTGTGGTGGTTGTAGGCTTCCTTCCACTGTTGATGAGTTTCTTCGTAATGATCCTCCTGGTTGAAGATTCGGGCCAAAAAAGATGATATTTGAGCCATCTTTACAAGATTGTGTAGTTGTTTGAGGTTGATTCTCGTGATTATTTTAGTTTTTTGCGAGGAATTCTCAGCTTCTTTTTATGGTTTATGCCGTGTTCTTGTTCGTCGGAATGTGATACTCTCAAGAGTGAGTTTAAGTTTAATGCAACAAGAAGATATATTTGCGCAGTTCTTGTTTCTGGGCTTTTTTCTTTGATCAAGGTTTGTTCTACTTGTCATTGCCATTTTATTTTCAAGTTCGATCTTTAATTTTGATGAAGGAAGCTCGGGACAAGCAACTGGATTCTTTGATGTTATAAGCACATCCAATGCAAGTAACTAGATTGTCAAAGTTATTCCGGACACTGAAGGGCAATCGCGTCGCTGTTGCAAGGATGAAGTCCATTTATCCATGATGATTGCTTAAATGAAAACTTGACTTTGGGCTCCATTCATTGTTGTGCAGGAATAAACACGTCTTTTTAGCTAATGAAGCAAAGCAAAACAAACGCAATTATAACAGTGATAATGCTTGATTAAAAAACAATGCACAACCTACCTAAACTGAAGGAGAACTTCTCGATCGAAAAAAAAACTGAAGAAAAACTTAGACAAAAAAAGAAAAAACTAAAGAGAACCGGTTACACACCGGCACACCCAACATATAGGTAGGTTACAAACACCACCCTCATAAACCCGAGAAGAACAAACGATACATTATTTTTTTCCAAAACGAGATAAAATGCAAATACAAATGAAAGTTCCCAAGTCCATGCGTTTCCGTTTCACTCGGACTTCGTCTCATCTTCTGCCGAGGAGAGAATGAATACACGAGAAGGAGAACGTTTAGGTCAATTATGTGCAAAACCCAAAATGCCACGACAGAGACGGTGTTGGGATGCGACCGGCGAGGGCTCTTGGGAGCGAGAGAGAGAGAGAGGGGGGTGAGTGGGACTGGTTCCTGGAGGCGATGGCGGATGCGAAGGCGCCGGGTTTGGGCTTCACCGTCGATCTGAGCATTGGATGCGATCGACGAGGGCTCTTGGGAGTAACGGAGAGGGAGTGGCTCTGGAGGCGACGTGCCAAAGGCGTCAAGTCTGGGCTCGAGATGTAACCGCGAGGCTCTTGGGAGGGAGAGAGAAATGGGGAGAGTATTTTGAAAAAAGAGGAAACGGGCTTCTTCTTTTTCACGGAAGATGGAAGGGAAGGAGAAAAGTGAAAGGGAAGAGAGAGAGGGGGGGAGAGAGAGAACACAACAACTAATCCAGAGAAAATATTAGGTGGTCCCGGACCGCCTCGTCAGCGTGGTCCCCGACCACTCACAAGGCGCCACGTGGTCCACGTGGCGCTGGTGGGGCCGGCGAGCCGGGACCCCTTTTTTTCCACAAAATATTATTTCTTTTTCCCTTTTAGCCTGCTCCCTCCTCTGCAAGCTAAGGACCTACGCCCCATCAGTCTCTTCCCCCTCTCTCTCTTCATTAATGTGGGGCCTCCTCCTTCTCTTTCCTGCTGTCTCCTCATTTCTTCAGAGAAGCCCGCATTCTCTCTCCGTAACTACGCCCCATCAGTCTCTTCCCCCTCTCTCTCTTCATTAACGTGGGCCTCCTCCTTCTCTCTCCTGCTCTGTCTCCTCATTTCTTCAGAGAAGCCCGCATTCTCTCTCCGTTTTTTAAAAATTCGCTCCCGCCCGAGAGCGATTCGCCCGCCCGTCGGTACCGACCTCCGCCGTGGCCTCCGCCTCCGCCCGCCGGTCCCGATCACCGCCGTCGTAGCTGCGTCCCGAGCTCTGACTGCCGTCGCCTCCGACCTCCACCCGCTGGTCCCAACCTCCGCCGTCGCCTCCGCCCGCCTAAGAGCGACTGCGTCTCGAACCTCTCACCGCCGTCGCCTCCGCCCGCCCGCCGGTCCCGACCTCCGCCTCGTGAGTGGTCGGAGACCACTATGACGAGGCGGTCCGGGACCACCTAATATTTTTTCTCGACGATCATTTCTCCTTCGTCCCCTGCTCCTGCTCCGGTGTCGTCTCCTCTCCTCCGCAACTTTTCGGTGGGCGCGCGGGTCGTCGCGGTTGTTTGTGGTGCAGATCTCCTCTACAAGGACTACCAAAGCGACCACAAGTTCACCATCACTCCCTCCTCGGTCACGGGTGCCGTGAGCTTTTCCCTCTGTTTTTTTTTTTGGAGACCTTTGCATGCTTGTTCACTTCCTTGAGCTGCGATTGAAACCGTTCGTGGTTTTGGACTTGGTCAACGACGGCTGTTTCTTCGTAGGATTTGATGTAGTCTTGGCTGATCGAGCGTTCCTTTGGAGATTGTTTGGGGACTTCCGACGGTTCCGCTCAAATATATATGTAGTGTTCTAGGGTAGTGTTCTACCATTTAATTATTCTTTGACCTTATGTTGCCCCCTGGATGTCTTCATCTTGCAGAAACAAAAGCTGCTCAATGCTTGTCCTTTGGAATTTGGCATTGTGAAGAGATTTTTGAAATATATATTGGATCGTGAGTCACCGGTATGCCCCTCAGATTGTCTGTGCCATTATATTTTTAAAAAAATACACCTTGTTAATTGACTCCGGCAAAGACAAAAGCACACTACACATAAAGCAAATCTTAATCTTGCACTCATATGCTTCTCATGCCTTTCACCCGAGACTGATCATTTTATCTTTTACTATATATCAACATCCAAATTAAAAGTAATAATGATAGATGACCTCAGCTGAGGAAGCAGTGTCTCGTTTAGAGCATGTTGTCAGGAGTTTTTTATATATGTGCAGCTTCTGCACGATTTTTTTTCGTCTTAGTTGCAGCACCGCTTTGTTATTTCTTTATTTTTAGATCATTAGTTATTGGTTTGAGCAAACATAGATTGGCCTCCAAAAATTCTCATCTTATAATTCTTCTTGTGGATAATTTGTTACTTCATATGTGGTCATTATGTTTTGATTTATCATATCTCAGGAATACCTTGCTGTGCTAAGTTGGCCATGTGCAAGGAACTATCGAGTGCCCTAGGTTCCATCTCTCTCGGATTCGCTCAAGATTAGTTAGTTAATTCGCAAGTGTAAGGTTATCCGATGGCTGAGTCGGAGGTAATCTTTAACTCATACTATGGGAAACATATTTGTTGGATGTTATTTTGCTAGTGAAAACACTACATTAAATACTTGTTGCTCTTTGCTTGCAGCATGAAATAGCACATGTTACTCGTGACTTGGAAAAAGATTTCGAGTTTATGGTAGGAATGGTTTTTACAAGTGAACTTGAAGCATATCATAAATATGTAGCCTATGCTATAAGTAAAGGATTTGGAGTGAGGAAGTCTAAGACTAGAAAAAACGACAAAGGAGAAATAACTCGACGCACTTTTCTATGTAATTGTGAGGGTTATTCTGCCAACTCGTCTGAACAAGAAAGAAAATATGAAAGACTTGAAGTTAGATGTGGGTGTCCTGCATTTATTAGATTTAAGGTTGAGAATGGTATTTATGAAGTTATAGAGTATGTTCGCGAGCATAATCATGGATTTATACCTGAACATCAAAGGCACTTGATAAGATGTGGAAGAATGATTTCTGATACTTGCAAGGGTGTTCTAGTTGATATGACTAAGGCTGGTATTGGAGGGACCATGGCATATAAGTTCTTGGCAAATGAAGCAGGAGGAAGCCAAAACTTGGGTTTCATCCTACGTGATTGTCAAAATTTTTTGCAAAGTGAAAGATCGACTCATATAAGTGGGGGTGATTGTCAAAGTCTTCTGAATCATTTTCATCGCATGCAAATGGAAAATCCAATGTTTTTCTATGCACAACAAGTAGATCAAGATGGTAGATTGACAAATCTATTTTGGAGAGATAGTTTGGCCAAATTTGACTATGATTGTTTCGGTGATGTGCTGGTTTTTGATACCACGTATCGTACTAACAAGTATAATATGATATGTGCACCTTTTGTTGGAATAAATCATCATTGGAAGAATACTTTGTTTGGTTGTGCATTTTTGTTGGATGAGACCGCAAATTCATTTATTTGGTTATTTGAGATGTTTTTGAATTCTATGGAAAATAAGGCTCCAAAAACCATTTTCACCGATCAAGACCAAGCCATGGCAAAAGCCATTCGAACGGTGTTTCCGAATACTCAACATCGTTTATGCACATGGCACATTGGGAAAAATGCCAATCAAAACATTCCACATCTTTACCACAAGTCAGAGTTCAAGGATAAATATTTCTCAAAACTTATGTATAAGTGCAAATCAGAGGATGAATTTGAATGTACTTGGAGGAAAATGGAAGAGGAGTGGGGTACTGAGAATAACAGTTGGCTTCAGAGGTTATACGACCTTAGACATAAATGGAGTTCGGCTTTTGGTCGTGATATTTTTTCTTGTGGAATAAGATCAAGTCAAAGGAGCGAGAGTACTAACAATGTCTTCCAAAAAATGTCGACTAAGACATTGACCCTTGTAGAATTTGTTCACCACTATGAAGAACAATTGAAACACATGAGAGAAATTGAAGGTCAAGATGATTATAAATCTCGTGGGAAGCCCAAATCGCAGCTTGCGGATAACAGGATAGTGAAGCATGCCGGTTTGGTGTATACTCGTACAATTTTTAAAAGGTTTCATGAAGAATTTCTTCAAGGTGTCTCCGAACTTGTTGCAAGTGAAGCTTTTGACGGGTTAATTTTGCACTACACTCTCGTACGTGAGGGGATTGAAGGTAAACATGTTGTCAAATTTAACCCTGTTGACTTTTCGGTTTCTTGCACGTGCAAACTATTTGAATCAAATGGGTGGTTGTGTCGCCATGCTTTGCACGTGTTGAATAGGAACATATCGGTTTCGGTCATTCCATCTTCTTATATATTGAAAAGATGGAGTAAGGGTGCAAAACAAGGGTGTGTGAATGATGAATCTCATGAGATGTCATCGGGTCCTTCTACATTTAATCGATTTTCCACGCTAATGCGAAATTCTTTTGAAGTGATGAGTTTGGGAGCCCAAGATGAAAATACTATGAGGATAGCGAAAAAGAACTTGGATGTAACGGTGGCTGAAATTTCAGCATACAACTCAAGTCTCGTTGTGATAGATGATGCTAGTGATGATGATAATGATGAGACTTCTTTGCCTGAGATGCCGACATTGGATCCCCTTCGAAAGAAAGGAAAGGGAACTACTTATGGAAGGCTTAAAAGCTTGAGTGAGAAAAAGAAGAAAAAATATAAGAAAGGAACACCCCCAAATCTAATAGAAAGTCGAGGTGAGCTGAACGATGTAGAGTTCTAGCTAATATGTTAAGTTTATTTTTATGCTTATGCTACATGATGGCAATTAATATATTGCTTATTTTACATTGTAGAGCTGGCTGTCCAAGTAACGAAGGATGTGACTAATTTACCAGATTATTCAAGATATTCAAATCAGACTCGAAATATCTTGCATCCTAACAATATTGGTGGTTCTACAGTAAATCTCAATCTCCATAATCAGGTGTGTCCCTCTGACTTCAGCATTTATATTTACATTCTACTAATTGGTTAACTTTTTTTATATAGATGCAATCACCATACGTTATGCCGACAGGGATTATGAATGGATTTTCCTCATTCACTAGTCAGGTATTTAGAGTTTGGGTTACTATATTGACTGAAATTTGTTGCAAATTCTAAGGTTTATTATTAGTGATGTATCGTTTATAGATGTTGGAGTAGCAAAATAGGTCCCGTGGCTACATTTTGTTACATTCTACTAATGAGGTCATTTTTTTATATAGATGCAACGACCATATATCATGCCGCCAGGGGTTATAAATGGATTTTCACCATTCACTAGTCAGGTACCTATTATGAAAATCATTTTAGATCTCGGTGTTGTTTCACTTTAGTAAACTATTCTAATGCTTATTGATAACGGTTTTTTGTCGATAGATGTTGGAGTACCATAATAGATCCCAAGGAAACATTTTGAGTCAGGTACAAGTTGCCTCACTTTTTTTGACGTGGGATTATTTGAGATAATATTTATGCAGGCACATTGTTTAGCATACCGCCTTATCTCAATGTATTATTTATATACCTTTGTACAGGGGCCATCAAATTTTTTTCCACATCCTAGGATGCATGAATTGAACGATTTTGAAGGCATAGACAATGCACGGTCGCACGATAATTCGTCGGAAGGCGGAAGATAGCATGATGGAATATAGCATCTATATGTTCCACAGGTGATAGCGCTGCGTATCAAAGATCCTTAGCTTTGGGGACAACATAGTGATAGTAGATACAACTTGCTCTTTTATGTGCATATGCCTTTTTCCATCTTCACTTTTTTATCACGAGTAGGAGGTCTCTAAGTCGATGAAGTCACCATGATGCAGCTGATCTATTGCAAGTAATGGCAACCAAAAGTCCCAACGTAGACTCCGCAAAGCTTTAACATTTTTAGGCTGATCTCATGATGTAGAATAAGGGGCAGCGCTTAAAATATGGAGGCTATGTAACTGGTTTAGGTATTCTTTTATACAAAGTGAAAAACCTTTGGATGAAATTTGGAGCTTTAGAATTTATTGTGACTAAAAGCTTGTGAAGAAATAATTGTATTCAAGTTGACTACATCCAATCTTTGATCCTTGGTGTTAACGTTAAATATCTTAGCATTTTTCTTCTGTAGTTTTGCTTTGCTTGTGGATAGTCTCCTACTGTATGGTTTGCTTTTGGTTTGACCATAAAAATTGTTGTGCCTGTAACTACACCTTACTATTTTACACTGTAGAAAGGGAAGCTTGGCAGTAGCCTTTTAAAGTTGATTACTTTCTTTTTTCTCTTTCCCCATTTTTATGGGTATTCTGTTTCGTAGGCTTCTCTCTTTAGCACAGTGCATCTCTATCTTGTTTTGCTGCACTGTGGAAAACGTTAATTCAATAGAATCCGTAAGGAAGATGAAATGATGCTCAAATGGCTGATAATAGGTTCACTTGGCAACAGGCATGTACTTTGGAGTTAATGCTATGCAGTTCCATTGTATCGTTAATATAGTAATGAAAACTAAAGACAGCCATTTTGAAATATATCCACTCCTGCAAGGTTTGCTGCAATGCCTTTTAATTCAGTAATCTGAATTGTTGCTGTGTGGCTTTTCTATGTATTTACTTGCAGGATTCTGTTGGATACTTTCTCACAGACCTTGGGATGATATTCTGGTTTTATCCATCACCAGTGTTCTACATTTATCATCATGATACTCCCAAGTTGGTGTCAACCGTTTTCTGCTTTTGGGTGAATGCATATTTGTATTGAGAGTCTGATAACTCCTTGTCATAGTTTCCATGTACAATTTTCTCATGTATAAAGAAATTCTTGGGTGGTGAATGCAGGTTTCTTGATAAATGCTTCTGGCCTTTTTTCACTTAAATTATAGCTTTCACTTTTTTTGTTTAGGTACCTTGACACGGTTGGAATGAAGAAGTCTAAAGCATATCTTATCAACGGTGTTGTCCTATTCTTATCTTGGCTGGTAACTTCATGCTACTGCTGTCTGTTAAATTGTTAAAGTGATTCTGTTTGCTACAGTAACTTTTATGCATCTTGTAATTGTTTGACCTTCTATGACACTCTTATTACATCTGCGCAGGTTGCCAAAATTCTCCTATTTGTCTACATGTTTTACCATGTCTACTTGCACTTACATTAGGTAATAACCTCTCATAGTCTTTATTTGTTTAGTTTCATTAGAAATAATCACTAAGGTTGCTCTTCTCTGTGGAAAAATTATTGTTTGCAAGAACTTTGCATTTGCAAATTAATGTCTTGGCAGATAACATGCTTTAATTCCTTTCTTTTTCTTTTTTTTAAAACTTTGTATCTTATATTTATAGTGGCGGTCTTGGTTGTGGACTGCCATGTGTTATATCCATATTAAAATTCTCAAACCATTTATCAGTCTAGATGTTCTGTCTCTGCGTAGGTCAACGAGATGCATGTGTCTGGGAAATTCTTGGTGTTTGGTGCACCATTGGCGCTAACTGTGATGAACTTATCATGGTTCAGAAAGATCATCAAGGGATTGAAGAAGACTATAGCAAAGAGGCAGTAAAAGGTGTATAAGGTTTTTTGCAGGTCTAGCCATTAGAGAGAAATAGTTGATCCACTCATACCTGGCTTTCCCTTGTGTAAAAAAGTGAGAGGGAAAGATAAAAAAGTTCAGGACCCCTTAGGTTAGATGGAGAAATTCGGATAATGGACTTGCTTGTAACAGCATCTTTGGTGTTTGAAGTTTAATCATTTGGTTGCATCACGAGCTCCACTTTTGAATTAGATGTACATAGTGTAAAGTACTTATTTATTTGGATTTGAATGGAGATGTAGTTGCTGGAGATCAATGCAATTACTGGTGAGTTCTTCTGCCTGAACCTTACGTGCGTTTACCCAAATATTGTCCACCCTGTGAAAATTATGGCACTGCGACTCTGCGTTTTGAACAAATTGTGTAGACATCACTTTGAGCATGGGACTGTTAAAATTCACTTTTGAGTATGGGACCGTTGCTCTAATACCACTTGCTAAATGCGGACGTGTGGCTCTGATAACACTTGCTGAGTACGGAAATATGGTGACGCAAGAAAATTGTATTCGATAACTCAAGACACCGAAATACGGTAGACGTATACCACTAATAAAATATTGTCTCATACAACTAGTACATACACTATACGTGAGTAGCCAGAGACCACAGCGTGCTGTTGCAAAACTTATTTTCACACACTACACACAAAACTCTGGATCAGCATCTATTGAATCAGATTGAGAGTGACCACTCAATGGTCAATGCAACACAATCGGATAATGAAAGGTCTTCAATAGGCCATGGATAATGTAGTTTTAAGCATATCCTTCTCTTTTGGCTAGTTTTTTTCCATACAATCCTACTCATTATATATCTTGTTATGTAAGCAAATGGGAGTGGAAAAGGTATCAATCCAAATACACGTCCAGTTTTGACCCAAAAAATGAAAAATACATGTTCAATCAAGAGGCACTGTGTCCAATTTGGAGAAAAAGAAAAGATTTCGATTGAGCAATTGTTGCATTATAGTGAAAAGTGCAACCCGAATGTTTATTGTAAAACCTGTGTCCGAATCTGTAAAATCAGAGACTAGATACTCCGAAACTCACATGACACGGACAAATGCATGTGCCAAAAACAAGAGCGACAATACTTGCAAACGCCGCTCAGAATCACAATTCTTCGTTCTTCCATTTGATCAATTGAACAAGTGAAGATTCTAAAAGTAGCCCCCAAGGTTCACGACGAGGACATTTATTTTTACACCTCCAAAAACCACCCAAAAGTGGAGGGAAACTTAGGAAACCAACATAACTCTCAGACAAAGATTACAATCAACCCAAAAAAAAAACAAATAAAACCATCGATCCGATCAAACTACACAACTTTCCTAAATTCCTTTTTCCCATCAATGCGCCGAGCCACAAGTGAGGAAAATACTCTCATCATGGCTTAAGAGCCAAGGCGAGACCAACCTTGGCACTCTTATCAATGGATTTGGTGTCGACCTCCCTGGAGACGGTAAAAATTGATCTTGGGCGCCACTCGTGCTGGATAAGAGCGCTCGCCTTACCAGAGTTGTTGATCCATGCCTTCAGCATGGTCAATGCATCCAGCGCATGCTGGGTACCGACAGTTATGGTGTTTACATTGGAAGAAAAGCTATGGGTAACCTCAGCACCGATGGCAGTTTTGGTCACAAGGTTCACTATGTGGTAATAGGATGCAGTTAGTGAGTCGCCCTTGTTGTTCCTGCGTAGACAATGAGAATGTTAAGCGAAATAGGGACAAAAAGCGCAGAGTATCCACAGCAGCTCTACACTTACATAATAAAGCAATCTAGTTTCATTCTCAAATTCAGAAGAGATATGTTGCTATTAGAACCTAGTTGATTCTAAAAAAGCTAGAGGACCTCCTAATCCAAACGTTAGAAGAATGGCATCCACTGTACATGAAAGGAAACATATAGGTTTTAGGATGCCCCTTTCTTCAAAAGAAGTACAAGCTATAATCAAGACTAAAGGCAGGTGACAACTTCAGAACGTCCGAACTGTTATCTAGTAATGTCAACATTGGACCAGACAATGGCCAGTGTTATTCAAGGGAACATGAGAGATCCAACATGGAGTACAAGCTAGGTACAGATATATAGAAACTTTCTGGTTCATGAACAAGAAATGCAAACTACTCACATGGGGGTCAGCATTTGAGACGCTGATGCCAGCATTGCATTTGGTGAAATTGCTTGTTTTGCTGTCAAATGACACACCTGTGCCAAGTGACAAAACATTACTTCCTGGCACAGCAGCAAAGTTGACAACAGGATTTGCGATCAACCCAACGCTTGTGCTTATCCCAGCATAGTCATGCAAATATTATAGCTCAATCTGTTAATTGCAAAAGTCAAGAAGTGCCTTTCTCTCAGTAACAATAATATATCCAGTAAAGGAGCTCAATAAAAGCAATGACATGCCCGACTCAGATGATTAACAAAAAAACCATCATCCTTTTCTAATCAGCATTAAAGATGCCATGAGACATGAATGCTCACCTGGCCAGACCTTTGATCCGGCACTTTAAAAGAGAATATTGTCTTCAGTCCAGGGCAAGGTTCATCAACAGTAATTTTTGTGACAAGCTGCGTATTATGAGGTAAGGTTCAGCAAAACCATGAAACAATTAAGGTATCGGAGATCCAACTTATTCTTGTAAAGAACTTAATGAGTTATAAGATAAAAATGTACAATATAGACTTAATCAGCCTCATAATAAGTTATTGACATAAAAGGCCTTTCTCCACAACCATAACATACAGCACACCATTTATGAATCCCCTTGAGCCACGATCCAGTACTTGGTCCCCAGTTTTAAAATTTCTCTCCATGATTGCTGAAAATCGATTTACTTGACTCAACTACTCAAATAGCAAACAAAGATAGTAGAATAGGGTCCTGAAAATTGACTCACTTGACTTAACTACTCAAGTAGTAAACAAAGACTGTACAATAGGGTCCCGTAAAGCTGGCCTCCTACAGGTACATGGTACAACCTAATTTAACAAATTACAAAAAACAAGTATGATGTTAATTGACACTGCTAGCCCATTGGTCAATAGCACCGAAAGTTGCAGTTTACCGAAAGTTGCAGTTTTCCTAATTTTCATGGGTTTGGCATTTGCTTAGTGGGGTGTTTAATGTTGTCCACCTTATCTTTTTTCATGGGTGTTAGGGCAATTAGTACCAAACGTTGTGTGTTTCCTGTGCAGAAGGTTTTCTTGGTGAGTTTGAGTTTGTCTGGCCTGGATGAGATAAAGTCTGAAAAACTATGCAGAAAAAGGAAATTTCCCTCCATTTTACCCTTTTCTCTTCCTGCATATTTTGATGAACTGTGAACAGAATAGTCGGTCCCATCACTTGTAGCATGTCTTTAAGCCCAAAAAGGAACCCAGAAAAAGAAAAGAAGATGCTCTGAACAGGATGTCAAATTCGAGTTAGTAGGTGCCTTGTGTTATTGCAGCATTTAGTCTGTTCTTTCTGTTTCATTTGACTTTGAGTGAACTCCAAAATACAGTCAAGGATCTATCCATTTTGCTTATATATACTTTAAAAAAATGGAAGAACAATTGTCCAAGAACTCTTTGAGCTGATGAATTGTGTGATAAATTGATAATCAGTGGACATTGATTTGACTCAAGTAGGGAGACTCGAGTAGGTATGCACTTTGTTGGCTACAAAAAGTAAAAATCAGGTTTTGATGAATATTGTCCCACATATGCAAGAATTTTCTTGTTCTGGGGATGAAGAGAAGAAACAAAAGCCTAGAATTAGGATGGCTCTAATGTGAGCCTGAAATGTTGTCGTATCTTTTATTTTGATTCAGATGATTTCCTGATCTTTCTGTTGCTGTCCATTGATAGTGCCGTGTTTCAAATGATGTAAAAGCAATTCCTTTGAAGACATGAAACATACGAAGAACAGGGAGGGATGTTTTACCAAGCTATTAACGGAAACTGAAAAGCAGAAACATCTGTCGATTTGATATCAGAATTACCGCAAACCGCTCGGGGGACGGCGGAGGTCGGAGCTCTGGATCGGCGGGCGGACGGCTTGCTCTCGAGCAACGGCGGTCAGAGCTTGGGACCCAGCTGGTCTTGGGCGGAAGGAGGCGATGGCGGAGGTCGGGAGTGATTCAAATATTGAGCGACTGGCCTCTGCAAACAGAACTCACAACAACGGTGCACTATGGAAAAAACTGCATAACATATGGAGACTCGTGTCACGGAACCATACATGGTGAAAACAATTAAACACCTAAACTGCTCAGCAACCGTCCATTTGTGTGCGTACCATCTAAAACTGTTTCCAAAGTAAAGAGGACCTCATTCTGCCTGAGATCAGGACCTCGACTTTATTGGGCGGAGGCGAGAGGCGACGCGGAGCTCGGGAGCTCAGGACGGTGGAACTACATATATATTTGAGCGGAACCGTCGGAAGTCCCCAAACAATCTCCAAAGGAACGCTCGATCAGCCAAGACTACATCAAATCCTACGAAGAAACAGCCGTCGTTGACCAAGTCCAAAACCACGAACGGTTTCAATCGCAGCTCAAGGAAGTGAACAAGCATGCAAAGGTCTCCAAAAAAAAAAACAGAGGGAAAAGCTCACGGCACCCGTGACCGAGGAGGGAGTGATGGTGAACTTGTGGTCGCTCTGGTAGTCCTTGTAGAGGAGATCTGCACCACAAACAACCGCGACGACCCGCGCGCCCACCGAAAAGTTGCGGAGGAGAGGAGACGACACCGGAGCAGGAGCAGGGGACGAAGGAGAAATGATCGTCGAGAAAAAATATTAGGTGGTCCCGGACCGCCTCGTCATAGTGGTCTCCGACCACTCACGAGGCGGAGGTCGGGACCGGCGGGCGGGCGGAGGCGACGGCGGTGAGAGGTTCGAGACGCAGTCGCTCTTGGGCGGGCGGAGGCGACGGCGGAGGTTGGGACCGGCGGGTGGAGGTCGGAGGCGACGGCAGTCAGAGCTCGGGACGCAGCTACGACGGCGGTGATCGGGACCGGCGGGCGGAGGCGGAGGCCACGGCGGAGGTCGGTACCGACGGGCGGGCGAATCGCTCTCGGGCGGGAGCGAATTTTTAAAAAACGGAGAGAGAATGCGGGCTTCTCTGAAGAAATGAGGAGACAGAGCAGGAGAGAGAAGGAGGAGGCCCACGTTAATGAAGAGAGAGAGGGGGAAGAGACTGATGGGGCGTAGTTACGGAGAGAGAATGCGGGCTTCTCTGAAGAAATGAGGAGACAGCAGGAAAGAGAAGGAGGAGGCCCCACATTAATGAAGAGAGAGAGGGGGAAGAGACTGATGGGGCGTAGGTCCTTAGCTTGCAGAGGAGGGAGCAGGCTAAAAGGGAAAAAGAAATAATATTTTGTGGAAAAAAAGGGGTCCCGGCTCGCCGGCCCCACCAGCGCCACGTGGACCACGTGGCGCCTTGTGAGTGGTCGGGGACCACGCTGACGAGGCGGTCCGGGACCACCTAATATTTTCTCACTAATCCACGCATTAATTGCTTTACTTTTTGCTCATGCCCCCCCTCCTAGTGGCAGAGTTAGTCTTCCTAGGGCGTCAGCAGAGAGAGACTCAAAATATAACTTTTTTTTAATTTCAAATCAGAGCCATGTGTCCCTTTATCAGTGGTCTACGTGAGTTTGTGCACGCCACGTATGCACGTGATGTGGCGTGCACGACCACTGAATATTTTCTCCTCAAAACACCATTTTGCCTTCTCACACAAAACTCCAATAGCAAAAAGACCGAATTGCCCTCCCTTTAAAATACAGCACCAACAAACCTTAAAGCCTCCAAAACTCAGAACTGTTGATTTCAATCCCTAACACCAACAAAACCTAAGCTCCTTGCCCATGTGTGATGCCGTCACCCCACCCACCCCCTCCCCCCAAGTCGCTCAACACCTTGCTTGCCGTCTCCATGCTTATTGCCGCTCGCCTATGGACACCCAGCAAACTGTTTGTCATCATTGGCCCAGTCTCTATCTCTCTTTCTATCGTACTCTAGTCTTCTCTATGTTGTGTGTGCATATCTCTCTCTCTCTCTCTCTCTCTCTCTCTCTCTCTCTCTCTCTCTCTCTCTCTCTCTCTCTCTCTCTCTCTCTCTCTCTATGTAATGTTATGTGTGTGCGTGTGGCTCTGTGTGTGTACGTGTGATGCCACGAAAGGATGTGGCGACTTTAGATCAATATTGCCAAGCTCGCATGACCGACCTCTACTCACGGTTATCCATGCCAACCTTGATTAAAGATCGTCGACAAGCTTGACCACCTCGTCGAGCTTGTTGGTCACAAAGCTCGTCATAAGTCTGGCCTTAACTCCAGGCACCACCAGACAGAGACGCAAAGATGGGTTTCGGAGGTGGTTCTGTGGTGATTGGATACGGGCAAAGCAAAAGGGAGGGAAGGAGAGAGAGCGGTGGCGGAGAGCTGGGCGGCAGAGATGAGGACGATGTTCGAAGGTGGCTTAAAGGTGAATGGTGGCGGTGGACGGTGAGGTTATGGTGGCTGGGTTTATCATTTTGTAGTTGGGGTTCTATTTTGGGAAGTCGAAAATTTAGAAGATAGGAAGGGGAAATTTGGGGAGAAAAAAGGGCAAATTTGTGGATACATTTAGGATTTCAGTCCACGGGAGATGCAACTTGATATCCAACCTGAAAACTCGTGATACAAACTTGTATTTCAAGAACTAGAGGATGCAAAGTATTTATATGGGATGTGACACCTATTTTTTACTTATGTCTAATAATAGGTTGACACGTGGCCGCTGAGTTTGAATTGAAAAAAAATAGAAATTTGATATTTCTCTTCATCCTTCTCCACCCAATTTTCTCTACGGATCCGGCCGCCCCGTAAAAACTTCTCAGAGATAACTTCAACAACAACAGCTGCTGGAGCTATAGAGACAACGCAGCAATCTTCAATGCAATCAAGAACGAACCCTCGTAACTACCAAAATGATAATCATACAATGCCCCATCAAAGAATAGAAACAGCTTCGTCCTGTGCATCCTCTTCGTCTGCGCTGCTTCGTCCACCTCTACTCTTCTCCGGCTTCGTCTTCCTGAGCAAGAAGCTCGCCCTGAACTAGCACCGGCGGGCTTTCATTGTCGAGGAATGCGACGGCAACGCCGAGCGAAGGCACGGGACACTATTCGAGCGGAGCTTGGACAGCATCTCAACCAACCATGATTTGTGAAAGAAAAAATTTCAGGGCCTATCATGAAAAGCCGTGCGGGAGGGTCCCATAGATCTAAGCCGGCCAAATGCACTTTGTACTTCAATTATTGCGCCCCTTTTCATAAAAGTTCGCAAATAACCGTGACAGAATCTCTTTCGCCAGTCCCATTCTCGTGCAAATCTGTCAGATGACACGCCACCTCAATCAAATGCTGCTGAAAAAGCACAAAATTATGGTCGGAAAAGGGCGATGGCGACGGACAAAAACTAAATGCCATGATGCTTCCTTTCCAACGTAGCGGTGGTCCTGCGCGAGACCTTGCCAAAGAACGACACGCGACTCGGTGAAATTCACGTGCCCTTTTGTTTTTGCACGATTCGTTCCTCCCCCCCTCCCTCTCTGTTTTTCACGCTTCACTTGCGTATTGCACCGGCTAGTGTCCTACACGTGTGCTAGTACTTTGGGCTAATTGCAGTTTGCCCCCCCTAAATTTATTGGATTCCGGCGATTTTGCCCCGCCAGTGTTTCGAGTTTTGCAAACTGCCGCCGCTGGTATATGCTTAAATGGACGTTCAACACCTTTTTACTGTGGGCGAATGTGTCCATAACCCTAAGTACAATTTCTTTGACCGGTGTCAAATATCCTTTTACCCTTTTTTTGTTATTTTTCTTGATAAATAAATAAATTCTTCGATTTGAAAAGGATTCTATTTACGTGAAAAGATCGAGTATCTTTTTGTGAGTGAAAGAGTAGGAAGAAATAACCGACATTTATAATTCCACTGACATTGTTACGTGAGTTTTATACGTCATAATCATTACTTATTTAAGAGAACATGTTATCATTGCACCACTCATACGAGTTGGAGTGAAATTGAAGTTATCTTATGTCATGGGACGAGCTGAACCAAGGCATCGGGCAAACTAGGATTTAGGAGTGGCATAGGACGATGGAGGGATTCCAACTCGTAAACATAACGGGCTCCAAATCACATCAGCATAAAAACTTAAGATCGATCCAAATACTCCTGGCTTTGGAAAATCAAATTTTAGAGATTTTGAAATCCAAATCTAAAAATCTAAATATGCCAATTCAAAAGATAAACCCGATACGATGCCGTTAATATCTAATGGGATGAGAAAATTGATTTAAGATAGCATCCAGACGAAATCACGACTAAGATATGTTCTTTCGCCCAAAAGATGTGCCCCCGATTCATATCATCATCATACCACATTCCAACAAAATTACAATAAGCATTTAACCGCATAAATAAGTAATTAAATAAAACAGGTAAAACTTACTTCTCTACCGCATAACTTCCTAACAAATACTCGGAGTTAAAATACCTAACCTAATCGGGGCTACCAAAACAATTTTCCACACTAAAGTTAGATCTGAATTGTGGAACTCAAGACCAAGACATTACACTGGATAATTAATGACAGCAATGTAATTATATTATCTGTTTGGATAAACACTGGAATAATCAACGAAATTGTTTATTTTTTTAATTTAATCTAAAAGAAGGAGGTCGTTAAATATAGAATTTTGGATAGACACCCGTGACACCTCATTTCGCCTTTATATTATCCTTTTGGCTTGTCTCTCTTTTTGTGCCTGTCCGCTTTCCAAACGCTTCCTTCCTCCTCCGTCTTCCTTCCTGCACCGATCGTCGGCCGTCGAAGCTCCGAATGGCGAAGCATGAGGATCTCCCCATCCCGGTCTACTCCGAGCTCGAGCCCGTGTACGGCTCCGGCTCGCAGTTGGAAGAGGCGCGGCTGCGCTTCGACAGGGTCAGGGCCAAGTTCGTCGAGGCCTTCGGCCACGCTCCCGACGTGTTCGCTCGGTCCCCAGGTACTCTTTTTTGGCGTGCCCGGCCGTTGTGGAATCGTGGGTGTTGGAAAAGATTGAGTTTTGATTGTTGGGTTTCTGCTTTTGCTGCTGCTGCTGCTGCTGTTAATTGGGTTGGCTGTGTTGTAGGGAGAGTGAATTTGATTGGGGAGCACATTGATTACGAGGGGTATTCGGTGTTGCCGATGGCGATACGGCAGGACACGATCGTCGCGATTCGCAAGTACGATTCTGGGGAGGCGAAGCCGCTCCTCCGTATCGGGAATGTCAACGACAAGTACACAATGTGCAGTTATCCTGCTGATCCCGAGCAGGTACTTTTGACCTCGATATGTAGTCAAATTCTTCGGGTATCATGCTCTTATGTTTTTAATGATGGACAACGCAACACTTGTTTGATCATTTTGGCTTTATGGGTATGCACGTGAGTTGGTAAACTTAGCTGGATTAGTTTTGAGTTTTTTTTATTTTTTATAATAAGTCGCGAGTATGTGAGATGGAGAGATAGAGAGAGATTGCCTGATACAACACTATGTTCAATTCTCGCTCATTGTAAGTGAGTCTTGTATTTCCTAACAAAGATTATTAACGCATCATGGGATCGGATGCATTCTGTCAAATTTCTACTTTTGTGGTCCCTTCATGCAATTGCTTCAATCTGCAGGAACTTGATTTAGAGAATCACAGATGGGGCCATTACTTCATTTGTGGGTGAGACTCGAAGTCCTTCTCTACTTCATTTCCCACCTGTGGCTATGATTTTGCTGGCATAGTTAGTCATTGTTCTAACTTTCTGCTGGAGGCTATTTTTTGTATTTGAGTTATAAATCAGTTTGGATAATCATTTAATGGTGCCACTGGTTTGTTGAAACAACACTTTTTGTTCACAGGTACAAAGGTTTTTATGAAGATGCAAAGTCAAAAGGACTAGATGTTGGTGCACCAGTTTCACTTGATATTATCATCGATGGAACAGTTCCAACAGGTGTAATTTTCAGTTGCTTTGGGCTTATTCTTTGTTTTAGAACAGATTTTATCGGTTGAAAGTAATTTCTGCATTTTTGCATTGAGGTCTAACCAATTGGTGTGGGTGTGTGTTCTGTTTTACAGGCTCTGGACTTTCAAGCTCTGCAGCATTTGTTTGTTCTTCTACAATTGCTATTATGGCAGTTCTTGGGACAAACTTTCCCAAGGTAGCACTCGTTGTTCACTGAGATCTTTTAATGATCTCTATTTTCAAGATTTATTCATGCGAGTTGTATGTTCCTAACATATAGAATCTAGTCATTATCAGAGTATGCTGATGTTGACCTGTTCTTGAATCGTGTTGCGATAATGGTGTCATTTCTTAACGATTAGTTTCTTGCGTCTTTCAGTAAAAAAATTGGGTTATCAACTACAGTTTGTGAATTTTGTTAAACGATGATCAGTCAACTCAGATACTTTTCATGCCCTACTCTCACTTGATTAGACATTTTGTTTGAGTGTTTGGGGTGTTAACTACAAGTTCCTCTTGTGTATCAGAAAGAAGTTGCTCAATTGACATGTGAGTGTGAACGCCATATTGGAACTCAGTCTGGTGGAATGGACCAGGTTAGTAATCATTCAGATTGTCCTCAATTTCCATTGCAAGTTCAACTTTTCCATCTTCGTCAATCTTTAATCTATGAAGCTAAATTGTAAGTTGCTGACCTTGGGAATCATGCGAGCTTTAGATGTTGTCAATTCGTCATGCTTCTGAAGGTTTTGGGATAAGGTTCTGTGTGACTCTGGAACAATTTAGCTCTATATTCTGGGGCAGTCAGCTGTGGACCGAGCTATAACCCAATTTATAGCTTTTTTTGTCAGTGAAAAATTTGTAATAATAATTATACAGAGGGTCATCGTTGTCCTGTGATGTTGCATTGGTTGCTCTTTATGGTCCAATTTGGTTTCCCTGTAACCCACTAAATCACTTCAACTTAAGTGACAGTCTCTTTCATATAAACTGTAAGGTTCTCTATTAGGAACATAGTCTGAAACCGGGAGTTTTTGTATAGGATTCTACTGGAAAATGCTATTGTTGTACATTTATTTAGGAAAAAATTGATTTCTCTTAGTTTACTGTATACTTTATTCGCATGAGACTTCACAGTGAAGACTAACAAATAATTTCGTTTCACACTTGACAGGCCATATCCGTGATGGCTAAACCTGGATTTGCTGAGCTCATTGATTTCAACCCTATTCGAGCAACTGATGTGCAACTTCCTGCTGGTGGTACATTTGTAATAGCTCATTCCCTGGCGGAATCTCAGAAGGCTGTCACTGCTGCGACTAACTACAATAATAGAGTGGTGGAGTGCCGATTAGCTGCTGTAGGTTTTTCCTTTATTTGTTTGTTTTTGCAAGGTCCTTAGCATAGAAAATTCTTTATCACGAGTGTTCCATTATCTAATATTTTCTATTAGCCATGCGTGGCTGTGGAAGATTGGGTGACCCTTTCATAAATTTGGAATGTGATATTACAATTGCAGCATATCTTATGTATGCCAAGTTCACCATGCTCTCCTAATTTCTTCCGCAGATTGTTCTCGGGATAAAGCTCGGAATGAAACCACAAGAGGCTATATCAAAAGTTCAAACTCTTTCTGAAGTAGAAGGGTTGTGCTTATCATTTGCCGGTAAACATG
The DNA here is from genome assembly GCA_031216405.1 of Syzygium malaccense. Taxonomy (NCBI): domain Eukaryota; kingdom Viridiplantae; phylum Streptophyta; class Magnoliopsida; order Myrtales; family Myrtaceae; genus Syzygium; species Syzygium malaccense. The sequence goes on from CM062260.1 coordinate 34,363,121, forward strand.
ATTCTTCTGATCCTGTTGTTGCGGTTAAGGTATGTGGTTGTGTCTCTTCTTTGTTTCCCTTTTATGTGCATTATAAATTTCTTAGTTCCTGCTTGCCATTGATTTGTTTAAGGGATGGACATTGGACTCTGCAGTCCATTGGTCACTGTAAACCTTCCAACTAACTCTCCTGTGGTGCTTACTTCTTGAAAGGAACTTCTCCATGAGGAACCTTATACAGCAGAGGAAATTGAGATAATTACCGAGGAAAATCTACCATCCATTTTAGGCCATTCTCCATCTTCTTTGGCTGTGTTAAAAGCTGCCGAGCACTTCAAATTGTATCAGGTACTTCTGTAATCCTTAGCTTAAGCAGAAGTAGTAGTTTTATGGAGCATCTTTTTAGTGCTACCATTATATCTTCCGTACAGCATGATGAATATTCTGATTGTTTGAACTTTGACCCACTTGAAAATTATGAAAATGTGGTCTTTCCAAACTTGGTTTCTGAAGGATCTAATTTTAATCAATTACTGAGAATTCCATTTGAGAAAGAATTTGAAATCTGTAAGTTGTTATCTAAACTGCTATTAGATGATGTGTTACACAAGAATGCATGGATATTCATTTTTTGCTTCGGTGGACTAATTTTCTCTGATTGAATCATAATCCTTGTTGTAGAGGGCATCTCATGTATATTCTGAAGCCAAGAGAGTGTATGCTTTCAAGGACACTGTATCTTCTAATTTAAGGTCAGTTTTTACAGTTGCCGACAGCTCTTTTCCCCCCTTTACATGTACACTGCCCACATTGTCAATAATATCCTGGGAGATGAAGCGTATAAAACATGTGTGCAGCATGAAGAACCTTATTCAATCTAATACTTTTTTCCCCTTAGTTCCTGAAGTGTGTATTGTGCGAATTGTCTTTTTTCTCTTTTTTTTCACCAGTGAAGATGATATGCTAAAGAAGCTTGGTGACCTCATGAATGAGAGCCACTACAGCTGCAGCGTTTTGTACGAGTGCAGGTACATTTTTATGTCCTACTTTCAGATCAATTCAGCACATGCTCATATGCATCATTTAGCTTTGTTGGGTGGTTCAGCACATGTCCACACACTCAGAAGTATGAAGCCTTTGAATGTAATTAGCACAAGTCACAGTCATAGGCTACAAAAGCATCATTTAGCTTTGATGGGTGGCTCAATATATACAGACTACTATATGCTTGCACTAGTGCCTTGTTTCCGACAATTAGGGACTCTGCTTGGTAGTGATCCGTTGCTTTGATTAAGCAATGAGGGCACGCCAAGTAGATGGAGTATAATCTGCGGATAATGAAGGCACTAGTCTGAACTAAGAACAACATGTGAGCCAATGGTGTCAATATACTCGACTGAAAAACGAACTAAATGAACCAGATCTTGGATGTAGAGCATTAAGAGTGGACAAATCAGATTAAAATGCTTTAGTGTTATAATCTTGGTAACACAATGCCCATCAGGTGGTGATGGTCGCAGTCCCCTTGCTTTGTAGTGGCAACCAAGATGAGCATAGTTTCTGTTCTCTGCTTTGTAATTGTTTCGTATCTTCCTTTGTCCTGTAATTAGCTGTCCTGAGTTGGAGGAGCTTGTGAAGGCTAGTTGCGACAATGGCGCTCTAGGCGCGAGGCTTACTGGAGCTGGATGGGGTGGATGCGTGGTCGCTCTTGTCAAAGAGAGCATTGTCCCACAGTTCATCCTCAATCTGAAGGTACTTGTATTCTTTTCACGCCGAAACTCGAATCGCTGTTGGAGAATAGTAACCGTCCATTTGACATCATGTTCGAAAATCTCCTCAGGAATGCTTTTATCAATCGAGAATTGACCGGGGAGTGATCGACAAGAGCGATCTCGGCCTCTACCTGTTCGCCTCCAAGCCGTCAAGCGGGGCTGCCATTTTCAAGTTCTAGCATTCCTCTTGCTGATATTTAACCAAGTGTTTAGGGACACATTTCCATGTATTGGACTTTTGGGAGTTTCTCTGCGGGACTTCGCTGATAATTAACCAAGTCTTGGAATAGCTTTTGCTGGAATAATATGTGAAAACACCTCATTGGAGGTCTGGTTAATAAGTATGATGTAGCTTGACATTTTGGTTGTCATGACTCGAATGAGGAAAGCAAGAAACTTGGGGCATGTTTGTATGGCTCTTTTAAGCCAAAAAACAATTACTTGTCCGCCAAAAGAAGTATAATTTGTGATGAAAAATTTAGGTAGGATTTAACTAATGTACATGGTAATAAAGTTTCAATACCATGGTGGACATCTAGCCAAATGTATTTCTTTCACAAGAAAATCATGGTGGATTAGATTCCCATCAATACATACATGTGATTGCATTAGGGAATTGAACTATACAAGGCTTTGTATATTATGATATTTCAGATGAAATAGCTAGATATTTTCCAAATTAGATCTTAGGTCAATTAAAAAATAAATAAATTGAATCTCGACGAGAAGATGGGCGGCAATTAATTGATGGTCAAGGACAGTGAGGACTACCAAGATTTTGAAGACAAATTTTGGCCCCACTATTAGTGGAAGCTAATCTTTCCTGGAGCAATGCCTTGATTTTGATAGATCAAGGCGCACGTGGTCTTGTTCCTCCCCCTCCTAAATAATTGTGGGGCTTATATATAGAGTTTATATATATTTGTCATTTTTTTTGCCTTTTCTCGACTTTTGTTCAAATGGAAAATCAAGAAATTCGATCATAATGTTATTTGGACGTTAAGATGTAGAATAAATTTTTTTGTCTTGTTTATCTTTTTTAAAATTTTGGGCAAGATTGCTAGTAAGACTCTAGGGACCTCCCATTTGCTCCCATTCATGACATGTCCCCCACCAAACAAGGGCATTGCAAAGCCCTTTGATCAAGTAATTTTAAGCATCAATTTGGGATCTTTGGGGGTATCATTCCATGCATCTCCTTGGCAAAGAGTAGTTGGGTTGGGCCCATGGACCCCAAAAGAATTAAGAACACTCCACATTATATATTATTTCCTTTTTTATATCCGATATTTAGAATAAGAAAAAAGCTTGGGGAGTTCACTTAATTTGGACCTGCCCGGCTTCCTTCTTTATTTCTGTCTTTTTATTATGAAGGGTCAAGTATAGTGTCCTCCCACTACTTCAAATATGTCATCAGGAATAGAATTGAAATAAAGTAGCTCCAAATTAATAAAGTCTTGGCATACTTAATCAGTATTGACACTTTCAATTTGGATACGGAACACGTTAAAAGTTTCACTTTAAAGAAGGTTATATATTTCTCGTTATCTTTTTGTTATCTCTTGAGCACAAGCTACAAAATTGACAAATTTAAGAGTCGGTTCCTTTTAATATATAGTCAAACTCACGAAAGAGCAAACTTTTTCGAATATTGCATTTCTTGAGAGGTTATCCATACGATAATCGTTTGAAATCAAAGTTTTCGTGCATTTATGTTTGGAAAGTCGATAGAAAAGTTTTAGATGTGCAAAAAAACGACATGTTCAAAATTTGGGTCATTTTGAAAAATCAAATTAAAGTAGTTAAGAAATGGAAGATTCGTGAGATTATGTGAGAGATTTACTTGATTTTGTCTATTTTATATAACTATTTTCTCTGCTAGATAATGCACCACCGCAATACATTTCCATTTTCCGGCCAAGGAAACAGATAAATTCCATTGAATTTGTTTGATGAGCAATAAATATTTTTCCAAAATTGGGGGGCCACCGATTTTCCTTTTCCTAAGCAGATAAAACTCTCTTTTTTTCAATATATTAAAAAAGAAGAAGAAGAACAAATTTTGAAAAATGGGACTGACAAAATTAATATATAAAAACAAGACACGCCATGTGTCGGTGAAGCTTTCACCTCTGCACGACAACATCGCCCCCATCTCCTCCTCCTCTCTCTCTCTCTTTCCTAGGAAGACGCCATCTCCATTGACCCCCACCTCGAGAATGGCGTCTCCCTGCATTATCCTCTGGTCATTTTCAAATTCATTCGAAAAAGAGAAAGAGATTTGAGGATTTACCCATTAGTTTTCTTCCTCGTTCCCGGCCTCTCGTCGAACCTTCTCGCCTCCTTCCCTCTCGCGCTGGACCTGCTTGAAAGGTTTTCGGCATAAATCGTCCCCATCTCCGCGTGGAAGAAGATCCGGGGCTCTTCGTTCGCTTTCTCTGGAAGGTACCCATTGCTTGGTTTCGTCCATTTTGTTGATTTGCGCGAGCGGTTTTCGATGTATCCAGGTAATTTGTACAGATTGTTTAGAGGGTCCTTTGGAACTCTTTTTCCGGTGGAAGTTTTGTGATCGACTTGTTCTGGGTTTTCGTTTTTCTTCTCTTGGAGGCTGTTTTTGGGCCCAAAGTTCCTGACTTTGGCGCAAAGTTCCTCTTTTTTGTGATTAATGATGGATGTTTATTGCTGAAAACTTGCAGGTTGTGGTTGAAGTCGGGATTGCAATTCAAAAATAGGCAAAGATCGCATGTGTTTTGATTTGAAGTGGAAAAGGGGTTTGGTATCTTGTTTGACTTCTATAAGAAGTTAGTCTCTATCTTGCAAAGCAAGTCTGAGGTTATTTGAGGTCAAATCATAGCCTCTTTTGCAAGTTAAATTGCCACATTGTTGTTTACTTCATGAAGGTTCAAATGTCCGTTAAAGTTGCTTGCTTTGACATGGCATGTATCCCTGGCGAAGCAATCTTACTGAATCGGGTCGAATCTTAGAGCTTAATTAATAGATTCTAGCTGTTATTAGGCCTCTTGCCGTTGTTGTGAACTCCTTTAAATTTGTATTGGAGAAAAGGTGTCAGATTGGGGGATCTAATGGAACACAGAGAGAGGGATTTTGACATTGATCTTGAAGTTGGTGGTAATTGTAGTGAAGAAGGTTCGAGCGAAGATTCTACTTCTGCTACCAAAAAAGAAGTGAAGTTAGTTAGTGAGGTCTATGGGAGGCTTAATGATAGTCCAATGAATGATGAAGATGGTGTCAGTTTTTATGTCAACATACTGAACTCAGATGGTGTTGATGCTCGAAATACGGCTAAGTTAGTCAGAGAACAGAGCCCGGGCAGTGCACAGAAGGAAAAGCGGAAAAAGACTAGCAATAAGAAGGCCGCTAAGCCTCCCCGGCCCCCGAGAGGTCCATCACTAGATTCCGCAGATCAAAAGCTGATTAAAGAAATTGCTCAACTTGCGATGTTGAAGCGTGTGAGGATTGAGCGGATGAAGGCATTGAAGAAGGCAAAAATGGCCAGGGGATCATCGTCTTCTCAGAACAGTGTGATTGCCATGGTGTTCACTGTTCTTTTCTTGCTCGTGATACTGTTTCAGGGTAATGTTACTTTGATTTTGTGTTCATGGCTTAGATTTTCCTGTGAAATTAGTTGTTGCTCAAACTGAAACTAGATAATAGAAGCGTACATATGCCACTGGTAACTAATTTTGTGTCGTCGATAGTGCGTTTTTTCCTATTTAGAGAGAGAATCAATTTAATGTCATCTGGAGAAATGGACATGGTTCCTTACTGAGACTTACTATTCCTCACGGTTGAAGCTTGTCTTCCAGACATTGGTAATTTGTCTATTAAGAGGGCTGCGAAGTAGTTACAGAACATATTACGGCCTCAGTGTGTTATTTTCCAATGGACTCATTCTTTAGTGTTTTATCCTGCATAGACACAATATGGTAATAGTTAGATTTTAAAATGGTTGGTGGATTTTCACTTTCTCCTGAAGCAGTTTGATAGTTTATGTTGTTCATAAGCCACAGTATTCTCAAGATGTGGTCATTGCTCTTGCAGGAATTGCACCTAGAACAAAATCCTCAGTGGCGACCTTTGAAGGCTCTCCAGAGTCAGCAGGATCACCACTGGGAGGTCTAATATCAGTTCAGTACAACCAAAATCCATATATCACTCACACGAATGGACCCACATACGGTTCTCCACGGTGGGTTCCTTTTCTTTAGGTTTCTTTCTCTGGACAATGTCAATTGCTTTTAATTTGGAAATAAAAACTGACGTTCCTCGATTATCTGCGCAGTTTGGTAGAGGATGTTGCTGGTTTGAGTGCAGAGGGAAAGCCGGATAGAGTTGCAGGGTGATTTGGACCTTTCGGTCGCGATCCTTTTTTACCTGTACAGGTGGCTACTACAAACTGTTTTGCTTGTTAATTTATCCCCTTTTGTATACTCGTCAAAGTCGGGGGAGTGAGTTAAGTTATCCTGCGCGTGAGATGTTTATTTGTTGCGGGATGCTCTGTCTTTGCATTGGTTGCCTCTCTAGCAGCGCGTTGGCCAAAAAGATAATTTCCGAGCCGTTGTCTTGAAATGTTCCTGGATTAATTAGTTTTCCTCCTCTGCATATGTAAGATCTGTTTCATCATTTGTCACATAAGTTAGAACCGATGTACTTGTAATTTGAAGAAAGAAAGCAGAGAAGAGCTCGCTAGCTTCGGATGTTGTAAATCCTCACGGCTACTTGCACGTGGGTTCTCAGCAGTGTTTGAGAGTGCCGTAACCAGTGCGGAAAGAGGGCAGTCAACTTTGTCACTGCTCGTTTTCATTTCAATACAATTTTGTAACCCTTCAGGTTTGATATGAGTAGGAGAGCGTTCTTGATGTAAGCATGTTAGTGTGAGCAACCAGTCCAGCACATGGCCTCACGTGTGTGCAGATACTTATTTTGAAAAAATCTCTGTTGCTAGATCCAAGTCCACTTGGTCATGTCTGAATTGAATTCCTTAAATCAAGATCAGGTGTTCAATCTGTTTCAACTCTGTTCTCTGAAATTGCAAGGCTGTTTTTGTGATTTCTTGATACAGTCAACCCTGCATATATATTGGAGATCCCGAGGAATTTAATGCATCAAACTGTGTGAATTTTGTATGATGGTGAGATTGGCAATAAATGGTGTTGTGTTGCCCAATAACGTGACTTTTATATTGGCAATACAGATCAAGAGCAGTTCTGAGAACTCCCCTCCCATTAGCTCTATTGTCCTGTGGGGCCAAATATCAGTTTGATTTCACATTTGCTGGTTCTCTTAGGTGACCAACATTCAAATAATGCGCCACTGATTCATCCATCTGAGGTTTTGATGAGTGGGGCAATGTGACTTAAGTTATGAAGACTCTTATGACCCGATGTTAGTATTATAGATCAGTTTCCATGCACCATGGTAGGTTCGCCTTCTCTTTTGTTTAGGATTCTTGCTGACATGATACATCTCGATCTCATTGCTTCCTAATTGGGTTTCTTCACCGTTTTCCCTAATTCAGGCACAATACTAATCACCTCATTTCCCGACCTTGGTCTCGCCCCAGCCTCTCACGATTCAACCTTTATCATGTATCCAGTACCTGTAAACCTACACTCAATAACCCTGGAAATCATTTTAAGAGCATCAGTGATTCTCTTCTTCATTAGCAGCTACTAGTCCTGACTTATGATTGGGTCATGGCACTAGGAAAATCAAGATCCCTGCTATTTTTGAGAAAGCTATTCTTGGTCTTGATTGAAGAATTAGTATTATGTTAATATGGAACGTCCATCCCTTATCTTTTGTTCATTGTAGATCTCTGAAGAATTGAACATGAGAAGATCAGTCGAAATTGGCGAGTTCATTCTTACCCTTTCCTATATGCACAAGAAATATTTTATTGGATTTGGTCAATATAATATAGAATTTGAGAGAGAGAGAGAGAGAGAGAGAGAGAGAGAGAGAGAACATCAAACTCTTTCGCATAAATACCTATGTAAGCTACATCATGATCCCTAAATATCAATCCACAGGAAAATAATCAGTCCAAGTCATGGACAAAGCAAGATTCATGTTTCCTTCTCACACACCCTTTATGATCATCATCTTCAGAATCAGACCATTCACTCAAAGTGCAACGTTTCATCATCTTCTCTAAAGAACGTTGCTAGAGAGAGAGATCATCATCAACGGAGACTAACTTTAACCTTACTGTAATGCAACATCTTGATAATAGCCACAGCCACGTCGCACAGCTCGCTCATGAGCTTATTCCTATCGCCCAACGGTGACGATGCTGTCGATTTGGAGAGCTGCTTCTCGCATGTGTTGGCCTGGTCTCCTGCGTCCGACACTCCGTATTCCGCGAATCTATATTGACTCTTGTCAAAGGCATCGATGGCCTGAGGCAGCGTGTACTTCACAACCGGTATGTACAGCTCGGCACAATAGTCCAACGGCATCTCCAGCTGTGGATCCTCGGTCTGATTGATCAGTACCTGTATGAGGCTCAACGTGTCAGTCGCGTTCGCCAAAGTCAAGTTCAGCATTAAGCCGGCTAGGTCGTGGACAGTCGCACCAGAGCTGCCAGGATACGATCTCAAGGACGAGACGCATAGATCATGGTACGGCGTCTTCTTGCAAGTCTTCTTGATCAAGTCGATGCTCTTTTCGAGCGAGAGAGCGGGTGCTCGCAGAGATACAATGGTTAGGCTGAAGAGAAAGATGGGCGTGAGAAAGAAGAAGCTGTTCATTGTTTGACTTAATGAAGGGAAAACAAAAAAGAGGAAGTTGAAGGTTGATGGGAGGTTGAAAGATGGATTAGGACTTGGGCAAAATTCCAATTGTCTCTTAATTGCACATTAAGAAGAGAAACACGTAATCCCTAATATAGATTTTGGCTCTGTCTTCCAGTATATACAGCAATGCAGTATTTATGCATGGCAACCCATAACAGGTAAAAAAGAGAAACAACGTATGATCATGAGTTGCGGGTGGTTTTTGGCTTACCAAGCATTGCACGCTATCTTGATAAGGTTGCTTCCACAATTCATCTGGTGTGGGTTAAAAGCACTTGCTTTGTCCTTTTGATAATCTGAATACTTTCATTTTAGCATGTACGTACATACGTAGGTATGTACGAATGTAAGTCTGCAAGTACGTACGTACGTATGTCTATGTATTTATGTGACATTATGTAGAAATTTAATCGCATCAGAACCTTCGGTTCCACCTTGTAGCAATTATCTTATATGAAATATGTGGGTTGGGATTGGGGTTAGGGGTTTTAGTTCAAAAACACAACTTGTTCTTTGTAAAATTTGCAGAACAACTGGTGAGGAGTCTCTCTTCAAACTTCAGATTGTGACACACATACAATATGGAAAGTATATCGGATTTGGTGTCTCTTTTGTCGTTACCATTGTTCTTCTCGAATCTGTACATTGATTTAATCGACAATTAGTTTTGGAGGGATTGAAGCTGTTCATGATCTTTGTACTTGAATAAAATTGTGTGTCCACAGTTTCAAGTGTAAACGGAACAGCCACCATGACATTTGGACCACGGTCTATTCGAGAAAACATATCATAGTCGTCCTCTTTATTATTATTTTTTCAATAATTGAAGATGACTGAATGGCCACGACTTCTTGCCTTCTTCGCAAGTAAATCGACAAGAGATTCAAAGCAAAGTTAACTGAATTCAACGCCTGAATTAGGATATTATAACCTATTTAATCAGGTCACTCTTTAATCATTTAAGGGGAAAATTACCGGATAAGTTTTAAACACTGCAATTATGTTAATTCAATTCTAAATATTTTTTTTGTCAATTGAGTCGTAAGCTTTTTGCATTTGTGTCAATTCAATCAATCCAGTCAATTTTAGCCAGAAATCGCTAATATAGATGTATTGATGTGAATAATTTTTAATGATATTCAAGTGTGGTAGCTAGTCTCGGTTAGATATGACTTCTTCAGCACTTGTGTTGATAATCTATATATTTTAAAGTGATTGGGGTCATCAATAGTAAAGAGATGAGGTGGTCCTTTTGAGAGTTTTTCAATGACTTTTATTTTCTTTCCAAACAAATTTATCTGTATTTTTAGTTATAGTCTTTCTTTACACCCAACCCTAAAAGTACTACTTGTATCTGATATTTATTATAAGTAAATGGATGAAATAGTAAAGACGGGATGATGTTCTCTTGAGGACCTCTAATGATATTAATTTTCTCCCTAACTCGCATTTACAGATTCTTGGCCGTCGTACAATAGATTTATGACTTTTTAGACAATTATTACAGTCTCTAAACTATCGTGAAAAGTGCAATATAGTCCATAAACTATTACAAAATGTGCAATCTAGTTCATAAACTTTCAATTTGCTCAATTTACTCTCTCAACTTCTTGTAACAAAGTCAAATCAATCTTTCGGTACTGTTCACAAGTTTTCATAATTCTAAAATCAATCTCCTGATTTTAGAATATCTTTTCATTTTAATCAATCTGCTAAATCAACGAAACTATGCTATAATAATATCTATAGATACTCTTATAATAATAATGTTTCTCCACTTGTAAAAATCACATGATGCATCCCATGCAGAAAATACTTTTTTGAGAGGCTTAAATTTTTGTAAGTCCCCTCATATATGTATTAGCTAGTGGAGAGGCTCTTGATCATGGAATTGTACACCTAATTACATTTGTTTGAATATCTAAATTTAACTTAGTGAACTTCAAAAAGCTAGTCATATATATGATCAAAATTGTAAAAGTGTTCACTTGAGGAGGAAAACTATAATGTGCATGCCTTTCCTCAATCATGTCGATCAGCTTCAAGATGAGCATGTCTTAGTTTTGGATACTGTCAATGGATTTTTATCAAACAAAAACTGCACTTTCATAAAGAAACATTACGGATTAGCTTTCATATTGCTTCCGAGCTATACGTTTTTTCTCAAACACTTATTAATGTTGGGAAAATATCAACGTGAATCGGGAAAAACAATGAAGTCAGACTTTGAGGCGTGATATCACTTTCTTTAAGGAATTATTTGCCCCACGAAGTTGCTAATGGTCACCGGCAAATTTCCTCCAGGATACAACAAAGTCTCGATTGAGAATACCGAATAGCAATTTCGGTATATCTCCAGGGTCTCTCTAGGAAACAATTAGAAAAGATGGCTGCAGTTTTCTGAATGAAAAAGTATCTCTGAATTCCGAATGAAGAGACTTGATATTCAAATATGCAAAAAACCGACTCACTAATCACACCATTTCGAACAAAGGCGTCCCTTCATTGAAAAGATGTATAGTGAATTGGTACGAAATCAAAAGTCACGTTAAAAGATATATGAAATTCGGAATTAAATTATTAAAAAATAACCGCCACTCTATCGTGAACAATCATATTATTTTAATAGGACAAAACAGTTATTTTATAATAATAAATTCGAAATTTAATAAATAAATAAATAAATAATGATCGTTGATTAGTGCCAAATCTCGTCCACGTGCGCACTCACATCCTTTCGATGTGGGACAAGGCACCTCATTGTTTGTTTTACAAACAAACTACCAACAATCCCCCACTTTGTTTGTAAAACAAAATTGAAATAAAACGTTAAAAATATACAGCCAAAATTTCCGTGAGATTAATATACATACATAAAGGTCTCTTTCGAGTTAAACCTTTACTTAGTGCAAGTATCTCAAAATTCTATCAAAGTGACAAATAGCTCGGCTTTAAACTTGTACTTTTAAATAATAGAATCGGACATACCATACATATACTAACTTCTTGTTTCAGCGAGAAGTTCTATATTACTCAGCACTATTATGGCCTTGTGCTTGATTCTGTTTCATGAGCTCTTTAAAAAGCAACCCTAACTTTCGTAAGAAGCGGCACCACTTCTAAGTTCATATAGGTGAAGTATCTACCATGTGTTTCTGTTACTATTAACACATTACATATTTGTACAATACTTCACTAAGAATTCAATTCACCCTTCAAACCGTAACAGATGATACCGACTTTTCATATCAGGGCTAGCGTCGTGTCAAACAATCACTTTTCAGTAACTTATTTTTACCCATTAAACCTTATAACTAGTGATGTTCTAGAAAAAGGTCGGATTACTATTACTGGTGATTTTAATTAAAGGGTTTCAGCCCCATTTCTTGTGAGGTCATTGTTACCATATCTCTTGGTAATGCCTTTGTCAAAGGATCAGCCAAATTATTACTTGACCTCACGTAGACAATTGTTATAGTACCATCTTTAATCAATTGTCTCACAAACTCATGCCTTAGGCTAATATGTCTAGACTTCCCATTATAGGTGCTACTATAAGCTCTTGCCAAAGTAGCCTGAACTATCACAATGGATAGAAATAGGAGGCATAGGACTAGGCCATAATTTGATATCCAACAACAAATTCCTAATCCACTCAGCCTCTTTCCCAGTTGCCGCTAAAGTAATGATTCAAATTCCATAGTTGAGTGAGTTATACACATTTGTTTCTTGCTCGTCCAAGAAATAACGTAGCCATCAAATGTGAAAATCCATCTAATAGTGGATTGTTTATCACCCATGCTTGTAATCCAATTAGTATCGGTGTATCCTCCTAATACAACCGAATAATTATTATAGAACAATCCCAAATTTTTTTTTTGGTAAGGTAAGAATATGTATAACTTTTCAAATCACCAACTACAACCTAAGCCCAAACCAACACCTGAACAAATTTTTTTGGGTAAATGCTTATTCAACTTCTCATATGAATCCATATTACAAAAGCATAATAGCATATTCTGCATATGCCCAACATCCAATTCACAATCCCAAATTTTTTAGTTCTCTATAATAACAAAAAATTCATGTAATAGTTTTCCAATGTTCTATACTTGGATTACACATATATTTACTCAACTTACACACGGAATAAGCAATATCAGGCCTAATACAATGCATCGCATACATTAAAGACCTTATAGCACTTGCATATTCAAGTTGTGCCACTGCTCTACTAGTATTATAATTTAATTTAATACTGGAATCAAATGGAGTATTCATCTCTTTGTAACCAAGATGTTGAATTTTATTCAACATTTTTCAATGTAATCACATTGGCTCAAAGATTAACCCCCACTATGTTTTTAACTTTAATATCCAAGATAGTATCCACTTCACCCAAATCTTTCGCTTTAAAAATGAAAGTCAGATACTTATTAATCTCAATGACTCCAGTCATATTGGTTCCAAAAATAAGCATATCATCAAGATATAAGCACACTAAGACACTATAATCGTTAGTGAATTTAGAATACATACACTTATCAACACTATTGTGTTTGAAACCATTAGACAATATGACTAAATTAATATTTTTTTATGCCACTGCTTAGCTGCTTGCTTAAGCCCATAAAGAGATTTAATCGATTTACATACTTTCCTTTCATTTCCAGGAAGAACAAAGCACTATGATTGTTCCATGTAAATTTTCTCATTTAAATCTCCATTCAATAAAACAGTTTTGACTTCCATTTGATAAATGCAAAGATCATAAATGGAATCAACTAATAAGTTCAAACAGCTCCACAATTGCCCAAGAGCAATTGCATCATATCCGCTCGTTTCTATCTCATAGCAGAAAAATGCACTAAAAATCTAATCCAAAATCATAATTCCAGAATTTACACATGCCACAAGCATATTTATAAATGTGACTTAATATGGTTCAAAACCACAGTACTGCATTCTCTGCATATATCATATGGCCTTCTCGTAGCATATTTTGCAATTGTGGTCACCTTTGATAGTTTAGTTCTAGCAATTTATACACCACTAACAATCAAAAAGCCTATGCGAACAGAAGCTTATCGCAAATAATTTTCCAATAGCTTCACCAAGACAAACCAACGCTTGAACGAAAAATTGTCCCATGATTAGGACGACTCATAAGCGCTTTCGATTGTGTGCATCCGAATTCGTCAGCAACAAAACTATAATATATATCAAATCACTGAGAGGAGAGTCAATGGAATTCTCCAATTTTCTCATTCTCAGAAAGATCAAATCCTGCAACACGACGACGGAGACGAACAACATGACTGACCAGACATGCGTTGGGTCCTTGTCCTCGGGCGAGTACTCGTTCAGATGCTCCAATCTCGCGAACGCCCTCGCGCACTGCCCCCGGAGCTTGCCCACGACATACGAGTCCCTCCCGAAGTACTTGGCGAGGAAGGAGATCTTGTTGCCGAGGGTCAGCCTCATTGTTCCCTAGAAACCCCTGGCCAACTCCACGCTCATCTCCGCCGCTCCTTCACGTGGTCCACCTAGTTTACCCGAACTCGCCCATCTCATGCCATGTTTCATATGCTCATTCAGGATCACCCATCCGAAAGAACATTGAGATCAACATATTGTAGGTTTGCACGCTGGGCATGCACTGGACCTCAATCATTTTCATATAAAGCCTAATTGCTTCATCCACCTTTTGTTGTCACAAAGAACCATTAAGAAGCAGTTAGAGGTGACAATGTCAGGGGGATAACCATTGTTTCCCATCTCTTCCAGAACCTTCATTCCTCTAGTCGGATTTCTTACTCTACACCACCCAAAGAACAATACATTGTAGGTATAGGCGCTCCACTGAGCCTTATTCAATTCTGTCTCCTCACATATCTTGTTGCCAAATTGGATCTTATTGTTAATGGTGACGCATTTTTTCCCTCATCTACTCTTGGCCTCTCCAAGAGATTGTTCGCGGGGGATGAGCGAGATCCAGTCTAAGATGGTGCATAAAGTAAATAGAGAATCTTATTTGACAGAATGGAAAGTCGTTCATATCTCTCATTTCCATTGAATTCCTTTCACTTCTCTCTGCTTCATTGAATCCAAACGCAACCCCCATTCTTTCTGTGCCACGGTTTGGACTGCCTCACAATAGCCGCCAGCATCATCTTCTACTCCGGGAGATTAGCCTTGCAATTCGAGATTCCATCGTCCTCATCTTCTTCTCCGTCGCAAAATATGCTGTCAAGATTATCTTGAGCAGCAAAATGTTTGGGAGCCACCGACATGCACAGAGTGTGTAATTGACTTTGACTCCATTGTTGCAAAATAATTCCTTAAAATTGTTGGGAAAATATCAACGTGAATCGGGAAGAACAATGAAGTCAGACTTTGAGGCGTGATATCACTTTCTTTAAGGAATTATTTGCCCCACGAAATTGCTAATGGTCACCGGCAAATTTCCTCTAGGATACAACAAAGTCTCGATTGAGAATACCGAATAGCAATTTCGGTATATCTCCAGGGTCTCTCTAGGAAACAATTAGAAAAGATGGCTGCAGTTTTCTGAATGAAAAAGTATCTCTGAATTCCGAATGAAGAGACTTGATATTCAAATATGCAAAAAACCGACTCACTAATCACACCATTTCGAACAAAGGCGTCCCTTCATTGAAAAAATGTATAGTGAATTGGTACGAAATCAAAAGTCACATTAAAAAAGATATATGAAATTCGGAATTAAATTATTAAAAAATAACCGCCACTCTATCGTGAACAATCATATTATTTTAATAGGACAAAACAGTTATTTTATAATAATAAATTCGAAATTTAATAAATAAATAAATAAATAATGATCGTTGATTAGTGCCAAATCTCGTCCACGTGCGCACTCACATCCTTTCGATGTGAGACAAGGCACCTCATTGTTTGTTTTACAAACAAACTACCAACAATTAATCCAACAAACCATCTTTTCCGATGATCAATGCTCATGGCAATAAACCTGCAATGGTGCCAGCCACTGTGGCCGCTTTGCTTTCGTAATCGTTCGAGTCCAATATTGGCGACTGCAAGACTCCAAAGGCCATTTCACAACCGAATGTGCCAAACCCTGCGCTGTTGATGTACTCCGAGGTGGACTTGTAGTCGCCTTTCATCAAACTGTGCATGCCTTCCGGCGCCATCGTGACTATGATGACTCTGTACCACTTCTCGCATAAGTACAACCCTTCCTTCATTTTCGGGGTCTAGGGTTTTGCTGCGCAAGTGCTCTATTTCAGTCAGAGTCGACTTGGCATTTGCGTCAACCTTGTCGACCATGATTAGGGCAAGGGTTTTGGTGTCCGCGGTGGAGCTCCGGGAATCGGACCTGAAAGCCTGGGCACAGAAGTTGGTGTCCGGCGTCTTCTTGCACGTGTCGTTGACGAGGTTGGCGGATGCGAATGGAGGATGGTGATGAGAAGAAACTGAGTGAACGAGAGAAGTGTGAAAAGCATCGGAGTTTTCATGTGTTATTGGAGTCTGTTTTGGAAGGAAATGATAATTCTGATGTGGTTAAGATGGTAAGGAAAGGAATTCTTTTGCTGTAGAAAATGCGTGCTAGTTTGACCCTTTGAATGGAGGTTGAGGTTGAGATTGGTTCCTCTTACGAAAGAAATTGATGCCATCTATATTGATAGCCACATCTCTGCTGACACTTGACACACGGCATCATTCGAAGACTATCCATTGACTGAGTTTTTTCCTTAAAGATATTACCAAGTTTTGTTTTCTTGTGGCTGTTAATCTTTGTAGTAAATAGGCATTCACACTTGTCATAAATGAGAGGTTTGTAGTAAATCATCCACCTTAATCTTGTCCTGTCTGCTAGCCATAGTATCTGATATCAAGACAGATTCTTTATTAAAGGAGCTTTTGCCTGTAAGACTTTATTAAACACGTTGCCATTATTGAGGTCATTTGAATTAGCGGTCCACTTAACCACTGAGAGGGTAACACCTTCCCCAAAGTATAATCTCTACGATGTTACCGTATCTCCACCATTTTTCTTTGTCATGCAGTATAGAACAGTGCTCTGGCACCCAAGGCTTGAAATCACATCAGTTTGCGCCGAAGCCACCTTTTACTTCTCTATGTCTAAGACCATTCGAAGC
Organism: Syzygium malaccense; assembly: GCA_031216405.1. NCBI lineage: Eukaryota > Viridiplantae > Streptophyta > Magnoliopsida > Myrtales > Myrtaceae > Syzygium > Syzygium malaccense. The sequence goes on from CM062260.1 coordinate 34,379,852, forward strand.
CCTATCTACAACTTTATCGGGGACACCAAGCTGCGGCACCAAAGAGCGACAGAAAGACCGATGCCAATCTTGAATGACAATTACAACTTTGGCTTCAAGATTTATAGAATGATCTTCATGATATCACCAAACCGTGGCACCAAAGAGCAAATTCAAGTGTTTCCATGCACAAGTATTTCACAACACAAAATTTACTTCCGTGTTTTTTTATGCGGCTTAGTTTTTAGATCCTTCAATGATTGTTTTTATGACTTATACACTGAAGTGAGGAGTTACAGAAGAAACTTGCCACATCAAAAAACAAGGAGAAAACATAATCCTACTCATAAGGAGAATGTCTGTTTGCGATAAACTTTAGCTACAGGCATGATCAGAGCAAGGTAGAGAAAAGTTCATTGAAAGTCCTAAATTTTATGTACATAATGTATTCGAGTTCTTAGCATTTTTCAGTTAACACAATCAAGTGCAAATTACCTTTCCTTAAGACGCACAATCAAATCTTTCTAATCATTAATATTGAAAATTACCGAATGCGCACCCGAAATTGCTCGCGTGGAAAATCTTAGGTTGGATGGACTTGTGGTCACATTTCTAATATTTGACTATGCCTTTTGGGAAGGATTCAAAACTTTATTGTACCAATTGAAAAGTTCAAAACTCGGTTTCATTTTGCAGAAAAGGTTTAGGACTTGAATTGCGCCCATTAAAAATTTAACAACAGGGAGTAAATTGCATTCCATATGTATGTATCTAAAGATGACTCTACTGGACATGCTTTTCAATGCTCTTTGATCACATCAATGATTCTTTTGTAGCATAATCAAAAGAATAGTATTTTATTAATGTCTCTACTTAATGTGGCCCTATTGTAAATTTTTCTTTGTAGGGTTTTGGCACAACTGTCAGGGATATGATGATGACGGTGGGTAGTTCAGCTTGCACTCAGCATGAACAAAAAGCATTGATCAAATTAAAAAAGACTGGCCTGATCAAGGGAAATTATCTAAGAGTTTAACTACAAATGACAGGACAAAATGCCAAAATCTATAATTTCAAGGAGGTGATGGCTCAATCACTTTATTTTTACTTGTCATTTGCAAAAGTATGTCTACTTTTTGGTTGATGAGGTGTATGTGATCTTTTGCGTGTTGGTGCCACCATCTAAGGTGATATTGTAATTTATTTGCATATGATAAAATGAACTGATTAAAGGTTGCCCGAAAGTTGATGTCTTCACTTTTATAACTTGACACCTTGAAGCTAACGTATGATCCATTTGAAACTTTTTGAGATGGTCTATTCGAAGTCTACCAAATTATTAGGTTCTCCCTCGCGCACGCAATCTGTTGTAATAAGTATCGTTGTGTAAACCGATCAATTATATTGTCTAATTGACATGTATTAAAAAAACTCTTAACTCCGATTTGCTAGTTTCTCTTCGTGTCAAGATCACATGACGCATCCTGTATACAAAATCGTTCTCTGATGGGCCTAAATTGTTGTGATTTGTTTCCCCATATATCTATTAGGTAGTGGGGAGGCTCTTGATCATGGAAATATATACATTTACGCATTTGTTAATATCCGACAGATATTAATCAGCAAAAATTACTGTTAAGAATCTAAATTTAACTTAATGAACTTCAAATGGCTAGTCATATATATGATCAAGAGTGTGAAATTGTTTACTTGCCGAGGAAAAATATAATGTGTGCCTTTTTCTATATCACATCGATCAGCTTTAAAATGAGTATGTTTTGGTATTTGATACAATTAACAGCATTTCATCAAACGAAACCTGCACTTTCATTAAGAAACATTACGATTCAGTTTTCATTTTGCTTCCGAGCTATACATTATTTTTATACAACCCTCACTATTCTAACGATTCATTTCTCCGATCATCACTGCTCACAGCAATAAAGCAGCAATGGCGGAAGCCACCGAGGCAGCTTTGCGCTCATAATCGTTCGAGCCCGATATCGGTGACTTCGAGCCTCCTCCGAAGCCCGCTTCGCACTCCGACGCGTCGTTTGCCGCGGCATTCATGTACTCCACGGCGAACTTGTAGTCGCCTTTCGTCAAAGCTTCCTTGCTCGGGGGCACCATCGCGCTTATGATGATTCTGTATGACTGCTCGCAAGAGTTCAGCGCCTGCTTCGCCCTCGGGTGGGGGGCCTTGCCGTGCAAGTGCTTGATTTCGGCCAAAGTCAACTTGGCGTGCGCTTCGACCTCGTCGACCATGATCAGGCCTAGGGTTTTGGTGTCCGCGGTGGAGCTCCGGGGGTCGAACTTGAGAGCCGTGGCGCAGAAGGCAACGTACGGCGTCTTCTTGCACGTGAGGTCCACGAGGTCGGCGGACCCGAGCGGGAGGATGGCGATGAGAAGAATCTGAGTGAACGAGAGAAGTGTGAAGAGCACTGGAGTCTTCATATTACTGGAGTTTGTTTTCGAAGGAGATGACGATGCTGATGAGGCTTTGGAAGAGGATCGTAAGGAATGGAATTCTTTTGGTGTAGAAGTGCGGGCTAGTCGATCCTTTAAATAGAGGTGGTGATTGATTCCTCTTACGGGAGATATCTACTAGGGTTTGATATTTTATATATAGAAAGCCATATCTCTGTTGACACATGACACTTAACACGGCATCATGATCGTGTAACAGTATAATGGTGAAATGCTGGCCACAAAAACAAGGGAGGGCGCATTTTTTTTACTTCTATCTTTTCTTTTTCATCCATAATATTTGTGATTGAGGTATAACCGTTACACGGCTATGCAAGCATTTTTCTTGGAAAAGAATTGAGGAAAGAAATGTTGGTGCTGATAGATGGAAATTACTTTGCCACACGTGGGGCAAATTTAAGGTCAAGCCCTCAAAAAGTCCTTTTAACTTTCACTCAACACAAAAATAGATGAAATTATGCAAAAAAGGGATAATTACATCTAAAATCTTAAAAATTATTGCGGAAGTGCAGTTGAGTCATAAAATTTTGAAAAAAAATTCAATCAAAGTCTAGAATTTGCCAAATTGGTGCAATAAACGCCCTTTATTAATTCTATCTAATCTGACTAATGGAAAATGTCGAGATGGCTTTTTATTATTTCCTTCCTTCTATGTGACATTACCTTTAACTGAAGTATGGAGTATGAGACTAAAACGACGCCATTTTTTTAAAGAGTTTTGCTAACATAATAGTCTTTGGACCACTGTGAGAGTAATAGCATGTTATGAATCATAAATTCTTGAAAGAGTGGACTCATAACAATTTATAATTATTTTTTTGGACTAGAATAGACTGTTATTCTCACAGTAAAGATTGTCATTCAATCATTTCTCTAATTTAAATCCTAATTTTTTACCTGAAATCTACTTAAATTAGACTACCAATATAAAAAGGCCAAAAGTTTTTTTAAAAGAAAACGAACAAAGATTAAAATAAATAAAATGAAGAAAAGCCACAGACAAGCCCTTGCCCGGAGGTGTCGAACGGTAACATCAGTACCAATCATGATACGTAGAATGGCCCGCGATCACATAAGCGATTTTTGGTTTGGCCAGAAGGACTAAATTGATAAAGCGTTATAAGGTTTAGGATTAAATTGGCCAAATTAAAAGATTTAGAATTGAATTGCAACAAGTGAAATAGGTTTAAGACTTTTTTTGTTGGACTATTTACAAGAGATACGCAAACAACTACTATTTTACGTGTGTATCATGTTCTAAAGCCCTAATTGCTTGGAAGCGATTGCTCCATTTATCTTTTGTGTGTTTTCGACATGTAAACAATCATGTTGTCTTCGTTTATAATTTGCAAAAGTATATCTACCTTTTGATCGATGAGGTGTATATGATCTTTTGCGTGTTGGTGCCACCATCAAAGGTGATATTGTACTTTATGTGTATACAACAAAATCAACTTATTAAAGCTTGCTGGAAAGTTTGATGTTTTCACTTCCATATAACTCAGACACCTTGAAACCAAGATGATCCATTCGAAACTTTTTGAGTATGTGACGTATCATGATGTGTCCCGTGCGCAATGGCTTTTTCTTTGTTTGGTCAAAACGAACCGATTTTCATTTAACTAGCAGAAATAGGAGAACAGCAACGATTGGCATCTAAACAAAGCAAATCCGGGTTAGGGGGTTTGTAAAGTCAATTAGGAGGGAAGGACTCTAGGCGTGAATTGTTGTAATTTGTCCACTCGTATATCTATTAGCTAGAGGAGAGGCGCTGCGTCATGGAAATGTTATCTATCATATCGATCGGCTCTAAAATGAGCATGCTTTGGTATTGGATATGATTCGTAGAGTATTATCAGACAAAAACTGCACTTCCATTAAGAAACATTACGGTAAAGTTTTCATTTTGCTTCCGAGCAAAACATTTCTTCTACAACCTCTATTAATCTAGCAAACCATCTCACTGATCATTCATTGCTCACAGCAGTAAACTGGCTATGGCGGAAGCCACCGAGGCGGCCTTGTTCTCATAATCGTTCGAGTCCGATAATGGCGACTTGCCTCCAAAGCCCGCCTCGCATTCGGACGCCTGACTCGCGGCTCGCTTCATGTTGTCCACGGCGACTTTGTACACGCCTCCTGTCAAACTATCCTTGCTCGAGGGCACCAACTCGCTTCTGGCAGATTTGTACGACCCCTCGCAAAAGGTCAGCGCTTGCTTCGTCCCTGGGATGGGGGATCCGCGGAGCAAGTCCTGGATTTTGGCCAGAGTTACCTCGGCGTTCGCGTCGACCTTGTCGACCATGATTAGGCCTAGGGTTGCGGTGTACGCAGTGGCGCTCCGTCTGTCAGATCTGAGAACGAAGACACAGAAGTTGCTGTACGGCGTCTTCTTGCACGTGTCGTCGACGAGGTCGGCGGATGCAAATGGGAGGAAGGCGATGAGAAGAATTTGAGCGAACGAGAGGAGTGCGAAGAGCATCGGAGTCTTCATATTACTGGAGTTTGTTTTAGAAGGAGATGATGCTGATGAGGTTTTGGAAGAGGATGGTAAGGAAATGAAACTTTTTCGGTGTAGATTTGTTTGCTAGTTGATCCTTTAAATGGAGTTTGCGCTTGCTGCCTCATATGGAAAAATCTTATTAGGGTTTGATTCTTTCTATATTGAGAGCCCTGTCTCTATTTACACACAACACCTAAAACAGCATCATTTAAAGACTATCCTGATTTTTTTCCTTAAAATGGAGGAATGTAATTAAGATGGGGCTAATTTAAAAAAAAAAGCACCAATTTTACCATGAGTGACAGTTCTGGACCGAACTTTTTTTTATCTCAATAAAAAACACCAACTTTTACTCGAGTATTAAATCTGACCTCGTGATGTGAAATTTTCAAATTGTTCTGGTCAGATTTGAGATTTAAGTGAAAGTTGGTGATTTTTTATGAGATAAAAAAAAGTTCGGACCGGAATTGTCACTCAAAGTAAAGTTGGGTTTTTTTTTTAATTAAACCAATTAAGATGTTATAAATTTTTGTTATTTGGTTGCTCATCTTTGTATAAAAACATAGAAATTGAGGAAAAAAGTCACTGTGCTGAAAGATGAAAATTACTTTGCCACACGTCCGGCAAATTCAAGAGTCAAGCCCTCAAAAACTCTTTTTAACTTTCACTCAAAACAAAAACAAACGAAATTATGAAAAAAAAATAATGACTTTATCGTCAATGAAAATATCCTTTTTAAAAGGTAGCAAGTCTCAAAGTCCTCAATATCAAATAAAAGTCAGATTTCAAATGTCAAAATGAAAGCTAGAGCAGAAATTTATATATCAAAGAAATCGTTACATGCTTTGTAGTAAATAAGCATTCACACTCGTCATAAATGAGGTTTTGTAGCAATTAAACCACCATAAACTTATCCTTTCTACTAGCCATAGTATGTCAAATGAAGACAGGCTCTGTACTCTTTTTTTTGGTGAAAATGAAAGTTTCATTAATAAGATGAAGTATAGAAGCTTAGGGGAGAAAATTGAGATGTGAAACCTCCACATAGTAGTCAATACAACATTTGCTTGGGAAGGTCTAGAATTTTGGTTGAGTGAAGCTATACCTCTTACAATTTCATGCACCCTAGCCAAAATAATGTGAATATTGGTTGACTTATTTTTAAAATGTTTGTGGTTGCGCTCTATTCAAGTGCAATATATAATTGCTAAGAAGCCATGTTGTCAAGTCTTTGCCCATAGTAGCCCTATTCATCTATTGAAGTTCATCAATCTAACCTCCTAGAGATTACCAAATCCCATGTTAGTGCGAGGACACTATGCCATATACTTCCAATTCAATTGCATTGGAAAAACAACTGGTCATACATATATTACAATATCAATTAAAGGCATCCATCGTGATACGATTTTTCTGCTATCTTTAAGACCTTGCAAACAAGCTAGCCAATATATTTGTGTTTGCTAATACTGCTGGTCCAAATTATGTCATATCACTCCACAACCGGTCCTACATGTCTGAGTTCATCATAAATCTCTTTGCAATAGTACCTTGAGCAAGAGATTGCCGAAGTCATAGCAAGTCTCAGCTTAATAAGACCTCTCCAACTCTAGGCCATACTACCTTAATGTCGAGCTGCATAATTATAGTGCCTCTCATTTAGTGCTATGAACCCAATCACTCCATAGGGAAGAGGTTAGATAATTAATGAGGTTCCAAAACGTGCAGCCTAGTAATAATTTGTACCATGACTTTAGACCGAGTAGCCTTAGTCCCCCCTCCCTTTTAGGAGAGAAAACTACTTGCCATGCAACTCTATACGATGAACTTTGGTATTTCCCGCCTATAAAAATTGTCTAATCTTCTTCTCAACCTTGTAAATAATTTCCTTTCGAAGTAAAAACATTTGCATCCGGTACTACAGATGGAGATAATGATCGATTTGGCCAACTGGAGACGTCCTACATAGCTTATATGATTCATGCCCCATCCTTCTATTTTCTTAAAGATATTGTCAGCTGGACTCTTGCAATTTGCATGTGTGAGCCTTCTAGTAACAAGGGGAATACCAAGATATCAATAGGGAGGTACATGTGGAGAAATGTGTGTGACCCAATATAAGAAGCTTTAAATCCTCGATCATCCAAAGAAAAAGATTTAACATATGTCTGAGTTAACCGGCAGTCCTATGAGAGTTGCAAATTCATGAAGTGCATCACCAAGGCATTGGACGGCATTTGCATCCTTGTGAGCAAAAAAGAACAAATCATCTATGAAGCATAAGTGAGTAGTTCTTTGTGCCACATGTTTACCTTTGCCACCCTTATGACAGTTGTGTAAGAGATTTTGGCACGATAAAATATTCTCCACAATCTGTCATCCCTTGATGAATGCAGTTTGGTTGAGGCTAACAACCTAAGGAAGAATGCAACTTATTCTTTCTGCCAGTGACTTTGATATGATCTTATACTAAATATTACAACATGAAATGCGTCTGAAATCCTTGAGGTAGCAAGGATTAAGAACCTTCGCTACAAGAGAGATCAATGAAGAATATATAGATTTTAGCATTCTTTTTTATGAGAAGAATTCCATGATGGATCCTCAATGTCTTGCCCCATGATGGGCCAAGCCCTTTTATAGAATAAACTGTTATATCTATGTGGATTCGGAGCTTTGAAGTCATTGAAACCCTTGAAGACTCGAAGGCTATCCACTCTCCACAAGGCTGATAAGGTGATTAGGGCATTAACATTTTCATGAAATAAACATGCATACCCCTCTATTGGATACAAATGTGCTTGGAATAGGTCTAGGACCTTTTTTAGTTGGACTATTTACAAGAGATACACAGACAACTACTCTTTTACGTGTGTATCATGTTCCATAGCCCTAATCGCATGGAGGCGATTGCTGCATTTATCCTTTATGTGTTTTTGATAGGAAAAATTGTCAAAAAAGTCATAAACCTATTGCACTTTTGCCAATTCAGCCCTAAACCTTTTAAGTTTGCCAATTCAGTCCTAAACCTTTTCATTTTTGGGTTAATACCACCAAAAACCCTAAATTGGTACATGTGTGATAATTTTATCCCGAACTTTTTTTTTACCACCAAAAACCCCAAACTGGTACACTTGCGACAATTTTACCCCAAACTTTTTTTTTACCACCAAAAGCCCCAAACTAGTACACTTGTGACAATTTTACCCTGAACATATCACAAAAAACCCCAAACTGGTACACATGTGACAATTTTATCTTGAACTAAAATCTTAATATTATTTTTTATTTTTTTGAATTTTTTTGAATTTTTTTGTTTTTCTTTTCTTTTTTTTTTTCATCTTCAACCTTTGGCCCGTCGCCGGACCAGCGACCGGCCAGAGGCGGAAGCCGGCGAGGTCGGCTGCTGGTGAGGGTCGCCCTCGCCCGATGCAGGCGAGGGTCGCCCTCGCCCGATGCAGGCGAGGGTCGCCCTCGCCCGATGCAGGCGAGGGTGGCCCTCGCCAGCAGCCGGCGGGGCCGACCTCGCCCGACGTCAGTGAGGGCCAACCTCGCCGGTCCGGCGACCGGCCAAAGGTTGAAGATGAAAAAAAAAAAGAAAAGAAAAAACAAAAAAATTAATAAAAATTCGAAAAAATAAAAAAATTAAATTAAATTTTTAGTTCAGGGTAAAATTGTCACATGTGTAACAGTTTGGGATTTTTTGTGATATGTTCAGGGTAAAATTGTTACAAGTGTACCAGTTTGGGATTTTTTGGGCTATGTTCGGGGTAAAATTGTCACATGTGTACCAGTTTGGGGTTTTTTGTGGTAAAAAAAAAGTTCGGGGTAAAATTATCGCACATGTACCGGTTTAGGGTTTTTGGTGGTATTAGCCCTTCATTTTTTGCCAATTCAATCCATTTGGCCGGCCGACGCTGACGTGAAAATTTTTAAATATTTTTTTTCTGCCTATTCCTTCTTGCTGGTTCGGTGACCGGCCAGAGGCGCGGGCCGGTGAGGTTGACCTCACCGGCCTCTGGCGAAGCTCGCCCCTGCCGGCCACCGGTGAGGGCAAGCCTCACCCGCCGTTGCGAGGCTGGCCTTGCCATGGCTGGGTGAGGTCGAAACCCAGCGACGGCGAGGTCAACCTCGCCCAGATTCGGCGAGGTCGAGCCTCGCCCAGCAGAGGAGAGCCCGGCCTCGCAGCAGCTGGCCAGGCTTGCCCTTGTCGGTGGCCGGCGGGGGTGAGCTTCGCCAGAGGCCGGCGATGCCGCGCCTTTGGTCGGTCGCCGGACCGGCCAAAGGGAAAAGGCTAGAAAAAAATATTCAAAAATTGTCACGTCAGCATTGATCGGACGGCCACGTTAGCGCCGGTCGGTGGCCACATTAGCGTCGGCCGGCCAAATGGACTCAATTGACAAGAAGTGAAAAGGTTTAGGACTAAATTGGAAAGAAGTAAAAATGATTATGACTGAATTGGCAAATTTAAAAAATTTAGGATTGAATGGCAAAAGTGCAATAGGTTTATGATTTTTTTGACAATTTTCTTGTTTTCGACAGGTAAACAATCATGTTGTCTTCGTTTATAATTTGCAAAAGTATATCTACCTTTTGATCGATGAGGTGTATATGATCATTTGCGTGTTGGTGCCACTATCAAAGGTGATATTGTACTTTATGTGTACATAACAAAATCACCTTATTAAAGCTTGCTCGAAAGTTTGATGCTTTCACTTCCATAACTCAGACACCTTGAAACCAAGACGACCCATTCAATACTTTTGAGTATGTCCATTCAAGCCTACCGAGTTAGACGGTTCTCCCTCACGTACGCGCTTTGGCGCACACAGGAAGCAGAACGCATATGATGTATCATGACTAACGCAGTGTAAACTGATCAATAACATTGTGTAAGTGACGTATTCAAACCAACTCTACGTTTGAATTTTGAAAATTTGTTCCACGGATTCGCTTGTTTCTCCATGTGTCACAATTTTGAAAATTTGTTCCACGGATTCGCTTGTTTCTCCATGTGTCACAATGACATATGACGCAACCCGTGCACAACCGTTTTTTTTTTTTTTGGGTTAGAACGAACCGATTTTAATTTAACTAGTAGAAAATAGGATTAAACAAAGCATATTCCAAAAGAGATGGGGGCTTGTAAAGCCAATTATCAAACAAAAACTGCACTTTCATTAACAATTCATTACGGTACATTTTTCATTTTGCTTCTGGAGCTAAACATTTCTTCTTCTACCGTTATTAATCTAACAAACCATCTCACTGATCATCAGTGCTCACAGCAGTGAACTGGCAATGGCCGAAGCCACTGAGGCTGCCTTGCGCTCATAATCGTTCAAGTCCGATAACGGCGACTTCGAGCCTCCAAAGCCCGCTTCGCAGTCGGATGCGTCACTTGCCGCGCCGTTCATGTACTCCACGGCAAACTTGTAGTTGCCTTTTGTCAAACTTTCTTTGCTCGAGGGCACGAACCCGCTTCTGGTAGCTTGGTATGACTCCCTGCAAGAGGTCAACGCCCGCTTCGTCCCCGGGTGCGGGGCTTTGCCGAGCAAGTCCTTGATTTTGGCCAGACTTGACTTGGCGTTTGCGTCAACCTTGTCGACCATGATTAAGCCTAAGGTTGGGGTGTCCGCGGTGGAGCTCCGGCGGTCGGACCTGAGAGCCGAGATGCAGAAGTGGCTGTACGGTGTCTTCTTGCATGTGTTGTCGACAAGGTCGGCAGATGCAAATGGGAGGAAGGCAGCGAGAAGAATTTGAGCGAACGAGAGGAGCGCCAAGAGCACTGGAGTCTTCATATTACTGGAGTTTTTTTTTAGAAGGAGATGATGATGGTGATGAGGTTTTGGAAGAGGATAGTAAGGAAATGAACTCTTTCTATGTAGAATTGTGTGCTAGTTGATGCTTTAAATGGAGGTTGAGCTTAGGGGTGAGCGTGGTCCGGATGGGCAGTTACCGACATGGAACCGGGAACCGTCCATCGGTTCCATAGATCCACCCGGGAACCAAACTGCCGGTCCGGTCAGATTCCCAAGTGGGTCCATGGAACCGGTTCCACCAAGTTTTGCACAAATAGAGGTGACCAAGAGTGAGAGAAGGAGGTGATGAATGGCTAAAAGTGCGGTCGTGAGTTGATAGGAGTTGAGAATCGATCTTTAGGCTTCGTTCGTTTGTCGGAAAATATTCTCCTTTTGGAAAATATTTTTCCGAAAATTATTTTCCTGAAAAATGTTTTCCTGGAACACAATTTTCTGGTGTTCGCCTAAAATTTAAAAAAGTTTCGGAAAATATTTTCTAATGTTCGGCGACTGCCGATCCGGCGGCTTCCGGCGACCGGCGGTGGCAATCGGCGGTGGCGACGGGCGGCGGCGGCGGCGGCCAGCGGCGGCGGGCGGGCGGGCGGGCGACCGGCGGCGGCTGTGGCCGGCGACCGGCGGAGGGCGGCGACCGGCGGCGGGCGGCGGCGAGCCATCGGCGGCCGATGGCGGTGACCGACAATCAACTTTTTCTCCCATGGAAAACATTTTCTCTCCCATGGGCAATTTTGCCTTCACTTTGGGGGAAAATGATTTCTTCTTTATGAAAAGAGGAAATCATTTTCCTCAAAATAACGAAGGATTTGGGGATGGGGAAGGAAAATGTTTTCCCACGGAAAATATTTTCCGCCCCCGAACACCGGAAAATGCGGAAAATATTTTCCGAAAAAATATTTTTCCGGAAACGAACGGAGCCTTAGATTAGGAATTTTATGGTTTTCATTTTTCTAAAAATGTTTTCTATTTTTTTTGGTTGAAATTTTTCTAAAAAATTATATATATGTATATCTATATTACCGGTCTGATCCGGGTGGATGGGTGGGTGATTCCATACCTAGAACCGAGAATCGGACCGGTACTTACTAGTTCCAGTAAATTAGAACCGGGAACCGGACCGATCCTTATGGGAACCATCGGTTCCAGGCTGGTCCGGTCCGGTTTCAGGTGATCCGAGCGGTTCCCGGTGCCTTTGCATACCCCTAGTTGAGCTTGCTTCCTCATATGGAAGAAATTTATTAGAGTTTGATACTTTCTATACTCAAAGCCGTATCTTTACGGACACATAACACCAAACACTGCATCGTTTAAAGACCGTCCTGTGACTGATTTTTTTCATTAAAATGGAGGGATATAATTAAGATATAATAAAGTTACGTTATTTTGGGGCTGTTCATCTTTGTGACAAATAAAAAGATAGGTTAATACCATGAAAATTTTGGGCAACAAATTTACTCTGAATTAATTTTTTGACTACTAAAAATCCCAAACTGGTACATCCGTAACAAATTTATCCCAAACTAATTTTTTGACCACAAAAAATTTCAAACTGGTACACTTGTAACAAGTTTACCCTATATTAGATTGGATTAATATCACGAAAAATTATAAATTGGTAAACCTATAACAAACGGAGGGATAAAACCCTAAACTAGTATACCTGTTAAATACCACGTGTCGTCTAATTTAGCAATTTAACGGTACAATTTAACGGAAACTCATGATATTAATCCCAAAAAGATAGAAATTGAGGAAAGAAATCAATGTGCTGAAAGATGGAAGTTAATTTGCCACACGTCCGGCAAATTCAAGGGTCTAGCCCTCAAAAACTCTTTTTTAACTATCACTCAAAACAAAAAAATCGAAATTATGAAAAAAATAATAATAACGACTTTATCGTAAATGAAAATATCCTTTTTTTAAAAAGTAGCAATTCTCAATGTCCTCAATATCAAATAAAAGTCAGATTTCAACTGTCAAAATGAAAGTTAGAGCAGACATTTATACATCAAAGAAAACATTACATGCTTTGCAGTAAATGAGGTTTTGTAGCAATTCAACCACTATAAACTTTTTGAATTTTTTTAACCAAAAAAAAACTTTTTGAATTTTTTGATACGGTGTTAATTCAGTTATTCCGCCTAATTTTGGCATGATATTATTGACGTGACGCCCGGTGTTGATGTTAATAACTTTTAATAATATTTTAATATTTTTTCGAATTTTTTATTTTCTTTTGTTTTTCCTGCCTTTTCTCCTTCCTTTAGCCGGTCACCAAATGGCCACAAGAGCAACCTTGCATTGGGCTAGCGAGGCTTGCCCTCGCCGGCCATGGGCAAGGCCCTTTCTCGCCAGATTCAATGAGGTTATACCTTGCCCTACCATGGCAAGGCTCGCCTTCGCGGTCACTGATAAGGTGAGGGCAAGCCTCACCCATGGCCGGTGGGGCTCAACCCTCAATAAATCAAGCAAGGGTGAGGCTCGCCAGTGGCCGACGAGACTTGCCCTAGACCTCGCCGACCCTAGCCTCTAGCCGGTCACCGAGGTCCGGCAACCGGAAAGAAAAAGGGAGGGAAAATATGCAAAAAGAAAATAAATAATTCGAAAAAAAATATTAGTTGCAACAACACCAAATACAAAAATACACCAAAAAGACACAGAAGAACATTGATAGTTGCAACAACACCACCACCATCAGAAAACCCCATCAAAATCCAATTCCCTGCTCTACATGAAATCCACCTACACCGAGCCCAATCAATCAGAAACAATTCCCCGAAATCATCCGCATAACTCAATGAAACACCGACGGCGTCGCCACTCACGAATCGCGACAAAATGCAAGCAGTTTTCACTGAATCACACACCAAATACGCACAAAAAAAAAAAGCCAAACATCAGCAGAAACGAATATCGTGAGATCTGAAGCGATCGCACTCAGATAAGGGGGAGAAACATGGGGAAGAGCAAGAGGCCAGAGTTCCTGAGGAGGAGGTCGTTGATGGGGGTGCAGAGGTCAGTGACGGAGGAGACGATGGTGGTGAGGACCATCTGCGCAGCGAGGATCCTGTACACCTTTAATTCCTCTATGTGTCTAAGAGCATTCTAAGCGCCATCCCCACTGAAATCACTAGAGCAAGATAGCTGCAGGGCAAGACCATTGTCAATCTCGAGTAGCAACGACAACTTCGGTTTGAAGATTAATATCGTACTCATCATGTCATCGCCCGTGGTAGGGATGGTGATGCGGCTCCGAGAGGTTATTGTCGGATCATCCTTATAGATATATCTTTCAATGGGTCTTTATGTGATTTCTCTTCATCTATCAGTTTAAGTTTTTAGGTTGGACTTTCTAACACGGTATTAGAGCTAGCGTTATCCCTTTTGCACGTGTGCATCCACTCCATTCGATAAGATTCTACTACTCCTAATTCGGCTTGCACTTGAGAATAGGTATTGAGATATTGTCCCACGACGCTCGATAATGGGTTCTATGTGGTCTCTCTCTATCAATTTAAGTTTTTGGATCATACTTTCTAACTATGCATGACAACTGAAAAACATAATGGGTGGGTCGCTCAAAATGGGCCAAACCCGGCCATGAACCATAAGGCCCACAAGGTGGTTATTTGCTTTTTTCTATAAATAGTAGATCATCTTGGAAAAACAATGTGATTTTTCACATATGTGAAATAACACACATCTTCAATATAACGTCTTTTCTGTTTTTCCTTCGGAACGTAAATGGGTACAAAAACGATTGAAGATCACTCTCATGTGTAAAGTGGCATTTAATCTATGGCAATGCCGTGTATGTTCATTATGTGATATGTCTGTACGATCGGTGATACAAGTTGATGATTATTGGGCACGTTTTCCGCGTTGATCTGAATACGTTTCGAATATGTCGATCGAAGAATGAATTTTCCCAACAATAACTTTTCGATAACAAAAAGGTGACAAGTATTGTTCGACGTGTTGGACCTAAGCAAGTCCTAAAACTACTCCGTTTGAACTCTCGGACGTTAAACACGAGAGTATTCCCTAGGATGACAAAAGAAAAACTATCTCCCAACTAGGGAGGTTAGGCGTGCGAATACTGATATGTTAAAATAAGAAATGCAGACATACAAGTTGGACATGCAGGATTGTCTTATTCAGAAGCTTCAACTTCCCCCATTTTGATGAGAAACCCCTGGTAACCAATACCAAGAATTCAAAACAGCCCCGATTGTCGAGGTTATATCATGTTTCCATCCTTGGAACGATGGTGAGGCTTCATGAGCTGCTCTGGGGCCACATGGCACCTCCTGATCTCTCTCCATCAGCCACTCCATGTGGCAAATTGTACCATTAGGACAAACTCTCCGTCACATGGGCAAGAAAGCTCAAAAGTTGTCCATCCTTGACTAGAACATTTTTATTTGAGAGAAAGTTATCTGAAAAGTCCTTAACTTTATTGAACGACATCAAATTCAATTATTAATTTTTTTAATTTGGTTAATTTGATTTTAGACATTTTGTTGATTTTTCAATTTATTCTTTCCAATTAATTTTGATTGGAAATCGCGGAGATTTTCTGCAATTTTTCTTTCTTTTTCTTTCTTATTTCTTATTTCTAATTTCTTACTTTTCCTATTTCCCTCTACTGGTCAACAGCCACAGGCGCGGGCCGCTGAGGCCCTGATGACCAAAGAGGGAAATAGGTAAAACAAGAAAAAATAAAAATCATAGGAAAATAAAATGAAAAAAAGAAACAAAAAAAATAAGGAAATTAAAGAAAACTTACAAAAATTGTCCATGTCAGCGAGGACTTTGCCACGTATGACAGCTAGCATTTACTGGATCATTATGTTAGCAATTTCGAACCAAATTTACCCAGAATGTCTACCTTGGAAGACCATCAAAAGGTTTAGAGAAAATACCACAAAAAATCCAAAACTACGTGGGCCAAAGTATTATGGGGTAAATATGTCATAAGTGGTATAGTTTGAGGGTTTTTTGTGTCACAAAAAAAGTTCGGGGTAAATTTATCGCAAGTGGCATAGTTTGGGATTTTTAGTGTATTTTCCTAAAGGTTTTATAACTAAATGGATTAATCAAACTAGTATACCTTTGACAAATTTACCTTCCGTTAATTTACTATCAAATTGTTGAATTAGATGACATGTGACAATTGACAGGTGTATCAGTTTGGGATTTTACCCTTCGTCTGTCACAGGTGTATCGGTTTATGATTTTTTTGGTGGTATTAATCCAATTTAACGAAAACTAATAAATGATAAATTTATCAATGAGTTTGGAATTTTTGATGGTTAAATAATTAGTTTTTGGTAAATTTATCGCAGATGTATCGGCTTAGAGTTTCAGGTTCTAGATCCGGACCCAACCCACCCTGGAACCGATCACCCCTACTAGAGAAAGGTCACACGGCTCAATCTTATGTAGCGCTAACAAGCACAGCAACAAATGGGGACAATCAAAAGCCTTGCCCTCCTCTTGCACAACCTTATCGCGGCCCGAAACCGCAACGCCAAGACCACTCGTGGAGGCCTAGCGAGACCGTCGACGGGACCGGTTCGACACAA
The DNA here is from genome assembly GCA_031216405.1 of Syzygium malaccense. NCBI lineage: Eukaryota > Viridiplantae > Streptophyta > Magnoliopsida > Myrtales > Myrtaceae > Syzygium > Syzygium malaccense. The sequence goes on from CM062260.1 coordinate 34,396,225, forward strand.
ATCGAACGACGCCGGCTTGTCGGTGTGTCCTGCCTCGGTAATCGCGTGCGATAATCCAAATCCTAAAGCTACTTGGGAAAATGTCATGTTTTGCAAAGCAGAAGTAACCATTGGGTTATGTATACAAAGAAAAGAAGATGATAGTCAATAAGAACAGAGAGAATGGAGGCTGAGGATCTCATTCCTAATCATGCACCAATTCTTGCAACCGGAACTTCGTATCGATTCGCGAAAACGTTTCGATTTTCTGGTCGATTGAATCCGAAACGAAACCGAATCGAACGCGGCATAATCCCCAGAAACCGTGAATCGCACGACCAGATTCCGGCTATGAATTCTTCTCGTTCACGCATTCAGTCGAACACCCGAGCGACACCGAAACTACGAGCTCAAAGGCAAGCACAATCTCAACCGATCGTGAAAATCTTTCCCATGAAAACTCTTAGATTCACCAGTGAACGTTCCTGGAAACACCAATTCACAACCACACAGCATATACACACGCACGCACGCGCGGCGAGTCAGAGGGTGCATCCGCAGAAGACGAAGAAGAAGCAGAGCATCGCGGCGAGGGCGAGGGACTCCAGCACCGTGATGACCGCCCACAGCACGTCGTCCACCACGAAGTCGAACAGCCGGAAGCTCCCCGCCGTGAGGTGCGAGAAGTCGAAACCCGGCCACCGGAAGACCAACGCCGGCAGCGAGAAGTCGAATCCCGGCCACCGGAAGGCCGCCGCCGCCGACCACCGCGGGCACATCGGGCTGGGGATGCCGCCGGTCGCTCCTGATCCGGCCGCCACCGTTCTTATGTCTCTCGCGCCTCCGAGTGTTTGGTGAGGGAGGTAGATAGGGAGGAATTAAATGATTGCGAATTTGTCGGGGAATAGATAATAAATGACCTTATAAATATTAGGGGAGACGATAAAAATAAATATGAAAATATCTTTTGACCAAACAATTTAGGTGGGGTGTAATTGAAAATTAGGTGTAAATGAGGAGTGAATTAATTAATTAGGTGACAAAATCAATGTCGATCACCAAGTAATACGTGCGTGGAGGGTAGAATTTGAGCTAGTTTGGTCAATTGGGAATGGTTTTATTTTACTTGACCGCATGATGGAGCTAATGTTGATTCCAAATAGGTGTCACAGAGAAATTATTGTTTTTCGGATTATAACTAACAAATCCACCGTGGCATATTTGCTAGGAAAATTAGGTGCACGACACATGCGAGGACAAGGCGGTTAGGTACGAATTCTACGATATCATCTGATCACGGATGCTCGTGATTAAATGAAAATTACATGTCGCGCATCGATGATATTATATCATTATAAGCAGTTGCGGGCGCAAGTGCCTTTCGAAAGCTGTTCAAGTCAAGTTACTTGGATAACATCGTCGGTTCGAGTCCGAGACCGGAGGTGCGGAAATTGGGTATCGAGATTAAGCTCCAAGTAAGTGGAATTTCGACCCAGCCGTGCTAATTTTGGTATTGATTGTCTTGGGGGGGTGCAAAAAGACCCAATAACGCAAACGAAGGATTCCAATCATTCGGATTGTTTCTTCCGGCTCTTCCAAAGGCAAAACCAACCAAAAGAAAATAATGGAAGGAAGTCGTCAAAACGTTAGGTTAATCATCTTTGAGTTTGCCAACACGCGCTAATCGTTTTTAATTAGAAGCGTGGGATTAGAATAACCGCGAGGGGGTGTCGACAAAAGGGCATGGAGGGCTTCTTGTCGTGTAGTAGGGCTCGTCCTCCTTGACGCCAGATTTTTTTTTCCGTATTTCCCACCTCCGTCTCGAACTTTCGTTTCTTCAGCAGAAATATGGCCGACGATAATAATTTATATTTAAATACTATTTATTTATTTATTCTTATAAATGATATGAACAATCGTTTTTTTAAAAAATAATGTTTTTTTAATAGCTTATTTTTTAAGCGAAATAAACGTGTCCATATGTCACGTCGATGTCAACCTCGCTCCCGTCTCTGGATTCTTCCCGTCGTGCCTGTGTGCTGGACGAGATGGAGACTCAAATTGCCTTACGCAACGGAACTTGACTGGACAAATCCAGAGGGACGACAGATTTTGCATGTGCCTCTTAAGGATGTGGCCACATTCCTCTCGAGGAGAGACAACCAAAGAGAGCTTTCTTTTTGTTTTTTTTCCGCAGGAAATGTCGTTTCTTTCTGTCGAGCAGGTGAAATCGGATTCGGTGGTGTGAAGTGGGAGTGCGCGTCGGACGGGCAACCCGGGAAGAGTTTCGTATCGGGCGTGCCTGGCCGAGCCGGGCCTCGTAACTAGATCGCCTCGCTCGAGACTAGGTCGAACCGGCCGGGCTCGAGAGCCGCCGGACCCATGATTAGGAAAAATCGAAAGCATAACCGACCGTGAGCCCTCGCCTTTAACCGAGACCTCCGCGTGCATCCCCGAGATTTACATGTTCTCCATGTCAATGTGTGCTATGCGCTCGATAACGGTAGGATGGAGCGGACCCGACCGATTGAACGGCGAACTTGCGGTCGGTGCCCTGCCCATGCCTGCCTAAATATCACGGACTCCGTGGAACGCGAGTTTCCTCCACGGACAAGCTAGGCGCGCCGATGCTGTGAACCGCATCGATCACGGCCGTTGAATGATGCGGGTAGCGAAATCAACGGTCGGTATTCACTGGGGGTTAAAACCTGCCTTAGCGGCATGGGCCCGGAACCCCCAAAAAAAACCCGAAAGGGGAACGCTTGGGCTGGATCACCGCCCTTTGGGCCGACGAACGGCCCAGATGAACCGCGCGCGCGATCCAACGGCGCGGGGAAAACCCTAGACCCGTGCCCAGCAATGCGGGCAGGAGGGAGGCAACCCCCGGATCGGCACGTGACGGGCACGTGACGCAAAGAGGCAAACCGGGAGACGCGTCTACTAAAAAAAGTGGAAAACGAAGGAGCGCCAGCGCCTCGAGCAGTGCCCCGAAGGAAAAACAAATCCCCCAACCCACACCGTCCGATCCATCGCCACGTCACCGATCCGGACCGACGCGGATCCGACGGCCCAGATCGGCGTTGCAGAGCTACCCCGCTCGAGAACAATCGAAGAAGCTCCTCCTCGCCCAGAAAAATTTTTTCCCCATTTTTTTTTGCCATTTTCTCGAGATTTTCTGTTCGTTTTTGCCCGGAATCGAGCCGAGGGATCACCGGAATCTCGCATCGGCGAGCGGCGAGGTGGCGGTTGCGGCGATGAATTCCGACGAGGAGGAGGAGGAGATCGAGTTCGAGGAGGACGAGAAAGTTAGGGTTGTGAAGGAGGACGGCGTCCCCCCCGCCCCCGCCGCCGCCGCCGCCCCCGCCGTCGAGGAGGACGACGACGAGGAGGATGGAGAGGAGGAGGAAGAGGACGGCGTGCAAAGCCAGGAGGAAGCGAACGGCGGAGAAGACGGGCGCGCCGTCGTGGACGACGAGGACGACGGCGAGGAGGAGGAGGACGATGAGGATGACGATGACGACGACGACGACGACGACGACGACGAGGACGACGATGTGCAGGAGATCGTGGACATGAGGTCCGACGAGCCGGTGGTTGAGGTCCGAGAGGATAACGAAGTCATCGTGTTGAGGGAAGACGATGAGGACGAAGACGATGAGGAGGAGGAGGAAGATGGGGTGCAGAGTCAGGAGGAAGAGAATGGCGATGAAGACGACGGCGAGGACGACGACGACGGAGAGGACGACGAGGACGATGACGACGAGGACGAGGCTGATGTTGTGCAGGAGGTTCTGCAGTCGTCCCGCGGGCCTCCGCCTGTTTATTCCGTGGACGACGACGACGATGTCGAAGAGGAAGGCGAAGGCGACGTCAACGTCAACGGAATCGGCATCGGCATCGGCATCGGCAACGACGACGACGATGACCAGGACGAGGATGAGAGCGACGATGAAGAGGCCGACGAGGAGGTAAGAAACGACAGGAATCTAAATCTTAGTTGAAATCCCTTCTTTACTCAAGATTCGTGCTGATTTATACTTACTGCTCAAGATCGGGTGCTCCCTGGAAACTAAAAAACTGTGATTGAAGAGATTGAGATTGAAACTGTCGTGTCGGTTGTCGATCTAGGGGAGGGTTTTCTGTTACCTCAAATGGTGAAGAAGATATGGGACTTGGGTTTTCAGTCTGACTGAGCAACTGGGTTTTTCTCCAGATCTAGATGACGATCGTGGGGTGGATCGGCTCTTGAGTTCCGATGTCCTGCGCGCGCTGTTGATGTTTTCTTGATATGCTCCTTTCTGGGTGTTTGTTTAAATTCGTGGGTCTCTCTTGTTTTGTGTTGTCTGAGTTGAAATGAGGTACATGTCATCAGGTTTTCACTTCCTCTGTTTGTTTTTTGGGGTCCTTTTGTCTGATGGAAAGAATTGGAATTTCTTGTTATTCTTCTTTGGTTCCACCCATTTGGATGTCGATTGTCAAATGTTATAAGTGATGAGTGCCAACTATTGACACGAGTAAGTAAGGATAGGTTGTCACATGTGTTGTTGTCGTTGTGGTCGTTGCTGAATGAATTCTTGAGTACATGTTGGAGGTTTGATTGTTGAATTTACATTGGTCATGTTGGTGCATCTATCTTTTGTCTTGTTTTCTGTTGCGGTACCATGGAACTATATCGTCTCCTTTGCTTTCAAGATAGGTGTAAACTTTAGTATTACATGTTTACATGTTATCACATCAAATTCAATGTACACATGTTGCTCTGATAGACCCTGTAGTCCCCTAGAGATCGAAGCCAATTTACGTTTCTACCCAGAGCATGGATGGTCGCTTTTTTTCTGTTAAAGTTTGTATTTTTAATTTTTATTATGGACCTACTTAGGCGGGTCCTTGCTTTAGGCATTTAGAGTGAAGGGACCCCCAAAAGAAACCCAACCCAAATGGCTTTAGGTCTCGATTCTCTGTGACCTGATCCAATCATGTGTTCTTGTCTCAAGATCTTCCTGAAAGCACTTGTTTCTTTGGCCTGTGATCTCATTGAACTGCATCTTTATAAGCCCTAAAGACATCTCAATATAATTTTGGGAATGGTGGAACTGCAGGAGGATAGTGGAGCACAGTACGTGGTCCGGCCGCTCAGTCGCGCTGAGGACGAGGACGAAGATAACAGCGACTACCTGGAGCAACATGAGAACGGGTTGGAGCCAGAAGAAGACATCGAGGAAGACGACGAGGTCGAGGATGAAGAGGATGGAGTGGAAGAAGAGGAGGAGGTGGATGAAGATGGCGGTGGCAAGGTGGAGGATCCGCCCACGAAGAGGAAGAGGGCAGATAGAGACGATGAGGAGGAGGATGATGATGATTCTGAGGACAGCGATGTCGATGATGAGAGACCTCCCAAGAGATGAGGGCCCTCGGCCCAGTTCCTGGCGATGGTCTTTGAGTCCATTAGGGATTTGATACACCTGTCTCCCTCTCTCTCTGTGGGGTTGAATTGTGACATTATGCTGGTGCTATATATAATGTTTAGGGGTAGATAAGAAAAACTATTTTTTCCTTTATCTTTTCTGTTTGCATAGGTTATGTGGGAAACAAGATGGTGGTTTAGATCTCTTTGTCAAATTCGATTGTAGATGACAAGGTGTTGAAGATTTCCATTTTTGCAGTATGGTGGTGCAATTGCAACTTCTCTTTCCATGGCGCTCTGTTGTCGATGCATGATTTGGCCACTTGTTCTAAGGATGACTAGAGCTGTATTTCTGCTGAGCTGTCTTTTCTTTGATTCCTGTTGACTGCGCGAGTGGCTATTGCGGGGGAAAGTTACAGATTTCGCCACTTCTTTCTGTCTAATTTTCATTTTAGTCCCTCTAGTCTGACGATATTCCTCAATTTCTCTATAAAGGGATTTGTTTTCTTGCCCCAAAAAATTTGCTCCCGATTCATATCGTCATAATACCAAATTCCACGAAATTAAGATAAGCGTTTAGCTGGAAAAATAAGTATGGGCAAAACCTACTTTTTTAACTGCATAACCTCCTTGTAAATACTTGGAGTTAGAATGCCTGCTCGGGGCTAGCAAAACTTCTTTTAACACTGAACAAAAAGTTACATCTGAATTGTTGAACTTTAAGACTAGGACGTTGCACTCGATGATAATAAATGACAGCAATGTAATTATATCATCATCATTAAAATTCGTGAACATCGAGGACTCTGTTTCGATAAACGCAGAGGAATGATTAACGAAATTTTTACTTTTTAATTTCCACCTTCATACTATCCTTTCTGGCTCTCTTCTCTCTATTTCTTTCTCGATTTTCGAACGCTTTCTTCCATCTTCCTTCGCCGATCATCGGTCACCGAAGCTCCGAATGGCGAAGCGCGACGATCGTCCCAGTCCGGTTTACTCCGAGCTCGAGCCCGTGTACGGCGACGGCTCTCAGCCGGAAGAAGCGCGACTGCGCTTCGACAGGCTGAACGCCAAGTTCGTCGAGGGCCTCGTTCATCCTCCTCGCGCATTTGCTCGATCTCCAGTTATTTCGGCGTGCCGGGTCGGTGTAGAATAGTGGGTGTTGGGAAAGATTGAGTTTTGATTCTTGGGTTTCTGTTGTTGTTGTTGTCATCATCAATTGAATTGACTGTGTGTGGGTAGAATGAATTTGATCGGGGAACACATTGATTGCGAGGGGTATTCGGCGTTGCCCATGGCGATACGGCAGGGCACGATGGTCTTTATTCGCAAGTACGATTCTGGAGAGACAAAGCCGCTGCTTCGTACTGGGAATGTCAATGACAAGTACACAATGTGCGGTTATCCTGCTGATCCCGAGCAGGTACTTTTGGCCTTGATATGTAGTGAAATTCTTCGGGTAGTATGCTTTTATGTTTTTAATGACGGACTTCAGAATTTTTGTTCCATCATTTTGGCTTATGGATATGCAGGTGAGTTGGTAAACTTAGCTGGATTAGTTCCGAGTTTTTCTCTTTCTTTTTATTATAAATCGCGTGCGCGTGAGATGGAGAGATAGAGAGAGATTGCCTGATACAGCACTAGATTTAATTCTTGCTCATTGTAAATGAGCCTTGTATTTCTTAACGAAGATTAACACATTATGAGATTGGATGCATTCTGTCAAATTTCTACTTTTGTGGTCCCTTCATGGAGCTGCTTCAATCTGCAGGAACTTGATTTGAAAATCACAGATGGGGACCGTTACTTCATCTGCCGGTGAGACTCGAAGTCCTCTCTGCTTCATTTCCCACCTCTTTCTGTGATTTTGCTGGCATAGTTAGTTATTGTTCTAACTTTTTGTTGTAGGCTATTTTTTGTATTCGAGCGACAAATAAGTTTTGATATTTATTTAATGCTGTCACTTGTTTTGGGGGCGGTTGTTGAAACAAAATCTTTTGTTCACAGCTACAAAGGTTTTTATGAATATGTAAAGTCAAAAAAACTAGATGTTGGTGCGCCAGTTTCACTTGATGTTATCTTTGATGAAACAATTCCAACAGGTGCGATTTTCATTTGCTTTTGGCTTATTGTTTTAGAACAGATATTATCAGTTGAAAGTAATTTCTGCATTTTTAATTGAGGTCTAACCTGTTGTTGTTGGTTGAAAGTAATTTCTGCCTTTTTGCTTTGAGATCTAACCAATTGGTGTGGGACCGTGTGTGTTCTGTTTTCCAGGCTCTGGACTTTAGAGCTCTGCAGCATTTGTTTGTTCTTCTGCAATTGCTATTATGGCAGTTCTTGGGGCAAACTTTCCCAAGGTAGCACTGTTGTTCTCCCAGATCTCTTAGCAATCTCTATTTTCAAGTTTTGTTCATGCGAGTAGTATGTTCCTAACATATAGATACTAGTCATTATAAGAGTATGTTGATGCTGACCTGTTCTTGAATCATGTTGCAATAATGGTGTCATTTCTGAAGGATTATTTCCATGCATCTTTCAGTATAAAATTGGGTTATCAACTACAGTTCTTTTCGACCAAAAAAAAAAAAAAATACAGTTCGTGAATTTTGTTAATTGATGATCGGTCAGCTCAGATACTTCTCATGCTCTACTCCCCATATGAATAGGCATTTTGTTTGAGTGTTTGGGTTGTTCACTACATTTCCTATTGTGTATCAGAAAGAAATTGCTCGATTGACGTGCAAGTGTGAAAGGCATAATGGAACTCAGTCTGGTAGAATGGATCAGGTTAGTAATCATTCAGATTGTCCTCAATTTCCATTGCAAGTTCAACTTTTGCATCTTCGTCGATCTTTAATTTATGAAGATAATATGGTTTTCATCTTAATTGTAAGTTACTGACCTTGGGAATCATGCTAGCTTTAGATGTTGTCAATTCTTCATGCTTATGAAGGTTTTGGGATAAGGTTCTGTGGTGACTCTGGAACAATTTAACTATATATTCTGGGGCAGTCAGCTGTGGACCGAGCTATAACTCAATTTATAGCTTTGTTTTTCACTGAAAAATTTGTAATAATAATTATATAGAGGGTCAATGTTGTCCTGTGATGTTGCATTGGTTGCTCTTTATGGTCCAATTTGGTTTCCCTGTAACCCACTAAATCACTTCAACTTAGGTGACAGTCTCTCTCATATAATCTGGAACGTTCTCTATTAGGAACAAAGTCCGGGACTGGGAGCTGTTTGTATAGGATTATACTGGAAAATGCTACTGTTGTACATTTATTTCGGAAAAATTGACTTCTCTTAGTTATTGTATTTCTCTTATTTTTGTGCCTCTAAATGGCAGCTATACTCTTTTCCGTATAGCCAGTATTTACTGAACAAATAAAGGTGCAGGTGGTTATTAAACTGGAGAGATATGAGCGGTGCAAGAACTACGAAAGACAAAAACTTAACTCAGGAGCTGACTTGGTTTTTAGATTAGTGGTTGGCACCTGAATGACCTAAAAATATACCAATCGTGTCAAGAGAGACAGTTCAATTACTCAATGACAAACAAATTCAAGCTTCCTTTGTGAACTTTTATGTTTGGATGAAGAAGATATTTGCTCGTCAGAAAAGTTCCTTAACGGAAGTAATGCCAAAGGATGTTACTTGATCTCGGGGTCGGTAATGCGACACTAACATAAGTAACCCAATTGCAACGCTATATAACTTTACTGATCCCCGATAAAATCACGAGTTCAATTTGGTGGCAATGGGATCATCAACCTCGGGCAATTCAACTTGCAACACCGATGTTATGCATGCGCATTCTTTGCTCTAGTATAATAGAAGGGGCTACATCACATAGTCATCAAGAGAGATCTCCAACTAGAGAACAAAAAATTCAACAACAGGAATAGAGCCACAAGTCACGCGGCCGAAAGTAAAGCACGCCGAATACAAAAATACACCAGAAAGACACAGAAGAACATTGATAGTTGCAACAACACCACCACCAGCAGAAAACCCCATCAAAATTCAAATTCCTGCTCTACATGAAATCCACCTACACCGAGCCCAATCAAACAGAAACAATTGCCCGAAATCACAAGCGAAACAGAGACATCAAGATTAACAATCTCAATTTACTATAAGCTACATAACTAAATGAAACACCAACGGCATCGCCACCCATGCATTGCAACAAAATGTAGGCAGTTTTCACTGAATCACACACCAAACATGCACGAAAGCAAAAGTCAAACATCAGCAGAAACAGATGCGGTGAGATCTGAAGCGATCACGCACAGATAAGGGGAAGAAACATGGGGAAGAGCAAGAGGCCGGAGTTCCCGAGGAGGAGGTCGTTGACGGGGGTGTAGAGGATGGTGATGGAGGAGAGATGGTGGTGAGGACGATCTGCACGGCAAGGACCCTATACACCTTGCTTATGAAGCCCCATCGGAGCTGGTTCTTGCCGTAGCTCAGGGAATATGTATAAAGTGCAATATCCCATAAAATACATATTCAATGTTCCATATGATTACCATTTAAGGTTGAATTTTAATGAAAACCTTTCGAGATGAGATGAAAAATTTACCAAAATGGAGATAATATATGGAAATAAATATATACCCTCTGTCAGGCTTACGTGGTAGATACATCCATAAAAGAGCATAAGATGGGACTCTAGAGAATTATATATGGCAATTGATAGTCTAACTTCAGTTTCCATATATGTAAGGTGGCTATTACAGGCTTATATATAGGATGGGTTTTTGTTATCTTCCACAATCAACTATACCACGACCAAAATTTTCTCTCACTTTCTCGAGAAAACGAACACTTTCCTTCGCTCTCCCTTCGTTCCTTACAAAAAAAAAAAAAAAAACTGTACCATCATAACCTAAAGAAAAGGGAGAAAACAAGGTCATCAGCATGGCTTCCGGAAGGGTTTGTTTGTTCATAGGCCTTCTTTGCCTCATTTCTCTTTGCTTCGCAGGTAATGCTAGCTTCTGCTTCATAACCCTTCATGGTGCTTGTTCTTTTTTAGTTTAGACCTCGGTTGAGACCTAGAAGACGAATTGTTTAACTATTTGTCGTGGATCGACCCCATAAAGAAAACAAAAGACTAGTTGTTGTGGGGATGTCTTGCTTTGATTGCTGAGATTTCTTGCATTCTTGTGTATCTCAGAAACATCAGTTGTGAGGGAGCTTGAGGAGAAACTGATTAAGAAAGTGGACATAGGGCCGTGTGCACAGTACTCCTATGGCTGCAATCAGACTTGCATTGACAAGGGGCTTACCATGGGAGGGGCTTGCGAGGTTGGGGCTGAAGACAGGCGCCACAGGAAGTATCCATCCCTCCATGCTGTCCCAGTGAAGCGCACCCACCGGACCGGCTACCACTTTCAACCTCCTAAAAATTGGATGAACGGTATGACTTCTTATTCGTCATTTTTTACGTTGATCGTTGAGGGTTAAAGAGCTTTGACTCGCCTCGTCTTCTGGCAAACTTGGTCTTTAAAAGTTATACATTATCGTACAATGTAGGTCAGGTATGCATGGAACTACATTATATTCGACGACTTCATCCCTTGTAGACATCTGCTTTAGCGATTTTCTGCATGGGTTTTCTGCGCATGTTGAAAGTCATTTTTCTTTCTTTAAAGAAAAGAGGCTACACATCTTCTGGGGGAGGTGGGATGGAAATAATGAATAAAGGGGCCAAAACAGGGTGGTTGAGTTCAATACGTTCACAAAACGTCTCTTCTTCGAGCATGTAAAAATAGGAAGCTGACTAAGCTTTTCGTCGTATTCCCATCTGCTTGTTTGCCATACTTACTTAAAAAATCAATTTTATAATTGACATCAAACCGTAGATGATGGCACTTAGGAGGCAACATTTAATGGAGAGGCACCTTTGCCAGAATGATGACAAGAACTTGCTGGTCACATGCTTATTATAGGGAGCTGAGACCCAGGCCACCTCTCTCCCACGCTCTCCTCCCATCCTGGTTTGCACTTTCTAATCAGGAATTAGGGTAGAGATATGACCACATAGATTGTAATCGATCAAATTGAGCCGTGGAGAAATGCCGTAGTCTCTCTAAGGATGACGAACCACGACAATCGCATCATTTCCAAGTCATGGTTCGTCCGGTAAGCCATGCGGGACCACGCATACGATTGGTCATTGGAGGAGGTCTTGATCATCAATCGGTCTGTGGGGCCGGCCATCACACCATATAACTTTTATTTCTTTCCTTTTGCTTTTTTTGGATTATTCCAACCAATTTCATGGTCCGGCAAAATTAAGATTGTTTTGCAAGCAAAAGTCCTGGTTTAGCACCTAGATGAATCCTTCATTGGCATTAGACTACTTGGGCATTTAAAGGGTCTAGATTTTGTGCTGATTTCCCTAGCGAATGACCCCTTCGACAGTCCCATGATTTTCTGCCTTAATGGGTTCTTCTCGATCTTTCTTCGCTCTCTTCGCTCTCTTCCTTTGTTGCTTCTTGGAGTCCTTGTGATGTAATGTCCGTCAAACGGTGGGAGAGCCCAAAAGAAAAGAGGATGGGAATTGAGCAATCGATATTGGAAGTGACCAGAAACTAGTGATTAAAGAAAAATATAGGAAGAAAATGTCACTGTAGATATATTTATTTAGCTTAAATCTTCGAAGTGCTGCATGGAAGAAGTTGAAAAACACAATGTAATACCTATGAAAAATGACCTAAACACAGCGGTTTTTTGCGCCTGGTTTAGCGTTATCCTCCTTGCCTTAGCTTGTGGACATAAACGTCTGCAAATTGTCTAGAAAATTGTCATGAGATTCATGTTTTGCTCATTACAAGTGGTTGGGACTGCCGTCCCGTGAAAACTGCCATGAGACATAAGATACAGCCTCGCTTGGTCCTCCCCTTCGAAAAGTTCATATCCACAAGTAGGCTGCAAAGAAATGTTGGGGTCGATTTCGAAGATAAGCTTTTAGTGCGACAAGGATGGAGAGTCTCGTGTGCATCTTGTTGGGTCTCTGCTAGATCTTAGCACAAAAGTTAGTAAACAAGGATGAATTTAGGAAATAATCTTCGTAATGCTGTACGCCTGTTACTGGGAAAAAGGAGTCGTTAATGAGAACCCCATTCCCCGATATATTTTCCTGATGCTATGATCCATGTTCCAAGGTTTCCGAATTTTTATTCATGTGATATCACCTGCTTCAACTAAACGCATCTTACTTTTCTCTCTGTTTGTTCTACTCTCCTGCCGTGGTCTACAAATCTCCACCTCCAAAATAATGATCTGGCAGACCCAAATGGTAATTTTCTCTCCCAACTTTTCTTGCATGTCTCTTTGAATGATATTGCTTACTAGATGTAATGCATACATCCATGTGTCATATTCTTATAGGATGTCAAAAATTCTTATTTCAGTGTTAACTCGAATCTGTCACGTTATCGAGAGCATCAATTTTATGAAAATCCCATTTTCCCTTTCTTCCTAATTTCAATCTAATGAGCTTTTGCAACCATTCCACACTCCATTGACGATATTTTAAGTGAAATCAAATGATTGAATTGTGCAGGACCCATGTACTACAGGGGGTTGTACCATCTCTTCTACCAATACAACCCCAAAGGGGACGACTGGGGCAACATAGTGTGGGCACACTCGGTGTCCAAGGACCTGGTTAACTGGCAGGCCCTCCCTCCCGCCATCTACCCGAGCAAGCCCTTCGACATTAATGGGTGCTGGTCAGGGTCCGCCACCGTCCTCCCGGGCAATCGCCCTGTCATCCTCTACACCGGTCGGGACGTCCACAAACGCCAGGTCCAGAACTATGCCATCCCCGCCAATGCCTCCGACCCGTACCTCCGCGAGTGGATCAAGCCCAATGACAACCCCCTCATCGTCTCTAGACTTGGCATCAATGCCAGTGCCTTCCGCGACCCGACCACTGCATGGTTCGAGGGCGGGCAATGGAAGATCCTCATCGGCAGCAGTAGGAAGCATCGAGGGATGGCATATTTGTACAGGTATGGTGAATAATCATTGGCACAATCTGTCTACATGACGCGGAGATGTCGGGTGGGATAATTTATCATTTGACAGGGACATAGTTGTAACATGAAAATGTGAATTTCATATGCAGGAGCAGGGATTTCATCCACTGGATCAAGGCAAAGCACCCGCTGCACTCAGCGCCGGACACCGGCATGTGGGAGTGCCCCGACTTCTTCCCAGTTTTGAAGAACAGCACCAACGGGCTGGAC
>CM062260.1:34410077-34447329 GCA_031216405.1 Syzygium malaccense
AGCACCAACGGGCTGGACACGTCTGTTGGAGCTGTGTCCCAGTGCTGCTGTTGTTTGTCTTGTCATTTTAGTCATTTCTGGTTTGCAATCAAATATGAGCAGTTAGGCAGTTAGTTTGTTAGCTATTTTCTAGGAAGTGGAACAAGTCAGTTTATTTTGCACGTTTGTGTGCAGTTAAAATAGGTTCCTATTAAGCTTGTTCTTGATAGTTTTTTTGTTATGTTAAATTTTTAAGTCTTCAATTCCATCTCTCTCGGTGAAATCAGAAAACTGTGAAGTCTGGTTTGTTTTATCTTTATTAACAATTGGTATCAGAGCTGCTGTAGGATCTTAAGGGACTGTGAAGTGAGGGTAAGCGAGCCTGCAAAGATAAAGCTGATGGAGGCAGGATCAAGTGGATTCTCTGCAATGGCTACTCCAGTCTTTACTGGGGAAAATTATCAAGCTTGGGCTATTAAGATGACAGCATTCTTGGAGGGTCATGATCTATGGGAGGCTGTGGAGAATGATTATGAAATTGATCCACTTCCAAACAATCCGACCTTGAATCAGATAAAGTTCCATAAAGAGAGAACCACAAGAAAAGCCAAGGCAAAGTCTTGCCTGTATGCTGCTGTCTCACCCCTTATTTTCACAAGGATCATGAGATGTGATTCTGCAAAGGCAATATGGGATTGCTTGAAGGATGAATACGAGGGAGATGAGAAGATAAGAAGCATGAAGGTGCTGAATCTCTTAAGGGAGTTTGAGAGACAGCAGATGAAGGATTCAGAGTCAGTGAAGGAATACTCTGATAGGCTGATTGGGATAGCTGAAAAGATCAGAGTTTTAGGGACTGACTTGAAAGATGAAAGGCTGGTTCAGAAGATCCTGGTGTCTCTTCCAGAGAAGTTTGAAGCCACCATAGCTTCTCTGGAAAATACAAGAGATTTAGCTGACATAAAGCTTGCAGAATTGTTAAGTGCCCTGCAGGCACAGGAGCAAAGAAGACTGATGAGAAGAGAAGAGCTTGTAGAGGGTGCACTGCAAGCTAAATTGAAGTTCAATGATGGAGGCAAAGGGAAGAAATGGAATCAGTCAAAAGGAAATACAGGTGACTTCAAGTTTGCAGCGAAAGAAGGAAGTTCTAGTGGGTCTGGCAAATGGAAGAAGAACAAGAAGCCTTGTCAACACTGTGGTGGAACTACTCATCAGTCCTTTAGATGCTGGAGGAGGCCTGATGTTAAGTGCAGAAGATGTCACAAGATGGGTCACATGGAAGCAATCTGCAAAGAGAACAATCACCAGCAAGCAGGAGAAGCACAGATAGCAGTGAATGAGACTGAGGAAGAATGCTTGTTTGTGGCTTCATATTCTGGTTCTCCTGTTGAGAATGATGCATGGCTGGTGGATAGTGGCTGTACCAATCATATGACTGGCAATTTGAAGCTGTTTAGAAGTCTAGACAAGTCAGTCAGGTCCAAAGTCAGAATTGGCAATGGACAATATATCGAAGTGCAAGGGAAGGGTACAGTGGCTATTGAAGGAAATCAGGAGGAGAAGCTGATCAGAGATGTTCTCTTTGTGCCAAAAATTGACCAGAATCTATTGAGTGTTGGTCAATTAGTTGAGAGGGGCTATAAGGTGAAGTTTGAAGGAAAGGAATGCCTTATTGATAATGCAAATAGCAAAGAAGTGTTGAGAATGCCAATGAAAGACAAGTGCTTCCTGTTCAAGCCACGGGAAATGCAACAAATGGCTTTGAAGTGTAAAGAAGAAAATGCAGAGCTTTGGCATAAAAGGCTTGGACATGTTCATAGGAAGAACATGTTGTTTATGCAGAGGAATAGCTTGGCAGATGACTTGCCAAGTTTGGAGGAGGAATTTCCACAATGCAGAACTTGTCTTCTTGGCAAGCAAGCCAGATTTCCTTTCAAAGGAGGAGGCTGGAGAGCAAGTGAGAAGCTGCAATTAGTCCACACAGACTTATGTGGACCTATGTCTGAGTCATCTCTCAATGGTAGCAGGTATTTCATTACTTTCACAGATGACATGACTAGGATGAGCTGGATTTATTTTTTGCAAGCCAAGTCTGAAGTTGCTGATGTGTTTGTGAAGTTCAAAGCCTTAGTTGAAAATCAGAGTGGGAAGAAAATCAAAATGCTCAGGTCTGATAATGGTTCTGAGTATACTGCTCACAAGTTTAAGTTAAACTGTGAGGAAGTAGGTATTATGCAGCAGTTCACTGCCCCCTATTCACCTCAACAGAATGGGGTCAGTGAGAGGAAAAACAGAAGCATTATGGAAATGGCCAGATGTATGATGCAGGAGAAGATGTTACCTAAGAAGTTCTGGGCTGAGGCAGCTAGTACTGCAGTGTTCTTGTTGAACAGATTGCCCACAAAGGCCTTAGAGAGGTCAACACCTTTTGAAGCCTGGTATGGTGTTAAACCTTATGTAAAGAATTTAAAAGTTTTTGGGTGTTTGTGTTATACGCATGTTCCTCAAGTTAAGAGGGACAAGCTGGATCAAAGAGCTGAGCCTGGAGTCTTCATTGGATACAGTCTACATTCAAAGGCTTATAGGATTTTTCAGCCTATGACAGGGAAGGTGACTGTGAGTAGAGATGTTGTTTTTCTAGAGGAAGATGAGTGGAATTGGATAGAAGAAAAGAGTGCAAAACAGAAGATATCTGCAGAACAACAACCTACAACAACTGTACAAGTTGATGAAGCTGTGAATGGATTGGAAGATACTATGGATGATATGCCAGTAAGAGGCACAAGGTCACTTGCTGAAGTCTATGAAAGAAGCAATGTGGCAGTGCTCGAACCAGCTAACTTTGTGGAAGCTAAGGAGGATCAGAAGTGGATTGCAGCAATGCAGGAGGAGTTGACAATGATTCAGAAAAACCACACATGGGAGCTTGTTGACAGACCATTTGACAAGAATGTGATTGGGGTTAAGTGGGTGTTCAGAACAAAACTTAATCCTGATGGTTCTGTCAATAAACACAAAGCTAGACTAGTTGTGAAAGGCTATGCTCAGATATGGGGAGTAGATTATTCTGAAACTTTTGCGCCTGTTGCAAGACTTGATACAATCAGGCTACTATTAGCTGTTGCAGCAGAGAAGGGGTGGCCTATATTTCAGCTAGATGTCAAGTCTGCATTTCTGAATGGAGAGCTCGAAGAGGAGATTTTTGTTGAGCAACCTGAAGGCTTCAGTGCCAAAGGGCAAGAAGGGAAAGTATACAGATTGAGGAAAGCTCTATATGGACTGAAGCAGGCTCCAAGAGCTTGGTACGAAAAGATAGACAGATATTTGCAGGATTTTGGCTTTGTAAGAAGCTTGAGTGAGTTCACTCTTTATGTCAAGAAGATGCATCACAGCATTGTAATTCTGTCACTCTATGTAGATGATTTGTTGGTGACAGGGAATGATGTGGAACTGATAGAGAGGGTGAAGCAAGGTCTGTTTGCAGCTTTTGAGATGTCAAATTTGGGAAAGATGGCTTATTTCTTAGGTCTGGAAATCAAACAAACTTCACACGAGATTTTCATATGCCAAAAGAAATACATGAAGGAAATTTTGAGGAAGTTTCAGATGGAAGATTGCAAAAGTGTCAGTACTCCTATGGCTGCTAAGGAGAAGCTGCAAAAGAATGATGGAACAGAAGCAGTAGATGCTTCAATGTATAGAAGCTTAATCGGATGTCTCATGTATCTCACAGCAACTAGACCAGATATTTTATTTGCTGTGAGTGTCTTATCCAGGTTCATGAGTAGTCCTAGTCAGTTACATTTGGTCGCAGCAAAAAGGGTCTTGAGATACATCAAAGGAACATTGTTCTTTGGTGTGAAGTTTAGGAAAGGCCAGAAGTTTAAGTTGCAAGGTTTTTCTGATAGTGACTGGGCTGGCTCAGTAGATGACATGAAGAGTACATCTGGGTACTGCTTCAATCTTGGTTCTGCTTGTTTCTCCTGGTGTTCCAAAAAACAGGAGATTGTAGCTCAGTCCACTGCAGAGGCTGAGTTTATAGCAGCTACTGCAGCTGCAAATCAAGTTTTGTGGCTGAAGAAGATAATGAAGGATCTGTGGTTGAGTTCTGATGATTGCAATGAAGTTTATGTGGACAATCAGGCTGCTTTAGCAATATCACATAATCCAGTTTTCCATGGCAAAACCAAGCATTTTAAGATCAAATTCTTCTTTCTACGTGAAGTGCAACAAAGTGGTGAAGTTAAGTTGGTTTATTGTAGATCAGAAGATCAGCTTGCAGACATGTTCACAAAGCCACTTCAGATTGAAAGATTTGAGCTGTTAAGGAAAAAAATTGGAGTTTGCAGCAGCAACTGATCCAAGGAGGAGTGTGTTGGAGCTGTGTCCCAGTGCTGCTGTTGTTTGTCTTGTCATTTTAGTCATTTCTGGTTTGCAATCAAATATGAGCAGTTAGGCAGTTAGTTTGTTAGCTATTTTCTAGGAAGTGGAACAAGTCAGTTTATTTTGCACGTTTGTGTGCAGTTAAAATAGGTTCCTATTAAGCTTGTTCTTGATAGTTTTTTTGTTATGTTAAATTTTTAAGTCTTCAATTCCATCTCTCTCGGTGAAATCAGAAAACTGTGAAGTCTGGTTTGTTTTATCTTTATTAACAACGTCGGTGCTCGGCCAGGGTGTAAAGCACGTGTTGAAGGTCAGCCTTGATTCGACACGATTTGAGTATTACACAGTCGGGAGTTATCACGCTGATGAGGACAGGTATGTGCCCGAAAACACCTCGGCCGACGGGTGGAGCGGCCTGAGGTATGATTATGGCAACTTCTATGCTTCGAAGACATTCTTCGACTCGGCCAAAAACCGGAGGCTCCTGTGGGGTTGGGCCAATGAGTCCTATAATGTCCACAGGGGATGGGCTGGGATTCAGGTGATTAAATAGATTTACTCTATCATCTTTTGGGGGTAATCTATTCATTTTCTTGATTTGGATGTCGTTACATTCTTTTGCTTTGATGCAGGCAATTCCAAGGAAAATATGGCTTGATAGCCGTGGGAAGCAACTGTTGGAATGGCCAGTCGAAGAGCTGGAGACTCTACGGGGTCAAAAGGTTCACATGAGCAGTGTCGAGCTCAACAATGGTGAACTTGTCGAGATTAGAGGAATCACAGCTGCTCAGGTTCAAATTTTGCGCTATGATCTTTAGTTCAGTGTGCCAAAATTTGATTGATGATTCTTCCTGACCGCGTCTTAGTGCTTGTTTCCTATGTTGATTCGTTTACGTAGGACAAATTAGTATTTAGAAGATTACAACATAATAGCACATGCTTAGTGAAAAAGCTTTTACTAGTTTATATTGTCCCTGTGAATGTTCACAGGCTGATGTGGACGTGCTTTTCTCATTCTCGAGCCTGGAAGGGGCCGAGCAATTCAATTCCAGCTGGTTGAATGCTCAAGACCTTTGCGGCCAGAAGGGCTCGGGAGTTCCAGGCACGGTTGGACCTTTTGGGCTCCTAACGCTGGCCTCTGAGTACCTGGAGGAGTTCACCCCGGTCTTCTTCAGGATCTTCAAGGCCAATGAGCAAAACAAGCACAAAGTCCTCATGTGCTCTGATGCGAGGAGGTCTGTCATAATTAATTTCATTTTATTCGATTTTTCTTGTTCATAATAAGCTCCTGATGGACCAACTTTGTGATTACGTCTTTAATTCCTCGTTTTGGGGTTAAATGCAGCTCGTCTCTACTAGAATCAAAAATTTATAAACCGTCTTTTGCTGCCTTCTTGGACATGGATTCGAGTGGAAGGAACATTTCTCTTAGGAGTCTGGTAAGTGATACGATCCATCATCAATCATTAAATCATTTCTTGTCCTAGTTGGAGGGTTGCGAAATCGCCAAAATTGTACGGAATTTAGTGAATGCGCATCCATTCAATTGTAATCGTAATGTTGGATATGAATGTCCAGATTGATCATTCCGTGGTGGAGAGCTTTGGGGCCGGAGGTAAGACGTGCATCACATCTAGGGTGTACCCCACTCTTGCGGTGTTCAACAACGCCCGTCTCTTTGCCTTCAACAATGGGACTCGGACAATCATGATCGAGACTCTGGACGCCTGGAGCATGAACCAGCCTGTGATGAACCACGCTATTTCAGGTGTATTTTAGATGCGCCCATGTCTCACCACACGAGAGGATACTTATAAGCGAGTCATCACCTCGAGGCATTACCCTCTTTTATCTAATTAATTCCCTGGTTTATATTTTTAGATGTGAGAACTTATATGTGCACCCTGAAGTGCCTTGGGCTATGTTAAACTTATTTGTTGGAAAAATGTATGGTACCAAGCAACGGAAACCTTCGTTTTCCACCCCGCAGCGATGTTGCTCGCGGGGTGATGATTAATGAAAATAGTCTGAAGTATCTCTACAAGCCCTTGTCACCATAGGCAATGTGTAGTTGTCAGGTTGAGCTCCCGAACGAATGGGCTCCCCGAAAGTCCCATAACACCTGAAACTGGGTCTTCTTTGAGTCATTGCACCAAACAGGTTATATGCATCTAGTAGAGTTCTATGGTAAAAATACATACAAAGGAGCTTGTTCACTACGAACAGGTTATGGAGCATCCCAGTGACGGTGATGAGCGTGTGATGTGTGGCGGGCTTTATTTTGCCTGGTAGTATTAGAATTATGGCCAATTAAAAGAATAGTTGCTCTTGTATCTCTTGTAAATTAGCACAACTACGAGACATTCAAATGTCAAATGCTCTGTTTTGCTGAAGATGAGATATAAGAGCCACGAATCCTCTCAATTCCGTGTTACGCAAAGACAAAGGGAATGCCTAGATTCTGGAGGCCTTTACAATCCAATCCGCTAATTTATTTGATTCTTTAGAACGATAGACTAAACTAAGGTTTGGGAAGTGGGCCAGAAGAATTTTACATTCAATGATAAGAGCCTCCACTTCCCATGAACAGAGAGAAACACCCAGCAGACAACTTTTCAAGCTCAAGTTGTCGTGTCAATAATGTAGTTCAGTTCTGAACTTGAAGTGAAGAGCTTGAGAGTTCGAAGCAAAGCTAAGGTTTCTACTTGAAGAGGTCCTCACTTGTCGCACAAATCCATCGATAGTCTTGCCTTTGAAGTCGTGACAAACGCAAGCAATGGCGCCTTCCGTCGATTCCTCCCTGTGCAATCTGTCAATGTTCAGTTTCAGCGTTCCTGGTCTCGGTGGTTTCCATTGTACGTGTAAGTCCTCTAAATCTTGATCTCTCTCTGGATTTCAACTATTCCACTTCTGATAATTTTGATGATTGGCAACAGCTGAAGCAATTTCCATGGCAGGGTCTTGGTGCCTGTTCTTGAAGGCAGAGGAGTTTCGAGCAAGCTAAATATGATAGAGTAGGGCTGCCATAAGCTCAAAGGGCAGAGGCGTTGAGGTGAGATATTCGTAGTTCAATGGCCATTCTTCAATTCTAGTCACTTGTTTGTCTGAGATCTGGATGTTGAGTTTCGTATGTTCGGGTACTATTTTCCTATTAAACAGGTTAACTCTAGTCGGTAGGGCGTTTTGACAAACACTCCATTTAAATAATATGATTTTAGACGGTGTTTTCAATTTCCACACCATATTCCAAAGCTTTTTAGGGGTCTGGTGGGAGGATGAGGCTTGGTTTATGTTCTGTTTGGTCTCTGTCTCTCTTAGTTGGTTATAGCCGCTCTTGACTGAGTTGCATCCTGACTGATTGCATGTCCAGAATAGCTTGTCTACTGTTGATGTTGTTGATAGAGGAATTGCTAGAATGTCATTCATTGTCTGCTAATCGTTGAAGTTCTGCAGTAGCTGCTCGTTGCACTGTGCCTCCCTTGTTCTGATCAGTTCTGCCCCTATATTCATTGTAATTTGTAGGTCCCCCTAGTGTGCCTCTTTTGAGCCATATGTCTTCTTTGATTTTGAGTTGCTGCCCATGTCCAACATCCCATCTTACCTCCTTCGAGATGGCGTCTCTACCCATTATTAGACTTAGCCATCTCCACGATGGGCAATAGCCCTTCACCTCATGCCAGAAATCGCTATGAGAGAAGTAAATTCCTTTCAATACTTCACTCCACAATGCATTTTGGCTCGAGTGACCCTTCAAGCTTGTTTGCCCAACATAGCTCTGTTAAAAGTAAGGTCTGTAAAGCCCAAACCACCTGTGTCTTTCTCGTGCTTCATCATATCCCATCTCTTCCAATGTAGCCTAGCTTTGGAGGCATGTGTTTTCCACCAGAAAGATGCTATCTTTTGGTCAATAGCCCTGCAAATACATACTGAAATTTGAAGATTGACACGGCATAGTGTAGTAAATCCTGCACCATTGCTTTGATTAAAATCTTTCCCGCTTTGGATATATACTTTTCTTTCCACCCTTCCAGCTTTATGTTCTTGCCATGATTAATGCAAACATCTACTTTTTAGTCTGGCCCCAATTCGAAAGGGTTCCCAAATACTTTTCTGTTTCGTCAATTTCTGGGACTCTCATCTCCTGAGCCATGTTTTTTTCTCAATAGATATGGACATCCAGTGCTAAAGCAAATCCGTGATTTGTCCAGATTGATCTCCTGGCCTTAGCATATCAATATTGATGTAGGATAGAATCTAGATTTTGACATTACCTAACCTTCCGCAAACAACAGGTGGGTTTATGTGGGACAATTCATATTTAGTCTTGTACCTTTGAAGCGTAGATCTTCAACTGCCTTTTGCGTAAGGAAGGATGGCATGTTTGCAACAATTATAATTAAGTAGAGAGATAATGGGTCACCCTAACGAAGTCCTCTCGATGGCTTAAAATAGGGAAGGGGTTCCCCGTTGAATTAACACGGGGATTGTAGTGACGCATTGCATGACCCATGATACCCATATTCCAATGAACCCAACTTCAACATACATGCTTCTAGGAAATTCCATTCAACTCGGTCATAGACCTTCTTCATGTCTAGCTTTAAGATAGCTTGAATTTTTTTCTTCTCTTTTTGATTCTGAGTTGATGTAGAATGTCTTTAACCACAATTACATTAGCTTGGATCTATTTGTGGCTCACGAAGGCACTTTGCTCCATTGTTATCAAATATGGGAGCCAGATTTTAGGCAATTCGCCAAAACTGCGAATATGATTTTGTAGGTAAAGTTGCCAAGCTGGTAGGTTCGAAATTGATCTATCTTCTTAGGATTAGGATTTTTGGGGTTAAGAGCAATTGGGTTTTATTCAGATCTGGGTCTAGAGAGCCGGTGTTCAGAAAAGGCCTCACCAGATTAAAAACATTATGTTGAATAATTTTCCAATGGTTTTGGTAGAGCTGACCAATTAGCCCATCTGGTCCAGGTGCTTTCAGAGCGCCCAATTGGAAAGGTGTTTCCTTTACGTCATGCATCGTTACACTTCTCAGAAAGCTTTGGTTCATATGGTCTATGACCAAACAGGGACGTTGGTCTAGCACTGGCTAAAAGTTTCATGAGTTCATTGTGCTATTAATGACTGAAAGAAATCCGCTGTTGTTTGCTTCAGTTTTTCCAGATCTCGGATCCACTCATCTTCCGTGATTTTCAAACATAGAGATCTTGTTTCTTCGCTCCTCTGGACCATGGTTGCATGCAAATACTATGTATTCTTGTCGCCCCAGTTCAGCTAGTTCATTCTTGAGCACATACCTCGATACATTTCTTCTTATTTCTATAGCTCTTCAATTTGCAAGTTCAATTGCTGTACCCTCTCCCTGTTGTAGTTCAAATCCTGAACCTTTGTTATCTCCAGAGATCCCTTTTCGGGGACCTTATTTGGCTTTCAGCATTGGAGAATTTTTCTTGCTCCATTGCGAAAGGGCTTGTGATACCTTCTGTAATTGTGGAGTAAAGTTACACTTTCTGTTTCGGGGGTGCTTCACATTGATTGTACAACTTTTGCACATTCTTCATCTTCCAATCAATATGCTTCGAATTTGAATTCCCTCTTTCTTTTTACTGTTTCTGCCGAGAGTGTCAACAGCATGGGGCTATGATCAGAGCCAATCATTGGTAAAGCATAGACTTCGGCATTTGGGAACATCGCTCTACGTTCTACATGACATGGAATTCTGGCTAGTCTTTCCTTCACATAAGCACCCCATCCCTGTTGTTTGCCTATGTAAATGCACATCTATTGCCTTTGAGGTCCATGAGAGAACAATCTAGAGAGTCCCGAAAAGCAGCTAACTTGTAGCATTCAGCCATGCGTTTGACTTCCTTTTCCCAAGGATACAAAATTTCATTAGAATCGCCCATAGAGATTCAAGGAAGCTGGTTGGAACGACTTTCTTTATATTTTCCCAGAGTTGGAGCCTTTCTTGATATAAAGGTAATGCATGGACAAGGTAATTCTTTATTTGTTTTTTACTATCATTTTCCTTTGCATAATTAGTCTAAGACCCAAACATTCTTTGAACATGAAATACACGTAAACAATAATTGTTTCCATCCCTACAACTGGCAGTGGCATGATGATTATGACATTAGTCTTCAAGCCAAAGCTTGCCATTGCTATTCGAGATCGACCATGGTCCTGGCCTGCAGCTATCTTGCTCTAGTGAGTTCCGTGTGAGTAGTGCTTCGAATGATCTTAGACAACAGAGGAATAAAGGTGGGTTGGCGCCAACTGATCTGGTTCAATCCTGAGGTGGAGACTAGGGAGTAACCCCACATGATGACTCTGTTCCCTAGAGATTGGACTGTTGAATCATCTTAAGA
Source organism: Syzygium malaccense (assembly GCA_031216405.1). Taxonomy (NCBI): domain Eukaryota; kingdom Viridiplantae; phylum Streptophyta; class Magnoliopsida; order Myrtales; family Myrtaceae; genus Syzygium; species Syzygium malaccense. The sequence goes on from CM062260.1 coordinate 34,420,818, forward strand.
ATAATGGTTAAGTTATGGAATCATCGCTTTGAACTAGAGGTATGATTCCACAAAACTCTCAACCGAGTTCCCTTCAAGTTACGTTCCAAACAGACCACAAAAAACAAAAAGTTATGCTCCAAACCAACTTTATGCAAGACGCCTCGAGATCGAACAAAAATAGATTACCGCTCTCCGACAGAACCACACTGAATTCAGGCAACTTCGGGCACCAACAAGCATGCACAATAGGACGAGTCTTGAAAACCTTACTACCCAAAAAGACCAAGACCAGTACCCTGGAATTTCCGCCACTCCTCACAAAAAACCAATGCATTGAGTACTACATTGTATATGCCAATAGATACCCGACACTGCTCGACCCGCACTTCCTCGAATCTCGAATTGAATTAACAGCAGTCCTGACAACGGAGCAATTAAATCTCTTCTTGGACCTAAAAACATCACCATCCTCACCAATCTTGACCATAAACTTCCCATCCTCCACAGGCAAAAGCAAACCCAATTTTGTCAGAATTAGCACCTGTTGGGAAGAACAGAGTCACCTCGCTAGTGTCCGAGCAACAAAGGAAATGGGGTTGGCTGTGTGCGAACCTGAAAGCCTCGTCGATCTGCTCCAGGCCGAACAAAGCTTCGATTTTGGAGGAGGAACCGAAGAGGTAGTGCTGAGGAATCTGGTGAGGGAGACTTGAAGATGGTGTTAATTGGGAAGACTTCCATTCTCGGTTGAAGTCCATGGTCGTCCAAGAGCTCGAGGTCCGAACATCAGAAAATGGACTGAGATTGCTGAGAAAGTCTTGGTAAGGGAAGGAACATAACTTGGACTTGAGTTCGGACATGTCTACCAAAAGAAAAATCCAACATGAATTCGACTCTTCTTTTTATTTAAAATATTATTTGAACAAAAATGCCCTTGTTCCACATGTTTGTTGGCCGGTGACCATTTGACCGACCAGCGAGTTCATACTCTTATTTGAGACTAATTTGGGTATTTTATATCCTTATTTGAAATAATGTTTACTTTGAGCCGTTTTTTGAGAAAATGAATCTACTTTAGGCTCTTATTTGGATTTTTCCCATCAATTTGAATTATATGAATATCAATAATTTCCTTATTTTGATGATAAAAAAAATAATTTCCTTATTCGAGACCTACAAACGAAAGCTCCTTCATTAAAAAACTATCTGTCTTAATATCACATACTATGGCTAGCGGAGAGGATAAGATTAGGGTAGATTACTTGCTACGAAACCCCATTTATGATAAGGATGAATGCTTATCTACTACAAAGCATGTAATCTCTTCATTTTTTCCCAAAAAGACAAGACAGATTTGTTAATTAACTTACCAAAAAAAGAAGAAGATGCAATCTACCATTTTTAATTTTCTGCATTCACTTTCATTTTGGACATTTGAAACCTGACTTTTGTTTAATATTAAAGACTTTAAGACTTAATCCTCTTTAATCAATAGGGGTGAGCAATAGGAGTGGCCAGGATTGGGAATTGCCCGGACCGGATCGAATCGGCCAATTCTGGGTGGTTTCTGTCACACCCCAAAATCTATCAGGATGGGGGATGACACGGCCGTCCTTCCACCTAAAGAACGCTGCCTCAAATCACCCAAAAGTCCCAATGACATCGCTCTCGCTCTATTGGCTGCTAAACAAAAAACCTGAAAGATTAGGAAAAAATGGGGTGAGCAACGATAGCTCAGTAAGTAGTGTGTATCTCTTCTAAGCAGATCGAGCAACCACTATGCATATATATAAAAAAATATCGAAAACTCATAATTTAAACCCACAATATCATATACATATCATATCAAATATGAGTTATTTTTCCTTTTTCAAAACTTGATACAAACCAGAAAATACTCATTTAAATCAATAATATCAAAGCAGAAACCAATCATCTATTCCATTGGCCAATCTCATCAAAAAACACACGCCAATGGTCCATTCCATTGGTCAATCTCATATCACGCATTAATGGTCTATTCCATTGATGAATTTCATCATAAAAGGCCTCGTTCGGGGTAGAGGTGCAGCCGCACTGCCATCCCTCAACTCGACCCGATATTATCCTTTTTGAGCCGTAGCCGTACTGCCATCGCTCTCAAGGATTTGCCCTAGCACAGTAGAAAACACATCGATGGTCTATCCATCGACCAAATCTATTGCTCAATATCAAACCATGATCATGCATTTCGCCCCGTGATAAGGCGACCAAGATTCCCCCTTGACAAGGTCTCCACCTACTATAAGCCGGTAGCTTGGTGCACAAGGATATCCTAGACTAGTATGCGCATACCCACAAGCCCTTCAATGGGCTCACAGCAATATTGAGCACCAACACACATTCTCTAATAATCCACAATACCAAAAATCAATCTCACAAACCAAACAATTAACTTTTCACAACATAGCCCATCCGTCATTTCTCAAATTATTTTATAAATCACAATATGGTTCCAAAACCATTTCATAATCCAATTTATAATCAATCTCAGAAAATGGTTTCACAAACCAAAACGTATAATCTTTCTCAACTTCGTTTGTCAAACTGAAAACATTTCATAAGACATATCTCACATCATTTCAAAATTATTTATAAATCGATATACACATAACGTTGTTCATAAAACGTTTATCAAATCATTAAGAACTCATTCCACAAACTAGTTCGCAACATAATACGTATATATCCGTTAACAATATTTTTCTTAAAATCATTTTCAAATTCCTCAAATCGTTCTCAAATATCAAAAAGTAGCAATGGCTTGATCCAGAATTTTATACAACAAACATGCCTTAGTAACTCGTACGATACTCAAATTCTTATCATTTTCAAAAGATGATTTTATAAACTTAAAGAAGAGATAACACCACTCATCTGAAATGCCCCAAAACCAAATAACGTGGCTAAACGCCCCAATAATCTCGTAATCCTATCAATTAAACGAGAATCGACATCAACATCAAGTAAAATACTAAGATAATTACTAAACGGCTAAACGACGCTTAAACGCTGACAAGACAACTCAAAGGCGCCCACAAATTGCTTATCCAAAGCGATTATCCAAACCGTCCGCAATGCGAAACTCGAGCACAAAACTTGGTCGCGTCATAACTTTCTTCATCGAACTCCGATCCTAGCAAACTTATAGTCAAAAGAAAGCCCGTTCTGAGTATTACAAAAGCCCCAACTTGGCCATCCCAAAATTTAGCCGAAAACCGACGAAAATCAGCCTAAAGCCCACTGGTCGCGCACTGTTCACCTTGTGCGGCCAACTTCAAAAATTCATATTAGGCAAATCGTAAGTCCAAATCAAGATCCGTAAAATCTCACAGTTCCATGACACCCTAAACTACCAATTCTATATATATACGCAGCTCAACGACTCAAAAATCGAACTTCGCCGCTCAAATAACACATAATTCTGAAATATGAGCCATAACCCGGAAAATACTCCAATTAGACGAACGAGAGGCGTGAGCACTTACCGTACGTTGCGTTACGAACTCGAATCAGCTTGGCAAGACCCCGTGGCACCAAACCCTCCCTTTCTCTTCTTTCTTCTTATTCTTTTTCTCTTTCTTTCTTTTCCGTTTCTGTCTCGACTAAGGAGCTCTCGGCCTCCTTATAATTTGGCCGAGTGTCCACTGTAGCTTCTTTTCTGCTCTTTGACTTGTTGACCTTTTTTTTTTAAACCAAATATTACAATTTCCGAGGGCGTCGGTCCGATTCCTGATTCCAAAGATGGAACCGCCCAAGCTGGACCAATTATTATATTTTATTTCTTAAGAATATTTAAAGAACCTCCAATCACAGATGCAATCACACTCGCTCTTTCCCTATTCCCTCTCAAGCTAGCTCTTTCCCTCTCACGCCTCTCATGCTCTCCCTCTCATGCCTTGCACGCTCCCTCTTCCTCTCACGCTCGGCCTTTTACTCTTAGCTCTCACGCCTCTCTCGCTCGACTGTTACTCACAACTCACAGCCCTCTCAGTCACTCTCCTGTTTGGCTCTCTAATGGCGTCACAATCTCTCACTTGAATCGCGTCCCTCTCGCTCGACTATAAGACAGTGCCACCGTCTCTCGTTTGAGTCGCGTCTCTGTCCCTCGAGCTTGACACCTCCATCTCGCGGTCTTATCTCGAGTCTCGACTCTCGCCTCCCTCTCTCGCTCTGTGTTTTGCATCTTATCAAGGTAATATCCAAATGCTTTGCTCTTTGCCGTTCTTCATACGGAATACAAATTATAGGCTAACAGGAAAGTGAGGCTGCGTGATATTGCAGTTTAGGATTTTGCTTATAGCGGTGGAAATGTTTATGGTTTTTAGAACTCGTGAGGCTGCGACCGGTTCCATTGGACCACCCAAGGACTGGCCAGTTCGGTTCCAGGACCAAATGGCCCGGTTCCCAGTTCCTTTGATCTGGTTCCCGATTCTTGAGTGGGAACTGAACTGTCCGAGAACCGATTACCCGTATTAATTTTATTTTTCCATGTAGAAAGTATCTTCGAATGGTAAGTGTCAAATATGATCCATTTTTCCATATATATCCAATTTCTTCCATAAGAGGAAGCAATCTAACCCTCGATTTAAAGGATTAACTTGCACGCATTTTCTACACTCAAAGTATTCACTCCCTTTCGTTCCTCTTCCAAACCTGATCAGCATCATCGGGTCCTGCAAAAACAAGCTCCAACAATATGAAGACTCCAATGCTCTTGACACTTCTCTCGGTCACTCAACTTCTTCTCATCACCATCCTCCCATTCGCATCCGCCAACCTCGTCGTCGACACGTGCAAGAAGACGCCATATGCCGACTTCTGTGTCTCGGCTCTCAGATCCGACCGCCGGAGCTCCACTGCGGACACCCCAACCCTAGGCCTAATCATGGTGGACAAGGTCAACGCGAACGCCAAGTCAACTCTGACCAAAATCGAGGACTTGCTCCGCAAATCCCCCGACCCAGGGACGAAGCAAGCGCTGGCCTCTTGCGAGGAGGGGTACAAATATACCATAACAGACTTGGTGCCCTCGAGCAAGGATGGTTTGACAGGCGTGTACAAATTTGCCGTGGACAGCATGAAGGAAGCGGCGAGTGACGCGTCCGAATGCGAGGCAGGCTTTGGAGGCAAGTCGCCATTATCGCACTCGAACGATTATGAGAACAAGGCCGCCTCGGTGGCTGCCGCCATTGCCAGTTTACTGCTGTGAGCACTGATGAATGGTTTGTTAGATTAATAGAGGTTGTAGAAGAATGTTAAGCTCGGAAGCAAAACGAAAACTGAACCGTAGTTTTTCTTAATGAGAGTGCAGTTTTGGTTTGATAATATTCTATGATTCGTGTCCAATACCAAAGCATGCTCATTCTAAAGCTCATCGATATGGTAAGTAACATTTCCATGACCAAGCGCCTCACCACTAGCTAAAAGATATATGCGTAGACAAATTACAACAATTCACGCCTCTCAAAAAAGCGTTGTGCACTGGACGCATCATGTGTCGTCATGACACATGTAGATCGAAGCAAATCCGGGGTATAAATTTTCAAAATTCAAACATAGAGTGGGTTAGGCAATGTAAATTTACCCAGTGTCAGTCATGATATATCATATGCTTTCTGCTTCTTTAATTGTGCACCTCAGTGTTGGGGAAAATATGATTGATTGAGAAGAAAAATAAAATCAGATTTTGAGACGTGATAACACTTTTTTTAAAGAATTATTCAAAAGGAAACAATTGGAAACTATAATTGTATATTTTTAGAAAGGAAACGAAAAATGAAAGCTGAAAGAAGAGAACATAAATTTTGAATACATAGTAGCAAAAATATATATGAACAAGTACACTTTTTCAAAGGTTAAGAAGTCATGCTCGAACAGACACAATCTTCCAAATGTTCTAAGAGTGACTAAAAACCGTCAGGCAAAATAATAAAAAATAACCGTAACTCTATTGTGAACAGTCACACTATTTCAATAGGACAAAATAATTATTTAATAATAATAAATTCAAATTTTGATAAATAATAAATGAGGATTAGTGCCAATTATGATCTGCGAGCGCGCAAAGTGCTAAGGGTACCCAACAGTTGCGCCCACTAATTCCATCATCTTCGTTTATAAGAATAGAAGTTCTACATTGTTATATTGGCCCACACACTCCCAACTTTCCTACATAGGACAAGGCACTTTTTGTTTGTTTTTACAAACAAACTTCCAACACTAAGTGCGTGCGTGAGGGAGAACCGTCTAACTCGCTAGGCTTGATTTCATTGTATACACATCAATTATAACATTACCTTGATGGTGGCATCAATACGCAAAAGATCATATACTCTCATCGATCAAAAGGTATATATACTTTTGCAAATTATAAATGAAGACAAAATGATTGTTTACATGTCGAAACCACACAAGTGATAAATGGTAGGTGTGTCAAGACCAAACACTTTACCCAAATCAAAACACGAACCATCCCGAGCCGGCCCAAAATTATAAGGTATATTCGGTTCGGATTTTACTATGTTCGGGTACATAGTTATAAAATAAGTTTTGTGATATGTTTCGGTTCATGTCTTATTTACCAACGCTTTTATATTTACCAATTTTTGTTTGTTGACTCACCGACTTTATTTCCTACTGAGGAATCTAAAAGAACAAACAAATAAATGTTGGTAACTTACTCAAATAAACTAGAGATCGAAGCCAATTTACGTTTCTACCCAGAGCATGGATAGTCGCTTTTTTTTCTGTTAAAGTTTGTATTTTTAATTTTTATTATGGACCTACTTATGCGGGTCCTTGCTTTAGGCATTCAGAGTGAAGGGACCCCCAAAAGAACGCCAACCCAAATGGCTTTAGGTCTCGATTCTGTGTGACCTGATCCAATCATGTGTTCTTGTCTCAAGATCTTCCTGAAAGCACTTGTTTCTTTGGCCTGTGATCTCATTGAACTGCATCTTTATAAGCCCTAAAGACATCTCAATATAATTTTGGGAATGGTGGAACTGCAGGAGGATAGGGGAGCACAGTACGTGGTCCGGCCGGTCAGTCGCGCTAAGGACGAGGACGAAGATAACAGCGACTACCTGGAGCAACATGAGAACGGGTTGGAGCCAGAAGACGACATCGAGGAAGACGATGAGGTCGAGGATGAAGAGGATGGAGTGGAAGAAGAGGAGGTGGATGAAGATGGCGGTGGCAAGGTGGAGGATCCGCCCACGAAGAGGAAGAGGGCAGATAGAGACGATGAGGAGGAGGATGATGATGATTCTGAGGACAGCGATGTCGATGATGAGAGACCTCCCAAGAGATGAGGGCCCTCGGCCCAGTTCCTGGCGATGGTCTTTGAGTCCATTAGGGATTTGATACACCTGTCTCCCTATCTCTGTGGGGTTGAATTGTGACATTATGCTGGTGCTATATATAATGTTTAGGGGTAGATAAGAAAAACTATTTTTTCCTTTATCTTTTCTGTTTGCATAGGTTATGTGGGAAACAAGATGGTGGTTTAGATCTCTTTGTCAAATTCGATTGTAGATGACAAGGTGTTGAAGATTTCCATTTTTGCAGTATGGTGGTGCAATTGCAACTTCTCTTTCCGTGGCGCTCTGTTGTCGATGCATGATTTGCCCACTTGTTCTAAGGATGACTAGAGCTGTATTTCTGCTGAGCTGTCTTTTCTTTGATTCCTGTTGACTGCGCGAGTGGCTATTGCGGGGGAAAGTTACAGATTTCGCCACTTCTTTCTGTCTAAATTTCATTTTAGTCCCTCTAGTCTGACGATCCACCTCATTCCTCAATTTCTCCATAAAGGCCTGCCTGTTTTATCGTATTCACCACGTCGAACCTTTGAATTCCAATTGCGCACGGCACCTCTTGCTCATTCGAGACCAATTGAGGCGCCACCGTCCGTCGGAGATTGTGATAATCAACTGCTGCCGTAGCAACTGTTGTTAGCATACTCATGCTCAGATTTCGTCATTTGGATGGCACTGTTGTATCAAGTCTTTCTATATCATGCGCAATAATGGCTCCATAATCTGACACGGAAGATAAACTGTCCGGAATTTCGACGAAAGGACTACATTGAGTGGATTTTAAAAGCTTAAGGATAGATTGAACAACAAAAATCCCGCTCAAGGATTATATTGAATATTAAAAAATAATCAAGGGACCACACACGTCATTACCTCCCGAAAATAAAAACAAAACTCTACCTAAACGAGTGCCTAGAACTAGGGGTGTCAACGGGTCGGGTTTTCATGATACCCGACCCGACCCTAAACAATAAATATATGTGCTTGGCCCGACCCGAAACAAGACCCGAACATGATATAGCCGCACAATCGGGTCGGGTCCGGTTCGGGTCGGGTCGGTTCGGGTTCGTGTTTAGAGGTTTACTAATCATTATTGAAATGATACAAAAGATAGAACAAAAGGAGGCTAAGTACATTGATAAGGCTTCGTTGACAAAACAAAGATTCCTTACAAATAGTTTGCCATCAATTTCAAATTTCTTTTTCCCCTACTGTTCTGAGACTTGCCCTTAGGGAACTTTTAATTTTATTTGCAATTTTGTAGGCATCGATAGTAATAGAACTTGTTATACAACCAGAGAGGACAAACTACTCTTGAGCAAAGTTCAACCAGCATTTGGAGGAGAATGCACCAGATTGCCATCTTAACACTTATATCCATAGAGTCGCAGTGTAGTCTGCATGAATATAATGCAGGACAATCCTTCAAAGCAATATCGGGGCAATTTAGTGCTTCCTTGGGGCTAAAAGAAGGGGGATTACCAACCACATGAACACATATTTATATTGCAAGTATACTTTCACTTGACATGATTCAAAAGTAATAAATCTGTTCTCCGTGAAAGACATGCCACTATGAAGCAGGGAGAAGATATAGGAACTTCCTCATCACATGTTCATATTGGCAGCAGCCGTGTTGTTTCACCATGAAAAGTGTAGGAAGCAAATACAAAGGGAAAATGCTGTAAGTACTGCTAAAAATACAGCACTTTCGGCCTAACCAACAAGAAAGGGTACAGCGCCACACGGTGATGCTATTCATAAAAGTAACAATGACTTGCTAAAATTTGTCACTGACCATTTTGGTCAGACATAGCCTCTGACTTCCAAAACCCAACCTGCCTCTGTAAAGTATGAGATGAAGTCAGGTAACTAGAATAGATAACAAAACAAAAGGATGAACTTCCGATATACAATTCTTGCCGAATCCTCCCATATGACCACACCGGTGCAGTTAAACCAAATAGGAAAATGAGCAAAGGCATAATTTGCTAATACCTCACTGGGGAAATGGACATCTTCAGAAATGTGGTATGCTGAGGATAAACCCTTCAGGTCCATCATTGGAGACGGCATGATCGAACCCTAAACCTGAGAACTCCCAGACTTCTCTTCTTCAACGAAGCAGCATGAAAGGACTCCTACTTGCACAGAAACCTGGAAAGAAAACCCAGACTTACCCTTCTGCTAAAAAATTACAAGCATGCACACATACTCGAGACCACCGAACAGAATACGTAGGTCGATGAAAGTCTTGTCAAGCTAGATGGCATCTGTGCGGCAGAACCGCATTCCGCATAATGCAACGAGAAAACAGAAGCAACCAGATTCAGTGAATCATGAAAGTCTTGTCAATAAAGGTAAATCAGGAATTTGAGGGAAAGTTTTTTTTTTTTGGTAAGATTTTGAGGGAAAGTTACAGCAAAGAATATAGAAGAAAATTCTCAAACAGCTAAATATTCCCCCTGAAAGTAGTAGCTACCATAATTCAGTTTATAGCATTTGTAGGCTCACTATAATCCCCTGATACAGCCAAGAGGTAGGCCAATTGACTGAAACTAGTACAGGAAGTACTTTGAAAAACTTGACCACTACAATAATACAAGTAAATTTGCAATAAGAATAAAAAAAATTGGATTAGCAAGTACCAATTTCCAACTTCATCAATCATCAAGAGAAACCGATATCGAGTTCGGCTCCATAATTGTAGTTGAACACTCTGCATTAAATTCACAATCAAAATGAGAACTTAAGTATCCATTGTAATATAGAAAAGAATAAATATTCCACAATTATGTTTTCTGACCTGACTCAAAATTTTCTTGTTCTTCTAAATCATCCTCAATTGAAAGTGAAAGTGGAGAGGATCGTAGCCAATCTTGAGCACATATAAGACCCTCCACCATTCTTGGGGTCAAGGAGCTACGAAAGACATCGAGCACACGACCTCCCGTGCTGAATGCGGCCTCTGATGCTACAGTCGATACAGGTACGGCCAAAATATCTCGAGCAATGGAAGAGAGGATAGGATATCTTGAAGAATTAACTTTCCACCAAGTTAAGATATCAAAGTCGGGGCTATAACGTTCACATCCTTCCTCCAAATATTTATCCAATTCAGATTTTTCTTCCAAAATTTGTTGTCCCGTTTGGTTAAGATACTTTGCAGTCATAAAATCCGCACTAACCACGGGAGACTTTGACACATTTACTGTCCTTGTACCCTTTAATCTCAAGTTGCCTTGCGGGTATTTACCAGTGCGGTATTGCTCGTACAATGATGTCAGCGATGATGTTACTTTATCATGTAAAATTTCTGCTTGCTTGTTCTCATAAACATCATTAATCAACCATTTCACATATTCCCACTTATGTCGAGGGTCAAGTATGCAAGCAATGAACAAATTAAGATTGATGTTGTTCACATTGCCATAATACTTACTGAATTTAGTCTTCATTTTTTTAGCCATTTCCTGCAAACTTTTATCCTCATTCTCACAATATTCATTAATCATCCCAAAAAGCCCATAGACATCCTTTGCCAAATCATTACTAGTGACATAAGAAGAACCCGAAACTTTTGAAATCGTATCAAAGAACAACTTCAGGAAAGGAAGAAGGTGACGAGCATAATCCCAATCATCACTAGTAGGCCACCCTTTCGCCTTGGACAGTTCTTCAACAATTTTTTTTTTTTTTTTGATAACCCAGGGAACCCCCGCACGGCCGACAGCCGGGGAGTAAACCCTGGGGGCGACACGTGCTAGCCACCACACACGTGCCACAACAAATTTGCTATCTTGAATTTCCAATAAGAAAAAAGCTTTTTGAAACTTCAAAGCCGCCTGTAACATCATATATGTCGAGTTCCAACGAGTCTCCACATCCAAACATACCAGACTCTTGGACTCAATATTCTCTAGTGCAACACAATCCTTAAACCGCCTCAACCTCCCAGGAGAAGACCTTACATAACGTACAGCCGAACGTATTCTAACAATGGAATCATTTATGTCTTTTAACCCCTCTCTCACAATCAAACTCAATATATGAGCAAAACACCTCATGTGGAGTAACTCACCTCTCAATACCAGAGTGTTCCAAGAGTTAAGTTTTCTTTTCAAGTATTGAATTCCTAAATCATTTGAACTTGCGTTATCGACGGTAATGGAAAAAATACTTTGAATCCCCCAACCAGTCAAACATTTCTCAATCGCCTTTCCTATTATCTCGGCAGAATGACCCGGGATTTGACAAAAATTTAGGATTTTCTTTTGCAATTTCCAATCAGCATCGACAAAATGAACAGTGAGAGACATATAAGTCAAATTTTGACAAGAGGTCCATGTGTCAGTCGTCAAACAAACTCTAGGACATGTGTCGGCAAAATATTTCATCAATTTTCTTCTTTCCTCCGCATATAACGCATAACAATCACTCCTCAACGTGTTACGCATAGGGATTGAGAACTTTGGCTGGATTCTATACACAAATCGCCGAAAACCCTCATTTTCTACAAACTTAAAGGGCAATTCACCAAGAATGAACATGGTCGCTAGTTCTTTTCTACTAGCATCTTGGTCAAATTTCCATGGTGAACTACCAACCCCAACAGGTTGACCCGAGGTATTTTTTTACCTTTTCTCGATGTTTGCATATGGATATTCCTTACATCTATCTAAATGATGATGCATTGAACTAGTCCCTTGAGTATTAGAACAACCAATGTGGACCCCGCAATATAAACATTCAGCCTTTTCTTGGTTCTTGTCTGTACATGGAAGCCTTTTAAAGTGATCCCACATAATGGATCTCTTTCTTCTATTTGTGTGGCTAGAATCCGTCGACGAAGACATCTAGTAATCAGCAAAAATAATTAACATTCTAGAATCAACAAAAGCCATCATTGCCCAATAATTGCTATGTGCTATCAACAAAATTATGCAATGAAACCATCATCTATGCAACTGTTACTATGCAACGACAGATGACTAAACAGGCATTATAAGTGTGTACTATGTGTCTGTCATTTGTAATTTAGTCAGTGTATTAGTATGGCAAGAATGCATGTAAAGCTTGTGACACTCACAACACAATTCAAGACCACGAAAACAGGAAGGTTAAGAAGTAGTTTTACACGAATTCGATCAGTGCGAATCACTGCCAATCATAATCTCAGTGGGAAGTGGCTTGATATGAAGCCAGCTTACATGTATAAACTGCTCAAAACAGAACATAGACATCATCAAGCCGTAAAGCTATCTGAGACCCAATGAGCGCACGTTTCGAAATGCGAGAAAAGTTCTCTCCCACATGAAACCAACCGAGAGAAAGAGAGAGATAGAGAGAGACAAAGAGCTTACCTTAGCCTTGTATATCAGACAGTGAGTACCAGAGTAGGAACACAAGCTAGTGACGCTACCGGTATTCTTTCCGAAGAAGCTTAGCTTTTAGACAACAAGGGAGGCAAAGCAAAGGGCACTTGCACTCAGAGACACTGTGTTGTGGAATTCATATTCAGATGCGTCTGTCTTTCTGGGTTCTTGCTTCCGTTGATGAGCACGTCACTGATGATGGGCATCACTTTCATAGCTCATCTCCAATCAAGACAAGCTGCGCACAAGCACTAACTGCATTTTCATCTACCCCATTGCACAACTGCACCAATGATTTCAGAAAGCAACATCAGTGGCAAAGAGCTTCCTAACATGTAAGGTAGAAAATTGACAAGCACTTCCATGTAAAAAGCCAATAGAATATGCAAACCTGAAGTAAATACATGTCATGCGCCAAAGGTATATCTTCAGGTGAGAATGCATGACCCTCTAGCCGAACCACCTCCAAGAACTATATATGAGACATTGTGAGCAGTGACGTACAAGAAAATAACAGAGAATTCATTGAAAGCAATTAAAGAAAGATCAGAATGCATAGACAGAGCTATCACCTCCTCCTGCTCTACAGTATGGGCAAGAGGCAAAATGACGTGGCTACTAGGGAAGCCACCAGGTCTCACACATGGAATGGCATAAGGACTAGTTTTCAGAGATGCAGCTGAGTATGCATCAATTCCATGGTCAGCCCACTCAGAGCGGTGCTCCCTCAGAAAGCGTACAAGCACAGCAAGCGGAACATTCTGTAAAGTGCATTAAGAGAGGCACATACGAAGTTAATCAGGAAAGTAAGTTCAGAGCAACAACCAAGAAACTATAAAGCAACAGCTGGTGGAAGAAAAAGGGCCTTCAGCCCTCTTTCGAAATTTGGAAACATGGATGCATTGTATTGGGAACCAAGAAATTTATTTGGAGATGAGATGAGGCCGACCCAATCGCGACCAAAACCGCGATCATCACTCGAGATCGCAGCGAACGACGCAGAAACAGAGCCGGAGGCTATTCCTCTTCCGAGAGAAGTCGATCGGGCATGGAACTGCGGGGTCGATGGGATCAGGCGGGAAGGAGGACTCACTCGGAATGCTGGGACGGCGACGGCGACCGCTGCGACGGAGCCGGCGGAGCCATGGCGGCGATTCCTCAGAGTCGGCGATCACGAGCTCCGCCCAGACACCGGTGAGAGAGATCCGGCAATTGAAGCGGGGAGAGGGATCTCCGGCGGGCAGGAAGGCGACGATGAAGTTCCCGTCGCGAGAAGGTTTCCGTCCGTCACTGGAGCTTTAGAAGTAACGATAGGGTTTCTGGCGCGCTTGGAACAAGAAGGACAAATGGGTGGGCTTGTTTCGGGCGGGCTCGGTAGATCCAAAACAAGTTTAAGTCTTATTTTTATTGTTACCCAAACAAGTCCAGGCCAACCCGACCCAATATGAAAATTCCTTGTTTGGATCGGGTCGGTTCGGGTTGGGTCATGTTTGAGCGGGTACTTTTGACACCCCTACCTAGAACTTTGTGGGACTTGTACAGTTCACTGCTCCTAGTATCAACAATGCCATTTCTGCTTACAACAACCTGGTTTTGGGTGTAATCAGTTATTTTTTTGTATTTTTGGAAACTACATCTTGGGTATTATATTTACTGAACCACTATTGACACCCTCTAATGAGCACGATGAAAATTCCTGATGCCAACGCAGCATTCTCAATCCTGCCTCTCCAAAGCAACTAAGAAAAATTGCACGGAGCCATTTGCAAACAAAAGTTGTTTGGTTACATGGAAGCTCATGTAAAGGCAACCAAAATAAAACGAGAGCCCCTTGATTCAAAATGAGTCGGAATATCAAATACCAACCGGAAAGGAATTTAAGGTGCCAGGCACATGAGGACTTCCGTTTCAGATGAAGCATGAAAAAACCCATCTGCTCACGAGTCCCTATAGATGAAGTTCCTTGCACATCTTGTCTTTTGGTATGATGCACTTAATCCAGGGGCAAGATGGAATGTCTTTTTTGTCATAGCACGGCTCCCTCAGGTGCTGAGACAGGGACTACGTACCATTTGCTATGGGAGCTTATTGAGAGCACGAAGAATGGAGTAGTCCACGTGACTTGCGTGGAAAATAGTTGATGTCAATGACATCATAGTGATCTCTGGTTCCATGTTCCCAGATAATATCCAAGTTGAACAGCCGAAGACCCTAGACATGAACGAAAGAAGAAAAAAAATATTAATCTTGAGACCCGGGGGTGTTGGCGTGGGTTGGGTCCTGGTCTTGGCAAGAGCGAGTCGTTGAGGAGGGGAATGGAGAGGCGAGAGGGAGAGGATGAAGGTGGAGTTGGGCGAAGGAGCATTCGAGCGAGGAGCCATTTCAAATTTTTTAATAAAAAACATAAATTGCCACATGTAAGCCCCGTGAGTGACCCAATTGAATAAATGCGTGCCGTGTTTACGGCTAACGTGGTGCTTTGATTCTATTGAACATTTTCTCCCTTCAAATGCTTCGATTCGTTGAAAGTCACTTGCCTTTTTTTTTTCTTGTTTTATTCTCGACACGTGCAATTCCTCGCGTACGTTCTACACGTGTGTTCGTACTTTCGGCTAATTGCGCTTCGCCCCCCTAAATTATTGGATTTTGGCGATTTTCCCACACCGATGTTTCAAGTTCTGCAATGTCACATTTCGATAACGTTGAGACCTTTTCCCATATTGCATGACGGTAACTCCGGCCAATCCTATCCCAATCTCCGGTTATAATGACCAATTAACAATTTTAACGGTGGATGTTAAAGATAGGTATAAATTTTTTTACCAGTGTCAAATATCTTTTTACCTTTTATTTTATTTTTTCTTGATAAATAAATAAATTCTTTCGATTTGAAGAGTATTCTATTTATGTGAAACAATTGAGCATCCTTTGTGGGTGAAAGGGTTTGAAGGGATGATCAACATTCATAATTTCACTGGTATTGTTATGTGAGCTTTTGCACCCGTTGTTGAAACTTTCGGTCTATGTCAAAAAGCATTACTTATTTAAGTGAGAATGTTATCATTGCACCACTCATACGAGTTGGAGTGAAATTGAAGTAATCTTACGTCATGATATGAGTTGAATCAACGCAGCAGGCACGCTAGGATTTATTGGCAGCAACTTGCCCCCAGCAAGGGACGATCGAGAGATTCCAAATAGTAAACATAAGGGGCCCCAAACCACACCGGCATAAAACTTAAGTTTGATCCAAATACGATCGAATGCTTGGCCAGCTCGGCTTCGGAAAATCGATTTCTAAAGATCCCTCTGTATCGAAATCTAAATATTCCATTTGGAAAAGAAAGACCCAGTGCAATATAGTCGATATCTAATAAGATAGGAAAATTAATTTAAGATGGCACCCTGACAAAATCACGAGTTAGATTTGTTTTCTTGCCCCAAAAAATTTGCTCCCGATTCATATCGTCATAATACCAAATTCCACGAAATTAAGATAAGCGTTTAGCTGGAAAAATAAGTATGGGCAAAACCTACTTTTTTAACTGCATAACCTCCTTGCAAGTACATGGAGCTAGAATACCTACTCGGGGCTAGCAAAACTTCTTTTAACACTGAACAAAAAGTTACATCTGAATTGTTGAACTTCAAGACTAGGACGTTGCACTCGATAATAAATGACAGCAATGTAATTATATCATCATCATTAAAATTCGTAAACATCGAGGACTCGGTTTCGATAAACGCAGAGGAATGATTAACGAAATTTTTTACTTTATAATTTCCACCTTCATACTATCCTTTCTGGCTCTCTTCTCTCTATTTCTTTCTTGATTTTCAAACGCTTTCTTCCATCTTCCTTCACCGATCATCGGTCACCGAAGCTCCGATTGGCGAAGCGCGAGGATCGTCCCATTCCGGTTTACTTCGAGCTCGAGCCCATGTACGGCGACGGCTCTCAGCCGGAAGAAGCGCGACTGCGCTTCGACAGGCTGAACGCCAAGTTCGTCGAGGGCCTCGGTCATCCTCCTCGCGCATTTGCTCAATCTCCAGTTATTTCGGCGTGCCGGGTCGGTGTGGAATAGTGGGTGTTGGGAAAGATTGAGTTTTGATTCTTGGGTTTCTGTTGTTGTTGTTGTAGTCATCAATTGAAATGACTGTGTGTAGGTAGAATGTATTTGATTGGGGAACACATTGATTGCGAGGGGTATTCGGTGTTGCCCATGGCGATACGGCAGGGCACGATAGTCTTTATTCGCAAGTACGATTCTGGAGAGGCAAAGCCGCTGCTTCGTATTGGGAATGCCAATGACAAGTACACAATGTGCGGTTATCCTGCTGATCCCGAGCAGGTACTTTTGGCCTTGATATGTAGTGAAATTCTTCGGGTAGTATGCTTTTATGTTTTTAATGACGGACTTCAGAATTTTTGTTTCATCATTTTGGCTTATGGATAAGCAGGTGAGTTGGTAAACTTAGCTGGATTAGTTCCGAGTTTTTCTTTTTCTTTTTATTATAAATCGCGTGCATGAGATGGAGAGTTAGAGAGAGATTGCCTGATACAGCAATAGATTTAGTTCTTGCTCATTGTAAATGAGCCTTGTATTTCTTAACGAAGATTAACACACTATGAGATTGGATGCATTCTGTCAAATTTCTACTTTTGTGGTCCCTTCATGGAGCTGCTTCAATCTGCAGGAACTTGATTTGAAAATCACAGATGGGGGCCGTTAATTACTTCATCTGCCGGTGAGACTCGAAGTCCTCTCCGCTTCATTTCCCACCTCTTTCTGTGATTTTGCTGGCATAGTTAGTTATTGTTCTAACTTTTTGTTGTAGGCTATATTTTGTATTCGAGCGACAAATAAGTTTTGATATTTATTTAATGCTGTCACTGGTTTTCGGGGCGGTTGTTGAAACAAAATTTTTTTGTTCACAGCTACATAGGTTTTTATGAATACGTAAAATCAAAAAAACTAGATGTTGGCGCGCCAGTTTCACTTGATGTTATCTTTGATGAAACAATTCCAACAGGTGCGACTTTCATTTGCTTTTGGCTTATTGTTTTAGAACAGATATTATCAGTTGAAAGTAATATCTGCATTTTTAATTGAGGTCTAACCTATTGTTGTTGGTTGAAAGTAATTTCTGCCTTTTTGCTTTGAGATCTAACCAATTGGTGTGGGACCGTGTGTGTTCTGTTTTCCAGGCTCTGGACTTTCAAGCTCTGCAGCATTTGTTTGTTCTTCTGCAATTGCTATTATGGCAGTTCTTGCGGCAAACTTTCCCAAGGTAGCATTGTTGTTCTCCCAGATCTCTTAGCAATCTCTCTTTTCAAGTTTTGTTCATGCGAGTAGTATGTTCCTACATATAGATACTAGTCATTATAAGAGTATGTTGATGCTGACCTGTTCTTGAATCATGTTGCAATAATGGTGTCATTTCTGAAGGATTATTTCCATGCATC
The DNA here is from genome assembly GCA_031216405.1 of Syzygium malaccense. Taxonomy (NCBI): domain Eukaryota; kingdom Viridiplantae; phylum Streptophyta; class Magnoliopsida; order Myrtales; family Myrtaceae; genus Syzygium; species Syzygium malaccense. The sequence goes on from CM062260.1 coordinate 34,438,997, forward strand.
TTTCAGTATAAAATTGGGTTATCAACTACAGTTCATTTCGACCAAAAAAAAACTACAGTTCGTGAATTTTGTTAATTGATGATCGGTCAGCTCAGATACTTCTCATGCTCTACTCCCCATATGATTAGGCATTTTGTTTGAGTGTTTGGGGTGTTCACTACATTTCCTATTGTGTATGAGAAAGAAATTGCTCGATTGACGTGCAAGTGTGAAAGGCATATTGGAACTCAGTCTGGTAGAATGGATCAGGTTAGTAATCATTCAGATTGTCCTCAATTTCCATTGCAAGTTCAACTTTTGCATCTTCGTCGATCTTTAATTTATGAAGATAATATGATTTTCATCTTAATTGTAAGTTGCTGGCCTTGGGAATCATGCCAGCTTTAGATGTTGTCAATTCTTCATGCTTCTGAACGTTTTTGGATAAGGTTCTGTGGTGACTCTGGAACAATTTAACTATATATTCTGGGGTAGTCAGCTGTGGACCGAGCTATAACTCAATTTATAGCTTTGTTTTTCACTGAAAAATTTGTAATAATAATTAGACAGAGGGTCAATGTTGTCCTGTGATGTTGCATTGGTTGCTCTTTATGGTCCAATTTGGTTTCCCTGTAACCCACTAAATCACTTCAACTTAGGTGACAGTCTCTCTCATATAATCTGGAACGTTCTCTATTAGGAACAAAGTCCGGGACTGGGAGCTGTTTGTATAGGATTCTACTGGAAAATGCTACTGTTGTACATTTTTTTTTGGTAAGGTAAAATGTATTACTTTTCAAACCACCATATACAACCTAAGCCAAGTCCAACTCTTGACCCTAGATGGGCATAAAGATGTCCAAACATGGTCAAGAAAGGAGCGGCAGGATCTATACAACAAGCCTAAGAAGGCTACCAAAGAGCAAAAAACAGAGAGACCGGATTAAGAGAGCAACCGATTTACATCAAAGATGGAAGGAGGTAATTCCCACTTCATTTGGAATTTGCGGTTCTTGGGTGTATCTTGAACTCCCCCAATGGAGATGGCTTTATCTTTCACAACCTTGAGAAGATGTTTACGCATGCCTGGGATGAAGATGCTCTTATTCCTGAAGATAGCGTTGTTCCTTTCCGTCCAGATAATATGCACTAGAGCGCCAAAGGAGAACCGGGAAAGGCAATGTGCAAAGGAAGAACCGCTACAGACTTTCATAGTCCACAGAATGTGCTCTTGCCAAGGTCGGTTGCACCATGGGAGGCTGCATTTCGTAGCCCAGAAGGAGGCCAGTCTGCTAGTAGAGGAGCACTCAAAAAAGAGGTGATTTGCCGAGTCCGGTCTGGAGCCGCAGAAGGCACATAAGGCAGTGACAATCCTGTGATTATGAAGGAGGAAAATCTGGGAAGGCAGACGGTTAAGAGTAACTATCCATAAAAGGAATGCCGGGGGGCAATATGGCGGTCCCAGATGAGAGTGTGCCAAGGAGTACTGTTGTACATTTATTTCGGAAAAAATTGACTTCTCTTAGTTATTGTATCTCTCTTATTTTTGTGCCTCTAAACGGCAGCTATACTCTTTTCCGTATAGCCAGTATTTACCGAACAAATAAAGGTGCAGGTGGTTATTAAACTGGAGAGATATGAGCCGTGCAAGAACTACGAAAGACAAAAACTTAATTCAGGAGCTGACTTGGTTTTTAGATTAGTGGTTGGCACCTGAATGACCTAAAAATATACCAATCGTGTCGAGAGACAGTTCTATTACTCAATGACAAACTAATTCAAACTTCCTTTGTGAACTCTTATGTTTGGATGAAGAAGATATTTGCTCGTCAGAAAAGTTCCTTAACGGAAGTAATGCCAAAGGATGTTACTTGATCTCGGGTCGGTAATGCGACACTAACATAAGTAACCCAATTGCAACGCTATATAACTTACTGATCCCCGATAAAATCGCGAGTTCAATTTGGCGGCAATGGGATCATCAACCTCGGGCAATTCAACTTGCAACACCGATGTTAAGCATGCACATTCTTTGCTCTAGTATAATAGAAGGGGCTACATCACATAGTCATCAAGAGAGATCTCCAACTAGAGAATAAAAAATTCAACAACAGGAATAGAGCCACAAGTCACGCGGCTGAAAGTAAAGCACGCCGAATACAAAAATACACTAGAAAGACACAGAAGAACATTGATAGTTGCAACAACACCACCACCAGCAGAAAACCCCATCAAAATTCAAATTCCTGCCCTGCATGAAATCCACCTACACCGAGCCCAATCAAACAGAAACAATTGCCCGAAATCACAAGCGAAACAGAGACATCAAGATTAAAAATCTCAATTTACTATCAGCTACATAATTAAATGAAACACCAACGGCATCGCCACCCATGAATTGCAACAAAATGCAGGCAGTTTTCACTGAATCACACACCAAACATGCACGAAAGCAAAAGTCAAAGATCAGCAGAAACAGATGCGGTGAGATCTGAAGCGATCACGCACAGATGAGGGGGAGAAACATGGGGAAGAGCAAGAGGCCGGAGTTCCCGAGGAGGAGGTCGTTGACGGGGGTGTAGAGGACGGAGACGGAGGAGAGATGGTGGTGAGGACGATCTGCACGGCAAGGACCCTGTACACCTTGCTTATGAAGCCCCATCGGAGCTGGTTCTTGCCGTAGCTCAGGGAATATGTATAAAGTGCAATATCCCATAAAATACATATTCAATGTTCCATATGAATACCATTTAAGGTTGAATTTTAATGAAAACCTTTCCAGATGAGATGAAAAACTTACCAAAATGGAGATAATATATGGAAATAATTATATAACCTCTGTCAGGCTTACGTGGTAGATACATCCATAAAAGAACATAAGATGGGACTCTAGAGAATTATATATGGCAATTGATAGTCTAACTTCAATTTCCATATATGTAAGGTGGTTGTTACAGGCTTACATATAGGATGGGTTTTTGTTATCTTCCACAATCAACTATACCATCATATGTAAAGAATTTCTCAATATATATACACTAATTCTTAAAGAACAATCAGCTCCATATATGAATGTAGAATACCATAAGAAAAATAATAATAATAATTCACACAGCGGAATTAAAGCGTACCTGGTTAAACCATTGTTATTCTCTAAGAAAAGAAATAGATCAACGATCTACTGGAATACCGATCTTCCTCTCTTTGGCCTATTTCAATATAGAAACTTTCAATGGGATAAAGCGACCGATAGGTATAACCTACCCTTTTATAGGCTAGAGAGGAGACCTAGCAAACCCTAATCATTAGTGTGTTAACTAGGCCCCTCCCATTACGGGCTTCAGTTAAATACAATTGCCTACACTTTGCTGCTCAACTAGGCCTGTTATTTATAGATGCCCAAACTCAACTTAATAAGATCACTAAAGGGTACAACACATATATTGGAATATTCATTAACCCGAGTATTTAAAATAGAAAATCAATTAATTAATGTAAGCCCATATTATAGGAAGTTTCCAGCATTCTCTCACTTGGGCTATATTAATTAATCCATGTTTTTTTTAACAATGGTTCAAATAGGTACGCTTTAATTCCGCTGTGTGAATTATTATTATTATTATTATTTTTCTTATAGTGTTTTACAGTCATATATGGATTTGATTGTTCTTTAAGAATTAGTGTATATATATTGAGAAATTTTTTACATGTGGTATCACAGCTTGGTCATATATGATTGTAGAATCCATAAAATTAATAAAAATCGTATTTTTACTCGAATATTCAACCAGTTCTTGATTACTTCCTATTCTAGGGTTCATTTTTTTTGAATGAATCCTAAGATTTCGATTTTCTTTCAATTGAATGTCGCTATCTACATGTTTCTGAACATCTTAGTTGCATAAAGCTGAGATCTGATTATCTAAAATAGCTTCGTTCATGTGTGGCTAATAATTTGTCCTCCTGCGTGAATAGATTGTGGTTTTTGGACCGCTATAAACAGCGGAGGGGGTGTTGTTTCGGATCTTGTTAGGTTATTCGATAGATGTTTTTAGCGAATAATTGATATAGAACATATGGCGCTTAAGATTTACGATCGCCGGTAATTAGGGAAATTTCACTTTTTTGAAGTTAAATAGCTCGGATTGTACTCAAATTCGATCGGTTGAATCAAAACGGCCTTCTGATTCAAACTCACTGCCTTTGGCCGCGAACTATGATGGTTTTCGGCATTTCAAGTTCGTTTGGATGGGTTTTCGGGCAATTTTCTAGTTTAGGCAATTTCCGGGAATGAATTGATTTGCATTCTCTTAGAATAGATTAGATATGTTATTTTTAGTAATTCTACTCCCTAAAGGAGTCCTCCATATTATATTAGATGTCCGCCTTGTAATTGCCATGTTATTTTTAAAGGCAATACGATCCTTAGAAGTACATGTCGTAAAGTGCTTCATATTGTCCAATGGAATTGTGTGCATTGTTTGAATGGAACTTTTGCAGTTCCTTATTGATAAGAATTAGTATATACAATCACCTGACCAAAGGGGGTTATTGTGTGTATTAATTTGAAAATTGCATGAAGATAAGTACCCATGTTAATAGATGGGGATGATAACTCGAAAGATTTATCTACCCAAAGGGGATGATTTTTTTTATTTTTATTTTAAATTTATGTGTAATTTCCCTCTATAGTGATATAATGGAGATGTATAATTTAAAGGATTTGTCTGCCCAAACGGGATGGGTCCTTGACAATTATGTGTAATTCTCCTTGTTGTTGTAATCTTCATGCTATGGAAAATAGTGGTGCATTATATACTCTACCCAAAGGGGAGTTTATAGTGTGCTAATTATTTTGTTGAATTGTTTATTGCCCATAATTGATCTTATTGCATTGTATGTGGCTCAAACAGTTACTTTTGCTGTGAACAACAATAATGCCACTGTCGAAATGTTAACTGGATCGAATTTCAAGAGATGGAAACAAGACATAGAGTTTGCTCTGGGAATTGTGGCTATGGACTTAGCTCTACGTGAGGATGTACCTACCAAGCCCAATGATCAAAGCATTGTAGATCAAAAGGCTCACTATGCTAAGTGGGAAAAATCCAACTGACTAAACCTCGTTACTATGAAGAGGTCCATTGCCGAGCATCTCACTAGTGGCCTGCCAGAGATAGCAAATGCGAGAGAGTTTCTTGCAGCAGTGGGAGCAAGATATGCAGTTTCAGACAAAGCTGAGGCTGGGAATTTTCTAAGTGAGTTAACTAGTATGAAATATGATGCTGCTATGGGTGTTAGAGAATTTATATTGAGGATGGTGCATATTCAATCCAAGCTTAAGGCCCATAATATTGTCCTTTCTGAAGATTATGTTGTGCATCATGCCTTAAATATTCTGCCTGCTGATTTCAGTCAGATTAAAATTGCTTATAGCACTCAGAATGAGACTTGGAGTGTTAATGCTTTGATTTCTAAATGTGTGGTTGAGGAAGAAAAATTAAAGAAGGAGAAGAATGAATCCGTCCACTCGATTACTAATGCCAAGTTGAGTTCCTTTAGAGGAAAATGGAAGCCTAAAGGGTCGAATGCTTATGCCCCTACGAAAGATCAAGGCTTCAAGAAAATTGGCAATAATGGGAAACATGGAGATAAGAATTTTAAGTATTTTCACTGCAAGAAGCAGGGTCACAAGAGAGCTGATTGCTATAAGTTCAAAGCTTGGCTAAAAGCAAAGAAAGAAAGTAACCAAGGTGAGTTGTTGGTTTGTTCTGAATCAAATATGATTGATGTTCCTTTGGATTCTTGGTGGATTGATTCTGGTGCTATTGTACGTGTGACTACTACCTTACAGGGTCTCACAAATCTAAGGAATCTAAGTCCAAGGGAGTCAAAGCTTAAAGTTGAAAATAATATCGGTGTTGATGTAGAGCATATAGGGACAGTAGTTTTGAATTTAGACTCTGGATTTGAGCTAGTTCTAAATAATGTCTTTTATGTTTCTGGACTTAGGAGGAACGTGATATCTCTTTCTTTAGCCTATTTCGATATAAAAGCTTTCAATGGGATAAAACGACCGATAGGTATAACCTACCCTTTTATAGGCTAGAGAGGGGACCTAGCAAACCCTAATCATTAGTGCGTTAATTGGGCCCCTCCCTTCACGGGCTTCAGTTAACACAATTGCCTATACTTTGCTACTCAACTAGTCCTGTTATTTATAGATGCTGAATCCCAATTCAATAAGATCACTAAAGGGTACAACACATATATTAGAATATCTATTAACCCGAGTATTTAAAATAGAGAATCAATTAATTAATGTAAGCCCATATTATAGGAAGTTTCCAACATCATAACCTAAAGAAAAGGGAGAAAACAAGGTCATCATAATGGCTTCCGGAAGAGTTTGTTTGTTCATAGGCCTTCTTTGCCTCATTTCTCTTTGCTTCACAGGTAATGCTAGCTTCTGCTTCATAACCCTTCATGGGGCTCGTTCTGTTTCAGTTTAGACCTTGGTTGAGACCCAGAAGACAAACTGTTTAACTATTTGTCGTGGATTGACCCTAAAAAGAAAAAAAAAGACTAGTTGTTGTGGGGATGTCTTGCTTTGATTGCTGAGATTTCTTGCATTCTTGTGTATCTTAGAAACATCAGTTGCGAGGGAGCTTGAGGAGAAACCGATTAAGAAAGTGGACATAGGGCCGTGTGCACAATTCTCCTATGGCTGCAATCAAACTTGCATTGACAAGGGGCTTCCCATGGGAGGGGCTTGTGAGGTTGGGGCTAAAGACAGGCGCCACAGGAAGTATCCATCCCTCCATGCTGTCCCAGTGAAGCACACCCATCGGACCGGCTACCACTTTCAACCTCCTAAAAACTGGATGAACAGTATGACTTCTTATTCGTCATTTTTTATGTTGATCCTTAACTCATTTCTTGCTAAGTTGGAGGGTTGATTGCGAAATCGCCAAAATGGGATGGATTTTAGTGAATGCTCATCCATTCAATTGTATATAAAATTGTAATGTTGGATATTATTAGAGATAATTTGGGATTTCTCTAGGATAATTTCTTTTTTTATTAGAGATATTTTGATAATTTCTCTTGATTTTCCCTATCTCTCGATATTGCACGGATATTGCACGAATATTGCACAACGACAACGCCCATCTCTTTGCTCGCACAATGTATATTAATTAGGATGTTTATTGGCTTTAAGAATATTTCTTTAACTGGCTTTGCATGCACTTGGATATTAATAGAATTGAGAACTGGTCAATTAGATTAAGTTTCTATCTCAATGAAGATCAGGACAAATAGGTTCATCCCTTGAGCGAGGGACTGCCAATCTTATATTGGTCATCTATATACAGTAATTTTTTATTATCAACTTACATTTGAATTACTTACTAATTTTTATTTGGTTTTTTAATTTACTAATTTTATTTACCTTTCTTAAAAATGGCTTAAATTTTACCTACTACTGAAAAACTTCTCAAAATTTATTAACCTTTCTTATCAATCTTCATTTTACTTTATTCAAACTTTTTTTTACCAACACTTTAAATTTACCAATTTTTATTTGTTGACTTACCAACTTTATTTCCTACTGAGGATGCTAAAAGAACAAACAAATAAACATTGGTAACTTACTCAAATGAGAGTTGGTAATCCGAAATTTGTTGAAAGTTGATGACTAAGACACTCTACTATTGACCCGTAAGTCCACATATGACTTTTATAATTTTTTGATATTCGAATAAAAATTAGAATTTGGGCGGGCCTTTTTACTCTCATTGAGATAATTTATAGGGACAATTGTATTGAAAGGCCTAAAACTTGTCAAGAAAATACAATTGAGTCCCAAAACTTTCAAAAAGTTCAATTAAAACCTAAAACTTATCAAATTAATTCAATCAACTCCTCCCATTGATTGCATTTTTTTTATAATTTAAGCACTCGATTACACTTTCATAACAAGTTTTAGAACTTTCAATGTACTTATCTCCAACTTACATATACAGCCTGAAGTGCCTCGAGCTACGTTAAACCTATTTGTTGGAAAATTTTATGGTGCCAAACAATGGAAAGCTTCAATTTCCACCTTGCAATGACGTTGCTCGCGAGGATCCAACAACGTTGCTCGATGGTCGCAAGAGTGAGGGAGAGTCTCCGGGGCTGAACGAGCCAATAAAATCAAGTGAAAATAAAGAAGACAGCAGCGGCCTTGAGGGAGAATTAGTGATGTTGCTCGAGGGGTGAAAGAAGAAAATTAGTGTGCTTGTTTTGCGAAAAATAAATAATTTGAAAAGCATTTTTTAAAGATGATTGCTTATATTATTTAGAAATTT
>CM062260.1:34447529-34459506 GCA_031216405.1 Syzygium malaccense
AGAAGACCAGTCACGACAGATCAATTTGGATTAGGTTTTGTCCAAGTTTGAATTTCAAGTTCAGATTTTATTAGGATTCCAAGTTTCAGTACTCATCTTTGATTAAAAAAGCTTTCCAGTCATATTTTGTAAGCTTTTCACTTGTCTCTTCACACTTCAGTCATCGCCATGAAAAAGTTTTTGTTCAAATGCACTAATCGAGCATGTATCGAATCCAAGAATGTAAGCCATCCGCTCTGATTCACCAAAGTTCCGTGTAATGATTTCCTTATTCGTTTCCAATCTTCTGTACGAGCATTATTTTAGTAGTTCGAATTTTACAAAGTCCTTGAGACTCTCGAGGCATTTTAAAACCCATTTACTTTTGATCTGAAGTCAATATAATTCTTTAATCGGGTACCGACCATCCTTGAGTAGACTTAAAACATTTAAACATGCAACTTTTTCGAATTATGTATTGCCCGTTCTCAACTTAAGTAGTATTTACGAGATACAATAGAGCAATTCCCTCATTTAGTTCTATGTCGGTATCAGCTTAGCAGAATAGAATTATATGAGTTCTGTAGGGGATCATAACGTCAAATGAAGCGTTGAAAGTTGCCAAACGCATGCCTAGTTGCCTAGGATTAAAGAAGAGCATATCCAGTTTTTAAAATTTAGGTCTCTACTGAAAAAAAAATCCAAGATTTGATTCTCGCCATTTTAGCAAAAATGAGGATCATCGGTCACCGAAGCTCCGAATGGCGAAGCGCGAGGATCGTCCCATTCCGGTTTACTCCGAGCTCGAGCCCGTGTACGGCGACGGCTCTCAGCCGGAAGAAGCGCGACTGCGCTTCGACAGGCTGAACGCCAAGTTCGTCGAGGGCCTCGGTCATCCTCCTCGCGCATTTGCTCGATCTCCAGTTATTTCGGCGTGCCGGGTCGGTGTAGAATAGTGGGTGTTGGGAAAGATTGAGTTTTGATTCTTGGGTTCCTGTTGTTGTTGTCGTCATCAATTGAATTGACCGTGTGTAGGTAGAATGAATTTGATTGGGGAACACATTGATTGCGAGGGGTATTCGGTGTTGCCCATGGCGATACGGCAGGGCACGATGGTCTTTATTCTCAAGTACGATTCTGGAGAGACAAAGCCGCTGCTTCGTACTGGGAATGTCAATGACAAGTACACAATGTGCGGTTATCCTGCTGATCCCGAGCAGGTACTTTTGGCCTTGATATGTAGTGAAATTCTTCGGGTTGTATGCTTTTATGTTTTTAATGACGGACTTCAGAATTTTTATTCCATCATTTTGGCTTATGGATATGCAGGTGAGTTGGTAAACTTAGCTGGATTAGTTCCGAGTTTTTCTTTTTCTTTTTATTATAAATCGCGTGCGCGTGAGATGGAGAGATAGAGAGAGATTGCCTGATACAGCACTAGATTTAATTCTTGCTCATTGTAAATGAGCCTTGTATTTCTTAACGAAGATTAACACATTATGAGATTGGATGCATTCTGTCAAATTTCTACTTTTGTGGTCCCTTCATGGAACTGCTTCAATCTGCAGGAACTTGATTTGAAAAATCACATATGGGGGCCGTTACTTCATCTGCCGGTGAGACTCGAAGCCCTCTCCGCTTCATTTCCCACCTCTTTCTATGATTTTGCTGGCATAGTTAGTTATTGTTCTAACTTTTTGTTGAAGGCAATTTTTTGTATTCGAGCGACAAATAAGTTTTGATATTTTTTTAATGCTGTCACTGGTTTTGGGGGCGGTTGTTGAAACAAAATCTTTTTGTTCACAGCTACAAAGGTTTTTATGAATACGTAAAGTCAAAAAAGCTAGATGTTGGTGCGCCAGTTTCACTTGATGTTATCTTTGATGAAGCAATTCCAACAGGTGCGATTTTCATTTGCTTTTGGCTTATTGTTTTAGAACAGATATTATCAGTTGAAAGTAATTTCTGCATTTTTAATTGAGGTCTAACCTATTGTTGTTGGTTGAAAGTAATTTCTGCCTTTTTGCTTTGAGATCTAACCAATTGGTGTGGGACCATGTGTGTTCTGTTTTCCAGGCTCTGGACTTTCAAGCTCTGCAGCATTTGTTTGTTCTTCTGCAATTGCTATTATGGCAGTTCTTGGGGCAAACTTTCCCAAGGTAGCACTGTTGTTCTCCCAGATCTCTTAGCAATCTCTATTTTCAAGTTTTGTTCATGCGAGTAGTATGTTCGTAACATATAGATACTAGTCATTATAAGAGCATGTTGATGCTGACCTGTTCTTGAATCATGTTGCAATAATGGTGTCATTTCTGAAGGATTATTTCCATGCATCTTTCAGTATAAAATTGGGTTATCATCTACAGTTCATTTCGACCAAAAAAAAACAACAGTTCGTGAATTTTGTTAATTGATGATCGGTCAGCTCAGATACTTCTCATGCTCTACTCCCCATATGAATAGGCATTTTGTTTGAGTGTTTGGGTTGTTCACTACATTTCCTATTGTGTATCAGAAAGAAATTGCTCGATTGACGTGCAAGTGTGAAAGGCATAATGGAACTCAGTCTGGTAGAATGGATCAGGTTAGTAATCATTCAGATTGTCCTCAATTTCCATTGCAAGTTCAACTTTTGCATCTTCGTCGATCTTTAATTTATGAAGATAATATGGTTTTCATCTTAATTGTAAGTTGCTGACCTTGGGAATCATGCTAGCTTTAGATGTTGTCAATTCTTCATGCTTCTGAAGGTTTTGGGATAAGGTTCTGCGGTGACTCTGGAACAATTTAACTATATATTCTGGGGCAGTCAGCTGTGGACCGAGCTATAACTCAATTTATAGCTTTGTTTTTCACTGAAAAATTTGTAATAATAATTATACAGCGGGTCAATGTTGTCCTGTGATGTTGCATTGGTTGCTCTTTATGGTCCAATTTGGTTTCCCTGTAACCCACTAAATCACTTCAACTTAGGTGACAGTCTCTCATATAATCTGTAACGTTCTCTAATAGGAACATGGTCCGGGACTGGGAGCTGTTTGTATAGGATTCTACTGGAAAATGCTACTGTTGTACATTTATTTCGGAAAAAATTGACTTCTCTTAGTTATTGTATTTCTCTTATTTTTGTGCCTCTAAATGGCAGCTATACTCTTTTCCGTATAGCCAGTATTTACCGAACAAATAAAGGTGCAGGTGGTTATTAAACTGGAGAGATATGAACGGTGCAAGAACTACGAAAGACAAAAACTTAATTCAGGAGCTGACTTGGTTTTTAGATTAGCGGTTGGCACCTGAATGACCTAAAAATATACCAATCGTGTCAAGAGAGACAGTTCAATTACTCAACGACAAACAAATTCAAGCTTCCTTTGTGAACTTTTATGTTTGGATGAAGAAGATATTTGCTCGTCAGAAAAGTTCCTTAACGGAAGTAATGCCAAAGGATGTTACTTGATCTCGGGGTCGGTAATGCGACACTAACATAAGTAACCCAATTGCAACGCTATATAACTTTACTGATCCCCGATAAAATCACGAGTTCAATTTGGTGGCAATGGGATCATTGGTGGTGGTCAAATTTACCAAAAATAATTTCTACTCTCTAAATCACAAATAAATTGTACTTAGAGTAAGCAGAGTCGAATCCACAGAGACTGACAAATTGTTAATCCTTTGAAAACCAAGTAAACAATAAAAGCGAAATTAAAAAGGGGGGTTTATGCAGAAAAGACTTAAATAAAATAAGCAAATAGAAATTAAAGAAAATCAGATTATGCAACATCTAGCAAAGGTAATCTCATTCAAGTTCGGAAGTTGATCATTGAGTCACACGAATAATCTCAAACACTATAATAGACTGGTTATGGTTGTTGAAACGCTTCTAACAACCTAATTTTTCCTTAATATTAGATTAATCGGATACGCGCCTGTGATTAATCCCTTATTAACGAAAAACCCCGACACGCGCCAAGGATTCAATTCGCTAATAGCATGAAAAGCAAGAAAAACCCAATCCTAGCCAATAAATCACACGCGTGACTTATTCAAGCTAGATCATATATTCTCATAATACAACTTGAAAATCTGGTTTTAATCAAGTCATATTATTTGCCATTATTGTTAAAACACCTAAACAATTACGGGTTTGGGTATTTCAATTGTCAAACTATCACCCTGTCAATTGCGCAACGAGCTCTTATTGTAACAACCAACAAAGCAATGGTAAACAATAAAATAGAGAATATATAAATACTGCAGAAATTAAGAAGAAGGATTAAGTTTAGATCTCACAACTTGAATGAACTTGAACTTTGATAATCCTTTGCTAGATTAAAAAGGAGTTACCCATACATGGCTACAAAATGCGCAAAAGAGAAAATAATATGTTTCTGAATTTTCTAAAGTCAAGTCTGTCCTCCCCTCTTGCGTTTAACCTCTTAAATAAAAAAGAGAAAATCTAGAAAAAGAAATTCTATCCAATATGGAAAGAGAAAATAAAATGCAAAAACTTCTCCCTAATGTCCCTAATTAAAAGTTCTATTTAAGTACAAAAATCCTCTTCAATCAGATCTGGAAAATATAGAAATTAATGGCCAAATCACATCCCCAAATTCTGCGCCAGCTTTGCATCCGCGTGATCTTAAGCCGTGAGTACAGATCTCTGGAAATTGGATCTTTTATATGCAGAATCCCAACCAACAGCTCAAAAACACATCAAAAGCATCCAAAATCTTTGCGATTGCATCATTCACCATCACCTAATCACAATGCATAAAAACAAATAAATTACACTCTATTTATTTGAATATTTGCCCAAAATATCACCAAGTATAATCAAAATATAAGTTAAATATACACATCATCAAACTCCCCCACACTTATCCAATGCTTGTCCTCAAGCATAACCTAAATATGTCAACCAACAACGTCCAGCCATCACTCGCACCAATCCCTCATTAATCCATGATTCAACATACTAAAAAAATAATAAACTCAACATAACCAACAAGTCTCGATTTCTCAAGTAATAAATAACTGATTTTAATAATTCTTATCATCATAAAACACAAGGCTCGAACATTTTTAGAATATTCACACAAATGAGCTTCATATAAGTTAATGCATAAAGAATCATCCATCAACCTGCCAAGTCACAAATCTCACACAAATTCAAGCAATAAACAAGAAATTGAGGTGCTTTTAAATTATTGCAACACTTTTAGGCTTGCCTAGAGTGTCATAGACCTTTTAACGCGAAAGTAAACCAATTGTGGTGGTTACCCCCAGTTACTCAGCCCATCACAACCCTAAGTGGCTACTAGCACTGCTCATATTCTCCTAGCTTTTTTTTTTTGCCTGAGTGTCAACATGGGGCACATGAAGACCTCTGGTTACTCAAATAGAGCAGAACAGCGGAGCAAACATAATCAAACATAATACTTTTCTCTCTTTTTTTTTTTGCAGCAACCTCATTTCCATCACACTTTCACATGTGAATAATTATGTGACTAGGCAAGTTTAGTGAAAATTCTATATGCATATGATGTAGATTTAAATCAAGCAAGTTAAGCATATTTCACCTCATTAATTCAAGCCTCATATTTTATGATAAGAAGAACGACCAAAATCAATCATTTATTTCACGAAAAATTAAGAATAAATCTAGCTATATTAAGTTTATTACATAATCTAGCATATTTTATCAATTCAAGATAAGAAGAGTTGCACAAATTCAAACTAGAAGTTAATGATTTAACTAGATAAAAGCTATGGTCAGGGACAAACAAAGTGATAAGTAAGTTCCTCCCCCACACTTAATACACACATTGTCCTCGATGTGTAGGAAAAAAGAAAAGCACAAATGAAAAAGAAAGAAAAGTTTAACTTCCCTGAATGGTGGAGGATATGGAATCACGACAATCTAAGACGGGCAGCTGAAGTGGACGGAGAAACCTTGCCCGCGTCGGGAGCTCGAGTAGTGCAATGTTCCTGTGGGAAAATTGGACAAGGCACGATGGGCTATCTTTGAAGAGTTTTATACCTGGCCTGGTGGGCTGCATCTTCAAATCGCAAGGTATTTTGAAACGCTTCTGCTTGTTGAGACGAGCTTGGTGGTGGTGTTGATGGAGAAGCATGAGTAGACATGTACGAGGGTAAATAAAAGAACAGAAAATTAGGGTAAATTATTGGAGAAGATGACAATAAATAAAATGAACTGAAAATGAACTAGAAATAAGGAGTGGGCACGCCTTAAACTTGGGTTGCCTCCCTCAAGTGCCCTTGTTTAACGTCCTAGGCTAGACGACCTGTATTTTCATTCCCCCTCATTAACCCCGTCCAGGGTTATTTCCTTTTTCCTATGAGCCTGAAACCCTTCATAAAATGGCTTGAGACGATGTCCATTTACTTTAAAAACCTTGTTTGTCTCTAGGCTTTGTATCTCCACTACACCATGAGAAAATACATTAGTAACAATAAAAGGACCAATCCACTTGGATCTTAGTTTTCTAGGAAATAATTTCAAACGGGAATGATAAAGTAGAACTTTTTGTCCAATTGAAAATTGTTTCCTAGAAATTATTTGGTCATGAAAATTCTTTATCTTTTCCTTGTAAATTCTGGAGCTCTCATATGCATCAATTCTAATCTCCTCCAGCTCCTACAATTGTAATTTCCTATGTTCACCAGCCTGATCCATCTTCATGTTGCATTGCTTGATAGCCCAATAAGTGCGGTGCTCTAACTCCACAGGGAGGTGACAAGGCTTATAAAAAATAAGACGATATGGAGACATGCCTATAGGAGTCTTGTAAGCTGTACGATAAGCCTAGAGTGCGTCATCCAACCGTAAGCTCCAGTCTTTTCTATTTGGATTGATTGTCTTTTCAAGTATGGACTTAATTTCTCTGTTCGACACTTCGACTTGTCCATTCGTCTGTGGATGGTAGGTAGTGGAGGTGCGATGAGTTACGGTATATTTGGTGAAGAGTGCTTCCATGATGCGATTGCAGAAATGAGTTCCTCTATCACTGATAATTGCCCTTGGCGTTCCGAACCTAGCAAAGATGTGAGTTTTGACAAAATCTGCTACGGTCTTAGCATTGTCGGTTCGTGTAGCCTTGGCTTCCACCCATTTAGAAACATAATCTACAGCAAGTAGAATATAAGTATGCCCAAATGAAGGTGAAAAAGGACCCATAAAATCAATACCCCATATATCAAATATTTCACAAATAAGTATAGGAGTGAGTGGCATTTGATCTCTGTGTCCTAAATTACCAGTTCTTTGACAATTAGCACAGGACTTACAGAACATATAAGCATCACGAAATAAAGAAGGCCAATACAACCCATACTCTAATACTTTGCGTGCTGTTCTCTTGGGTCCAAAATGACCTCCACAAGCATAAGAATGACAAAATTTCAGAATTGACTCAACCTCTACCTCAGAAACACATCTCCTAATAACTTGGTCAGAACAATGTTTCCACAAATAAGGATCATCCCATACATAATACTTAGCATCTCTTTTTATCCTATCTTTTTCAGACCTAGTTAATTCATTAGGGAAGGTACCGGCTACTAGGTAATTTACAATATCAGCATACCAAGGAGCTGTACTTTGCACAGAAAATAAATACTCATCGGAAAAGTCATCTTGCAAAGGTTGTGCTTATTCAGCGATAGGTAATCGACTAAGATGGTCAGCAACCAGATTTTCAGACTCATTTTTGTCTCTTATCTCCAAATCGAATTCTTGTAACAAGAGAATCCATCTGATCAGCCTTGGTTTTGCCTCCTTCTTCTTGAGTAAGAATTTCAACGCTGCATGATCAGAATAAACAATCACTTTAGTGCCCAATAAATAAGAACGGAATTTTTCTAAAGCAAATACAATAGCTAAAAGTTCTTTTTCCATCGTGGAGTAATTGCACTGAGCACTATCCAGTGTCCTTGAGGCATAGTATATGACATGTAGATCCTTCTCAATTCTCTGTCCTAGAACTGCGCCCACGGCTTTGTTGCTTGCGTCACACATGATCTCGAAAGGGTAATTCCAGTTTGGTGGCTGGATAATTGGTGTAGAAACCAACATTCTTTTAAGAGTATCAAAAGCTGCCTTGCACTCTTCATTGAACTCAAATGGGACATCTTTTTGCAATAATTGACACAAGGGTTGAGTGATCTTGGAAAAATCCTTGATGAAACGCCTATAAAAACCTGCATGCCCAAGAAAAGAACGCACCTCCCGCATACTCGCGGGGTAAGGCAAGGATTTAATAACGTCTATTTTAGCTTTATCTACTTCAATTCCTTTAGCAGACACAATATGTCCCAAAATTAACCCTTGATCAACCATAAAGTGACATTTCTCATAATTCAACACAAGATTAGACTCTAAACACCTCTTCAAAACTTTTGTAAGGTTAGCCAGGCACTCATCAAAAGAATTACCATAAACAGTGAAATCATCCATAAATACCTCTATGATTTTTTCAATATAATCAGAAAATATGCTAACCATACACCTTTGGAAAGTGGTTGGGGCATTACAAAGCCCAAACGGCATCCTCCGGTAAGCAAAAGTTCCAAACGGGCAGGTGAATGTTGTCTTTTCTTGATCTTCGGGTGCAACCGGAATTTGGTAGAAACCTGAATATCCATCAAGACAACAATAATGAGTTCTACCAGCCAACCGTTCAAGCATTTGATCAATAAATGGAAGAGGAAAATGATCTTTTCTAGTTGATGCATTTAATTTTCTGTAATCTATACAAACCCGTCACCCGTTTTGAACTCGAGTGAGCACCAACTCACCATCTGTATTCTCAATCACTGTTATACATGTTTTCTTGGGTACTACCTAAACTGGGTTTACCCATTTGCTATCAGAAATTAGATAAATCGTACCAGCATCTAACAATTTCAAAATTTCTTTTTTTACAACTTCCATCATAGGCGGATTCAAACGCCTTTGAGCCTCCCTAATAGGCTTGCTATTTTCTTCCAATAGGATCCTATGCATGCATGTAGATGGACTTATTCCTTTGATATCTGCAATTGTGCATCCTAAAGCCCTTTTATGTTCTTTTAACACTTCAATCAACTCTTCCTCTTCTTTCTTGCTGAGTTTACATGAGATGATCACCGGGAGAGTATCCCCTTCACCTAAAAATGCATACTTCAAATGGTTGGGCAGCGGCTTTAATTCCAATTTAGGAGGCTGCAAAACAGAAGGTAAAAGAATGGTGTGAGATGTGGGCAAGTCCATAGAAGGACTAGATCTTACCTTAGGCTTAAGTGCCTCCAATTCGTACACTACTTCTTGCAATTCATCATCAATTAAAAACTTTCTTTCAACCTTACCAATGCTGTCCAAACTTATACTTTTGCAAAGCGCAACCATCAACTTGTCATCCTCACTTGACTCAAATGTCTTTTGAGTTAATGGCTCAATAATGTCAATGCTGAAAACAAAAGATACATCGTCAGGATATTTCATGGCATCATAAACATTAAATTTAATCACATCACCATCAAATTCCATAGTTAATGTACCATTATGCACATCAATCTTTGTTCTAGCAGTACTAAGGAAAGGTCTTCCTAGCAGAATATCAGATGAGTTTGAGAATTTGTCATCCTCCATATCTAAAATAAAGAAGTCTGTAGAAAAAATCAGACCATTGACCTGAACTAACACATCCTCAAACATACCTTTGGGGTAAACAATTGACCTATCGGCAAGTTGAATTACTACCCCAGTTTCTTTTAATGGACCAGCATTTAAAGAAGAATAAATGGATCATGGCATCATATTAATTGAAGCTCCCAAATCACACATAGCCCTTTTTATTCCCACATTCCCAATAGTGCAAGATATAGCAAACATACCTTGGTTTTTGCATTTGGGGGTAGTAATTTTTTTGAAGAACAGCAGACACATTTTCCCCCACACTTACCTTCTCATACCCGGTCAACTTTTTCTTATTAGTGCACAACTCTTTAAGAAATTTTGCATACCTGGGTATTTGCTTAATTACATCAAGCAAGGATATATTCACCTTCACCTTTCAGAATATTTCAAGAATTTCGTCCTTCTCCTTTTCCTTCTTTGATTTGGCTAATCTTTTTGGAAAAGGAGGTTTGGTCTCCAAAATTTTGGGTTTCTCAGGTACAGACTTCTCAGGCTACTCCTTCTGTTTCTTAACTATCACCTCTGTTTCTTTCTTTGATTGCAAGCCGTACTCACGTCTTTTTCCAGCAATAGGTTCCAGCTCTTTTCCACTTCTCAAGGTAATTGCGCTCGCATTTTCTTTTGGGTTCACTATTATTTGAGAAGGCAATTTTCCTTGAGACTCTAGCTTGCTTAGGGACGTTGCCAATTGGCTAACTTGATTCTCCAAATTTTGTGTGCTCACCCTTGTCTCCTATTAAAATTGTTGAGTGTTAGTTGCAAGAGATTTAACTATCTCTTCAAGAGACATACCCGGTGCTGAAGAATTTTGCTGCAGTGGGGCTGATGGTCTTTGCCGAAATTGTTAGAAATTTTGCGCTCTAGATCCATAACTAAAGTTTGGGTGATCTCTCCATCCCGGATTGTATGTATTTGAGTATGGATCATACTTCCTTTGTGGTAGGCTAGGAAAATTCCCAACGGCATTTGCTTGTTTAGGTGTATCATCTTGCAAAGTAGGGCATATATCCGTAGAATGACCAGTATAAGCACAAATCCCACACACTTTGGCTTGTTATGTATTCCCTGCAACCAAATTTTGAACCAAAGAGGTTAGTTGATTGATTTTGCTCTCAAGGGAAGATGCATTTACCTCATTAACCCTTCTTGAGGGTTCTTGGTGAGACCCAAATTGCTGGGAATTGGTAGCCATGGTAGTAATTAAATCACGGGCAGCTTGGGGTGTCTTGTTGATAATAGCTCCTCCACTTGCTGCATCCATCATCTTTCTCTCCATGGATAATAATCCTTCATAAAAATACTGAATAAGGATCTGATCTGGAATTTCATGTTGGGGATAGCTTGCACACAGTCTTTTAAATCTCTCCCAATATTCATGGAGAGTCTCTGTATCCCGTTGCTTAATCCCACAAATTCCTTTTCTTATTTCAGCGGCTCGGGAGACAAGAAAGAACTTGTCAAGAAAAATATTTATCATGTCTGTCCATGAAGTAATAGTCTCATGAGGTAGATAAAATAGCCATTCCTTGGCTACATCAGCTAGAGAAAATGGAAAGGCTCTCAGCTTAATTTGCTCTTCCGTTACTCCTTGTGGTTTCATGGTGGAACAAACTATATGAAATTCTTTGAGATGTTTATGAGGATCTTCATTCTCTAATCCACGAAAAGTGGGTAGCAAGTGGATTAAACCTGATTTCAACTCAAATGGAGCCTCCATATTTGGGTAAGTGATGCACAGAGGCTGTTGATTGACTGGAGGGGCCGCTAATTCTCTCAAAGTCCTATTTTCTTCGGCCATCTTTTCTTCTTGATCAGATTCGCTAGAAGAATAAGGCGGTTCAGGGGATGCTTCGTCTTTAGGCGCTGAAATTGTAGATGAAGACGCTTGTTTTATTAATTTTGCTTCTTTTCTTAACCTCTTAGCTGTCTTCTCTATCTCAGTATCGTACTGGAGTTCACCTGTACGACCAGACCTGGTCATCAAAGAATAAAATCAATTAAAATCAGTCCCCGGCAACGACGCCAAAATTTGGTGGTGGTCGAATTCACCAAAAATAATTCCTACTCTCTAAATCACAAATAAATTGTACTTAGGGTGAGCAGAGTCGAATCCACAGATACTGACAAATTGTTAATCCTTTGAAAACCAAGTAAACAATAAAAGCGAAATTAAAAAGGAGGGTTTATGCGGAAAAGACTTAAATAAAATAAGCAAATAGAAATTAAAGAAAATCAGATTATGCAACATCTAGCAAAGGTAATCTCATTCAAGTTCGGAAGTTGATCATTGAGTCACAC